>JAPQRN010000002.1:14018958-14035032 GCA_037367275.1 Coranthus polyacanthus
TGTGTGTTTGTGTGTGGGGACAAGGAGATAATACTGTATCTAAATGTATACTGTCAGCAGTCCAGGATTCCACTCAAACAATGCATGTTATCTGTGTCCTCATACAGCCATGCCTGCCATAATTCTGCTGCTGTACATGTGCAACAACCTCAGGTACAACACTGCTAATAGTCCTCAGTTTGATTTTCCATGGAAGGAAGCAGCAATATCCTCAAAGATCAGCTGATTAGAAAACAGATGAAAGGCTTCTTAGATCCAGATACTGTTATTTTTTCCAGGAAATTAATGACATAAGTGATCATTCCAGTCAGGTTAGAGACAAAGTCTTTGCGAACTCACTGAATTCAGTTAAGAGCAATCGTAAAAGCAAATTGTTAAGTAAATCTACTGATAATAAAAACTAATTTCTGTGTTTCCAGGAATCAAGAACCTTAAACTCCACCTGTGTCAAGTGGTAAGACGAATCCAAATAAAGACAATGAAATAATTAACAGTAAAATTAAAAATGACTTAAGCTCCATGAAGCTATCCTATTTTCCCAGTCTTGTCAGAATGTATATTGAAATTGTTGGTTTGCACAATAGTTTCAGCTGTGAAGTTTACGTGAATGTGGATCCTGCTGCTGATGCGGAAGTGGTTCGAGCAGATATTACTGCGCTGCTGAATTTGACGTTCTCTTATCACTTCCTCAACCTGAGCGTGGACCCTGAGAGCATCAGTGTACTACCTGTGGGTGTGTATATATGTCTATAGGCCCTATCTGACATTTGCAAAATACACATTTGCAAACCACAATCATAGTGTGCATTATTGGATGTCTGGATACGTCAAAGATTAACTGAATGTAAAGCAGCACAACACAATACAACACGACAGAACATCATTGCTGTCTTACACAGGATCTATGTGAATGAAGATCGCCTTTTATCTGGATTATATTTACATGAAACTACTTGGAAAACATAGCTTTGCAAACTACTGCTGGAAGTAGTAGTCTAGTTGTGTTAATTAAAACTACTTGGAAAAGGTTCTTACAACTTTCACTTAGACTTATTACAGAGAAAGTGTGAGACCAAAATGCACGTATTAGAATATCTTCTGGTTACTTTTTTAACATGTAGCTAAAACACAACTTGACATCAATTCAAACATGACTCGGATCTCACCCAACAGTGCGTACGTACATCATCTATAGACAGATCAGAGACAAGAGGGTTGATTTGAATTACTGACTGTAATTAAATGAGGTGATTCAGATTTGACTGTGAGTGTTAATTAACTGGATTAAAAGGAAGCGTCATAGATACAATAATAAAACTATATGGAAAGATGTTCAGACACTGGAAGAAACACAAGAGAAAACACCAGTGTGTTATTCTCAAAGACCACTGCTTTTGATTAATTACTGTTGTTAATTAAATTACAGATAGACATAATGCTGTATTTGGCATTTTCACACCTTTTCCTTTTAGCTTGTGTAAAAAAAGAATTGTTTCATCTTTTATTCAGACTCGTTTCCTGGAGTGACAAAATCACCACCAACTGTGACCGAAGTGACAGAATCACCACAGACCGTCACTTCGTCAGGTGATAGAAAAAAACTATATCCATCGTGTCTATGCGCGCTATTATATCTGTGGTTTTCGTTTCAATTCTGTTATTTAATTCACAGAAACAAAACCAACTCAAAGTCTGCCAGCTCATTCTGCTAATACGTCAACAACAGAGGAGCCTTTGGATCTCAATGAGACCGCTGGTCAGTTCACAAAACAATAAAGAAATGATGTGACAAATGTTACTTGTGAATGTGTTTGACATCTATTCTTTTTACCTCTTCGCCACTGCAGTTGAACCGGATACATTCTTCCGAGTTAATCTGACTTTGAGTATGACAGGCTCGCCTTCAGAACCAAAGGATCTCATAGAGAAATGGGTAAAGAGACTCACAAAACCATGGTTTAACGCTCTCTTTTCCTAACAAGTCTTGTAACTCTGTTATCTTGGACCAAAAGGTGAGAGGGCGGCTGGAGGTGAATGGCACCATGGATGTACTGAATCTCATTGTAAAGGAGAATATGAACAGGTGGGTCCCGTGGGATTAATGTATCGCATTGTTATTCTACTTTTGTCATAATCTCACACTGCTTGATGTTGTTGCCAGGCCAGAAAAAGAAAAATGATAATAATGAATATAATGTGAAAATATCTTGTTATACCTATAAACCTTTCATATTACAACATGACACTTGCCCTTTATTTCTTTTCCTGACCTCGTGTTGGGTTCGAGGTTCAAACCCATGTTGCTGTTACCAGTAGTTGCTTATTTCATCGACAGACATGACTGCACCTTCCATGTTCAGGAATATAACATTCACAGTGTTGCAGAAATTGAAGCCTTCATTAGAGATGCTTTGATGTCCAAGTATACAAATAACTCCATTGTTATTCAAACTACACATCTGGATATCAAGCACATAGGTAAGTTTCATTTTCTGTTACCATAAATTAAACATGTAATGTCATGGCATAAGATTTATCACATTTCAAACTCTATCACATTTATGTTTTTTTCTTTTTCAGAGCCACAAAACTGCTTCGAGGAAGCTACTTCAACAATCTACGGGCAATATTTTTGGCCTACAGCATTTCCTCAAGTCAACCAAGAGATGGGATGCAAGAAGCCAACATCAGAAAGAGCCTACAGGCTTTGGTAAGATGTTGCAATAGACTTACTCTGTGCACTTGAGCCGAGACAGTGAAAAATGAATTGAGAAATTCATTGTCAGATGCTGTGTGTGATTTGTTGCTTTATTATCTCATGTTACATAATTAATCTTATGGTTCGTAATTTCAAACACATCTGTCTGAGGCTAAGTTATCTGAGTCAATATTGATCTTGGTGATGAAATACTGGGAGTAAGCTTCTCCAGTTCACTTTCATCAAAAGAAACAGTTTCCATAGAGACGGCTGAGTCAAGACAAATTCCCTCAATTGTAACGCCCTGCTCCGTACAGTCCTCCCACTCTGCACACAGACTCTGATCCCACACATGTAATAATGATGGAGCCCTGCCAACGAGTAGCTTGGGGAAAAATCAATTTCCGATAAGTGAATTATTAGCGTGATAAAAGGTGCCATCGCTGCCAAATTTAGTATTAATATTACTGAATGAATAGTGTCTGGGTAATATAGATAATCACTTTTATGGGCTCTTAGTGAGACTGGATTGATGCTTATTAAGACAGTCATCAGCAGTGGACAGGTGGTTTTTATCACCCATTGTCTGAAACTAACTCTGACCTTTTCAGCTAGAGTTTACTTAGTTTCAACTCGAACAGAATATTAACTACCCTCTCCTGTTATTTCTTCTTCCCTGTGACTCTCTTCTGTCCTCAGTAAGTTAAACATTGAAAGTGACACAACAAGCTGGGCTGATCCTGATATGACAAACTGCAAACCACTTGTGAGCATATCTGACATCGAAAATATCACTGTCACCACTGGTAAGAGGATTAGTCTCGCTACGCTTTGGTTTGTTTTAAATCACAACAAAAGGCACTAATGACAGTATTGATTTCTAGATAACGCCGCTGGGGTTGTGGACATGATTCAAGACCTTGTAGATGTTCAGTTAGATAACACTTCACAGCTCTCCTCCAGTGACCTGGATACAGTGGTGGAGAAGCTGAATGAAGTGGTTGACATTGGCGCCATCAAACCCGTTCTTGTTGGCAACATCGTCAATATTGTTGCTGATATCCTGCTCTCAAAAACTAATGTTACTCCAGTGGCCAACACGTAAGGGGAAAAACATAGTTAATCTGAGCGAATAACAGAGAAACCAAATATTGTTCTGGATTTTATTGTTAATCTACGTCTCTTTTGTTGTCGACAAAAGGCTCTTGAATCTGACGACTGCAATGGGGGACACTATGGATTTCGAAGGGCAATCTGTGAGTTTAACAGCGCCCTCGCTGGCTCTGTCAGTTAGCGATGTGGATCCACATGAATTCAGCGGCCTCACGTTTGGTGTGTCCATTTCTACTGATCTAAAGCCAAAGGTGAGACACCGTGAAATGCAACAAAGCAAAGATATGCAATAATGGGGCAGAAAACTGAACTCATGACCTGCTTGTGTGAACTGCAAAAGCAAAAGAAATGACTGGTTCCACCTCGGTGTTTAGAGATTCAGAGTGTAACATAATATCTAAATGCAGAGGTAATACAAAAAGGTACATTAATAAACATTATTTGATGATCATTAACTAACACTTACTAATGTTTCATGTTTCATGTTTCATTCACTAATGGTGGACTATGCATTATTACCATTAATTAACATTAATTAATGCAGTAATAAGCATTAACTAAAAATGCCTAATAATCCTTTACCTATATTGTCCATGTTAAAGCTGCAGAGTTTGATAGTTTTTTGACGTCATCATAAAAATCAGCATTCTGAGAGGAAACAAGAATCCTACGCTGTGGGCTGTAGACGTTTGGCTAATTACAGGTGTTTTCAGACGACGAGGGGGGTAAATATGTGATTGCAGCCGCAATTACATATCGACGTTCAGATTCAGTCAGCCCGCATTATTATCTCTTTAACCAAAAAGCCCAGAATGGACAAAACAAACACTGGTTGCAATGAGGGGTATTCAGTCGGCTTCAATCTGCAGCTTCACCACTAGATGTTACTATATATCTCACATTGAACCTTTAAGGACAATCTGTGCTGTAGTCATGACCTTGACTGAGAAATGTGGGGCTTGTTAATAAACAGGCATCCTGGCCTCAAGCAGACATGGCACGTTAAGCTTCACTGAGAAAGCAAACGACAAGACTTACTAGTTAGTGGCTGAAACGGAAGTTTTAAACTTCCCCGTAACGCTTTAACACGCACTATGAGTATTATTCCCTTTATTTCCAGGTATTCATTGACCAAAGTTTTGCTAGTGACCCACTACCTGACACACATGCGACTATTTCTTTACCTACTGAAGTCAACAACTTCTTCTTTCCTGGAGAAAGAAATACAACTCGTATCCAATTCCAGTTCTATGGCACACAAGGGCTTTTTCAGGTACATTAATTAAAATCTTCTCTTCTTACTCTTTGCTGTCCGGCTTTATTTGCTGTTCTCACTATTTCCTCTTCTTTTCATCCAATCCAGTCCATAAAAAAGTTGTCATACATTAAGAAGCAACCAAAAGACACGTGTGGCAAATGTTTCTCACTATTTAACCTGTTTCAAAAATCAGAAGTGTTTAAATATAACACATCTACGCTTTAATTCTCCTTGTTCTATCGACCTTAATAAAACTTTACAGCTTTCCTACTGGATTCATAATCCTAACAATTAATGCTGTAACAATTTCCTTTAAAACAGGAACTGTACACAACCAATGCAACACAGTGCAATTGGACATTGAACTCCTATATTGTATCTGCAAGCATCAATAACAGCCATGTCCGTGACTTAAAGGATCAAGTGGTGGTGAATCTCAGCCATCGAAAACCCAAACATGTGAGAAAATAACCTTTTTCTAGTTAATAAGTGGAAATGTGTCGTGTTGTTAACAGCAACGCTTTCTTATATCCACAGCCAGGTGACAAGGTGCACTGTATGTTTTGGGATTTCCAGAAGAATGGTGAGCTGTCCATGTGTTTGTTATATCTATATACATATGTTTACAACTTCTCTGTTACCGTCCCCGTTGTGTGTCTGGAAATAAGCAGCTTCAATCATATGATGTGTGTGTGTTTTTTTAGGTGGGCTGGGTGGTTGGAACAGCAGTGGCTGTAAAACTCTGAGTATTTCTGCTAATCAGACCAGATGTCTCTGTGATCACCTCACACATTTCGCTGTGCTTCTGGTGAGTCATCAGTCTGCTCTCTGTAAAGTAAAGCCGGGAACAAACACTCCCACAAGCGCTGACATACTGAGTGCAAACTAATTAGTTGTTTACCGTCCTGGCATTTTTCTCCCGGTGCTATAAAAAGGCCATCATGTGTGGATACCGTATGGATTATATTATTTATGTTCATATCATCTGAGTTTTAGCAGCTTCTGTCTGCCATGGTCATTTTTTTGATGGTATCACTGGAGGAAGCCATAATCGGATCTGTTAAAATTTTCTACACGCTGACTTTAAATGCATTCCTTTTCCGTTTTGTATATTGTGTTTCAGGATGTATCCAGAAGCGGTGCGAATGAAGCCGACAGCTATATTTTGACAGTGATCTCCTATGTTGGTTGTGGTGTATCCTCCATCTTCCTGGGCATCACTCTTCTCACCTACCTGGCCTTTGAGTGAGTTATCACAGATTTAGATTCGAATAACTAACTATAAGCTGGAGGCTCACTGAGAAAAAAGATTTCAGGACTTAACAAGCTTTTTGAGTAGTTATTAAATCTTTGAGGTGCCAAAGATATAGAAGCCCATTTCTGCCACTGTGGGGAAAAAACATCCTGTATATCAAAATGATTGCCTATTATCTCGGAATTATGATTTTGTATCTCAAAATTATAAGATGCTAACACATTATTTTGACCTGGCAGACCTTTCTGATTCTGAGCCTCTCTCTTTGTTGCCCTTGCGTTCTAGGAAGCTTCGCCAGGACCACCCATCTAAGATACTTATCAACCTGTCAGCTGCTCTGCTGGGGTTGACCATGCTTTTTCTTCTTGACTCGTGGCTCTCATCCTTCTCCAACTACGGTCTGTGCATCGCCACTGCTGCAGCGCTGCATTATTTCCTGCTGGCATCTTTCACGTGGATGGGTCTGGAGGCTGTGCACATGTACCTCGCCCTGGTCAAGGTCTTCAACATCTATGTTCCCTCCTACATCCTCAAGTTTTGCGCTGTAGGATGGGGTAAGTGCTCCATATCGTAGAAGCAAAACTCGATGTGGTGGAAACATCCCTGATCAAGTTAATGTTAATTGGCTAGTTATTTTTAGAAGTTAGCTACAGGTGAAGGCAACCAGCGAATGGTTAGAAATAAGAGAGTGCAGCAGTGATCTGTAATGTACAGTGAATCTGGTATTTTTAAAGATGACAAAATGCAATTTTACTGCTGGCTCACCTTATGTCAAAGTCAAAATGTGAAGCTTTTAATTTGAGCATCAACACCAGACAGACAATGCTCACTATACTATTCCCCATATGTAACAGAATACAAAATTAGTACTTCACTCTGTCAGTTTATAAATACTTTTCTTTCAAAACCTCTCTTCTTTTCATATTTTTGAATGATTTAAAGCTGCAGGAGGCAGAAACCAGGGGATAAAACGGCAGAATTTAAAAACACACACCTTCTTTCCGCAGCTCTCACCTCTCTGTCCAAATCAAAAGGCTAAATATAAAGATAGATGATGTGACGTTGTTTCATGCCACTATGGAAAAGTGAAGGCAAAACATCACGGGTTTAAGGAGCTGCCATGTTGCCTCTGTAACGAGCCGCAGAGCGGAGCAGCAGAGTCGCATCTGACACAGTCTTAACGGCGATCTAATTAAAGCAGTCAGTCACAGTTTTAACCCCCAAGTCTCTGGAAACACATTAGTCAAAATCTTGTGTCACGGGGTAGATTTTCTACAGCCTGTAAACAGAGTCTAGAGGAGGTGCAGGAGGTTTGTTCCCTCTCAGACCAGTTGAATTACAATATGCTTAAAGGTAATTATGGAATTTTTGCCCTAATGATGCCTAATGTTTTTAATTTTGTTCTGATGACTCTGATCTAAGACTAAATATCTTTGCTTGACCGTCATGCAGATTCCTCTTTTCTGTCTTAAACAGGTGTTCCTCTGGTCATCGTCAGCCTGGTCCTGGCCATAGATAAAGACGCTTACGGCAGCGGTTCGACAGAAGACACTGCAGTACCGCTTCAATCCACTGATTCATTGTAAGTATTCAAGCACTAGACGAGTTGACACAGTTTTAGGAGCACCATGTCTGACACCGAAGCCCCGCAAAAAAATTTATATGATGATTAATGCATTGAGATCATGCTTTTTCTCAGATTTTTTTTTTGAAAGATAAATTCATTATCCAAACATCAAATAAAAAATTCCCACAGAATAAGTAACTGAGTTAGTCTTATGTATAAACGCACCGTAAATAAGAAACCTAGCGTGTTTTATTCGTTGTCCATTTTGGCTCTGGTTTTTTCATTCATCATAAATCCGAGTCTGAATCACAGGATGACTAACTCTCTCGCCCTGTCCCCCCAGCTGCTGGCTGCAGGATGACGTCTTCTTCTACGTAACGTGGGTGGCATTTGTCCTTCTGATCCTGTTGTGTAACTTGTCTGTGTTCGTCGTGGTTCTGATCCAGATCAAACGCATGAGGATCAATAAGACGTCAGCAAACAGCCGCAGCGTTCTGAGTGACTTGAGGGCAGTGGCCAGTCTTACTGTCCTGTTAGGCCTGACGTGGACAATTGGCTTCTTTTCATTTGGTCCAGGCAAAGTAGTCATGATGTACCTGTTCTGCATCTTCAACACTATGCAAGGTAAAGATGAACTATCGTTGATGTTAAGTTGACATTAATTACAGAAGAATGAGTTACTTCAACACGTCGGTCCCTCTGCAACACAACAGTGTAGGTTTGGACATTATCACATGGCATTTTAATATAATAATAATCATATAAACTTTATTTGTATAGCACATAAAACAATGATGAAATACAGGGTTATATAAAAACAAGCAAGCAAAGAGAATGAAAGAATATGAAAATATACACAGAGGAAAAATCCCTTTTTTTTTTAAAGTTGAATGAATGTGCTTAAAAAAGAGTGAAGTGATTTTGTTGTATTGCAGAGTTTAAACGTGATGCAATGACGGAGGAGTATGTCTACTAAGTAGCTTTTTTTGTGTCCCAGGATTCTTTGTTTTTTTCTTCCACTGTCTGATGAAAGAAAATGTGAGGAAACAATGGAGAATCCATTTGTGCTGCGGGCGTTTCAGACTCAGTGACTACTCAGGTACCCGTTGAACCCGATGACAGCAGTGCTTGTGCATGTTAGACATATTAAATAATCCACTCTGATGTTTCAAGTCGTATCTTTATCTGTGTTTTCTCGTCTCTTGTGTGTAGACTGGAGCCGCTCTGTGACAGCAGGTGGCGGCTGCAAAAAGAACAACCTTGTTAACTCGGACTCAGATGCTTCTGACAACACGTCCACAATTAGAAAAGTCTCCAATTCCTCTTCTTGAACAGGACCAAACCACCAGCAGGGGGCGTGAGCAGGCCTCTGCATGTAATCTGAAGATCCATTTAATCCTCAACACTGTTTGCTGCGAGCTTGAAGAGGGAAGAAAGAGCAGTTCTTTCTGTTGCGGGCATGAAAGAAAATACGTTTTAACAGAGAAACAATGGGGCCGCGTTCAGTTACAACTTGAATTAAAATCAGTCAGAGTCTTTTTTGTCTGTTGTATGTTTTTAAGCAGCCTTGATTTCAGTAATAATAAAATGGAATTGTTCTTGTGATTTTACATTTCTATATTTGTCCTTGTTTGGCATGAAGCCATAGTTTTTAAGAACTTTTCTTTTTTTAAATTCCTTATTGAAAAACAAAACATTGAGTGCATCCACTGCTCGGGAGCCAATAACACATACTCTGGATGAACATTACTAGGCAATTAGAATGGCAATAACATTTACTATCGAAAAAGGTGTATAATTACAAAATAAGTGAGGTTTTTAAAAACGTATTTTTACTGATCAGTTCATTTTAACAGATAAAATAACCAGATGATTTGCCATTACATTATGAGTCCAGCAGCGTGGTCTAATGTTAAATTACTGCTGTGTTGACAAGGAGAATCGTGAATCAACAACATAATCCAAGAATAAGAAAGAACGAAAGGTCGGTAGTTCATGAGATGTAAAAATCCTGTTATCTCACTTTTTAAAAACGTATACCATATTACAGGTGTATCAATTAAAGCTTAAGTTTAACTTTATGTTCTTAACTCCATTCTGTTGCATTTCTAAAACGGCTTGTTTGCAGATCAGCTTTACAGAGCTGCATTCAAACTGTATAACTTCGGGACAAAGCAGCTGAGGAACACTTAAAGGTGTCATTTAGGTTCTGGAGGGACTTGCTGGATTACATTCTGGTCATAGCTGTCTGCATTCAAGCAGCGTCACACGCCCTCACAGTCGAACACGTCAAGTAACTCTGGAGAGTCAGTGAGTTGAATGTTTAGTCTGTAGAGAAGAAGAACAAAAGATAGGCGCAGGTTCTTTGACTATAATTGACGAGGTTTTATTTTTGCTGCTGCTCATGTAGGTATCAACATCAGATTTGATAAACCAGTAAATGCAAGGGCGCACTCGTTGGTCATCTTTACATCAGGTCAGGTAAGAGAAATAAATGACTTAAAACAAAAAGAAAAAAAGATTGATATAATGACTTGGTTTTCACAATAGTGGGAGACATTTAATGGGGTTACATGTGTGTGGTGATATAATCTGATTTTCCATTGTACTCTTTCGTACAGTTTTCAGTTACACAGGCTGAGATAAAGTTTGTCCCAAAAGCTACACATTTATCAGACACTTTATTCAAAAATTACGACGATGATGACGAGTTCACCTGACATAACGAAGATTTTCATGCACTACCAGCACCAGAAAGGGCTTCATGTGAAATGTCTGTATTTTATTAGGCGCTCTACTCAGCCTGGTTTAGCAGCCTGCGACATGAGTCATCCAGCGAAAATGAAAATTGCTTCCCTCAAGTAAAGAAGTGTTGATAATCCCCTTAAGAAATGAATGTTCAGAAATGGAAATTAAATATTATCTCTAAAATTACATCTTAAATCACCTGCAGTCAATGAAAAATATCCTAATTTAAAATATTCTGGACAGCAGAAAGCTTTCGCTGCAGTGTTTGATTTTAGTTTACAGTGCATTTAAAGCTATAGCAGAATTGATAAGAAGAAGTTCCGAAAAAAACAGAAGCAAATAACGAAGTAGAACGGTTAAGATAGCGGTTGAAACGTGTGTGAGGCTTTTCTGATAATTTCTGATCAATTCTGTTTACAGTCACAGATGACCCATGGCAGACAGAACAGAGAGTCCAACAGCCGTGAAAGTGGAGGAGCACTCTCAGTGTGTCATCCTGACTTACTTTCATGGGGACACTGGCAGCATGGTGGATGCTCACTTCAGACGCGCTCTCAGCAAAGTCTGCAAGGCCAAGGCGCCGGAAAGAAAGAAATTCCGCAAAACTATTAAAATTGGTAAGCAGCGTTGTTGTGGAAACTACTTACAGCTTTGCAAATGATCAACTAATCCACACTGGAAATAGTTGAACTACAGCAAAACCACCCTAAGGTGAAATAAAACTTTTTAGAAAAAGTAGTTCTTTTTGTAAGAACAGTTTCAGTAGTTAAGTACACACAAAAATGCCAAAAATGGGTTTAACTACTTGAATCATTGTGTAAATATGAATGTAATGTAGTTAAACTACCCACAAACTACATGTGGTTCACTCCTCCCAAACACCGGTAAGCACACATTATCAACAGGCGTATTAAACTCCACGGCAAATACAGTCATGGTTTCTTTCTTCGTCCACCTGCAGAGGAAAGCAGCGCCTGTCAGAACAGTGCAGCGGAGCCTTACTCAGAGTCTCAGGTCCCATCTGTAGCAGGAGGACGTCTCCTGACCTTCAGCCCTGCAGATGACCCTCCGGGCTCGTGGCACTCGTTCACAGGCAGGACAGGGGAGGGCTCAGGGTTGCCATCCATTGCGTACTCCCTGTCCTCAGAAGGGCTGAGTGTTACCGGACAGCAATATGCACAGTCCCTGCTCAATTTACTGCACAGTGACCGGACCGAGATGGGACCTAACATCGCCTCCGGCTCCAAGCCAGATCTGATTCCAAACTGGACGGTTCCTCAAGGGATCAGAGAGTCTGTTGACCCCGCTGTAGGCTTTGAACCGGGTAATGGATCCTGCAATTACAAAACAGCATTTTAAATAACACCTTTGTGGAATAAAAAAGGTTCTTATTGAATCAAAGATGATACTTAGAGAAGAGGGACTAGGGTCAATTTACTGGTCAGAGAGAGTTCTAAAAACAATTAAAACAGAGGTTTAATGCTATCCGTGGCTTTCAAAGAGCTTTTCCAATTTCAGCTTTCCAAAAATAACCCCAATTATGTCAGCTTAGAAGAATTTTTAACTTTCAGTGTATTTGACAAATTGGTTTGGACTTTAAAGGACAAAGGCATTGAATAGGGAGACAGATTAATTACATTATATGTAGGACGTATAGTTTCCAGCTGCTGAAACTTGATGCTTCCACCACTTTTTAAAAGAAATCTATGGCTATTCACCTTACGGTAAATGCAAAACTAAATTGCTGGAGTAGGTTTTTAATGCTGAACCAGCTGCTAAATGGCACATAAATTATTTATCACTCCATTTTTATGTATAAATCCATTTGTTGTAATTATGAAAGAATGATGCATTCAGTAACTACTTTAATATGATGCATCTTGTTACTTAATTGGACACCATTATGTGCACTTAATTATATGCATTATTTAGGTGAATTCAAGGGCCTGAGTGCTGTGTGTAAACCATTTATTACACCTTGATTTTATTCAGGCTTGTAGATGTACACTGATTGAAACTGAAATGCTTCTCTCTTCTCTGTCAGGGCGACATTTGGAGAAGAAGGACTTGTACTGGTACTGAGGAGGGAACATGTGGCGATGCAGAGCCAGAGATCAGCACACCTCATTCTCTATGAAGCCGCTTGAAAGAACGGTCCTTTCTCCACTCCATTTCTCAGTGAAATGACCTCAGAACCTCAGCATGTAAAAACTGGAACAGCCTTTCTGAAAGGGAACACTCTCTGACAAACCTGTTCTTCAACTTTGTCATTCCTCTTGTAAATCACTGTGTGTGATGTTGCTCGCTTTGAGGTCAAGTTGGAGGAAGGGCATTTTACTGTCGTCTAAACAACTACTTCTCTCAGTGGACAATACAGGAATAGACCAGTATTAAGTTGAAGTGTGAACACTGTGAGCGTATGTGTTGGTGTCATACCAGTTCATCTGGATGTTCTTTATCTGCTGAATGAATTGTTTCAGTTATTCTATAAGAAAAGGCAGTAATGCTACTTATTTCCTGTGATCTTAAAACTTCAAAAATGAAATGAAATATTAATGAAGAAAAAAGGAAATTCCAAACATCACTTAATACTGATGTGTTTTGTTTACTGTTGATCTTTGTATTGTTGGTTATTATATTCGTATAATATGTATGAAGGGAAACTTTATAAAAGGCAGTACTTTTAAAGTAAAACATGTACAATGATCCATACTGACATTTAATTGCAAGATTGTTATCAAACTCTTAATGGCATTCTGTATTTTATTTTTTATACATATATTATAAGTGACCTTTTCATCTACCTTCATTTTTTGACCATATGAAGAAATGAACAGCTGAATACCGTGTAAATAAAGAAGGGTTTACGAAAGGATAATGAACAGAATCCATTATTGTAAGAAAACACATCTCTCTATTGTATTGTATTGTTTAATATTATAACACTTCCATAATTGCAAAAATGTAATTAGTCACGTCATTGAGGTTCACTGAAGTGTCATTCAGGCAGCGATTGTAGAATTTCATCATCAGTGTGTCAGACTGAGACTGAGAAGAGTTTTAAATAAGTCTATACTTTTCACCTGTTTGTGCTTTTAACTCTTTAGAGGCTTGTTGTTGAAAAAGACGGTAAGTTTAGCCTCATTAAAACTGTGACACAGCTACAGATAGAAGGTGCTTTTTAGTAGAGCGTCATAAGTGTGAGATTCCACACCAAGATCTTTTTATGCTGAATACAGTAGTGTTGAGCTAATATTAGTTTCTTACATCTGTAACTGCCATTTCCAAATGAGCCTATTCGATACAGACTCGGGGCGCTACAAGCTTAAACCTTTAATGCATTACAGTGAAATGCTCTTTATGAACACAACTGGACAGTACCTAAAGAACTCTTTCTGGGACCTTCCTGTCCTACCATGAGCTGGGGAGGAAGTGGGCAGAGGGGGCTGCTAATCACTTGCAAGGAGAGCAGCAAAGATAATCACAAAAAAGCAGCACTGTTTGCTATGTAAACATGCTGCCTTGACTACAATTTGCCAATTGGATGTGTAAAAAGTAAACAGCTGACCGATCAGCGGATGTGGACTGGCATTGAGATCAGCTGCTGTCAGTGATGTCCTGGGAATCATGGCCTGTTTAACTAATGCAATGCTCAATCTCAACTTTCATTACAAGTTTTCCCACAGGGAAGAGATTCCAAAATTAAAACTTCTTGAATCAACTTCATATTAATTACGCTCAATTCTGAGGTTGAAAGGGCCACACATTTTAGCCTTCTAGCCCGTGGCGTTGTGGAGATATTGACTGACATTGGGATCCCTGGTATATAATTACTGAATTCGAAGACTAACTGTTAAGGTTCATTGACGTCAGGGAACTGATGTGCTAGCTAATTAGCCGCAAGCTGGCTGTTATGTTGTCATCAACAGTGAAACTGGTCAGATTGCAGTCTTGCTTCTTTTAATTTAATTTAATTCATTTTATTTGTAAAGGCACCATGTACAATATTAAACGTGAATGTTGCCATTTGATGCATTGTACCAGAGTTAGCCGACGTTCTGATTGGCTAACCTCAGATCCCTTAGGAACCATTAGCAACAGCAGATTTCTCAACACTTATCAACAGTTACCAGTTATTAATGTGCTGTACATCATCCAAAAGGACTGAAGAGAAGTCAAAATAAGTCTCCAAATGTAAAATCCATGCGCTGGTCTGGAACATTTCTCTCCTTTGAAGGCTGTGCAGTAGTTTTGATTCACTGAAGCAGGAATAATACACCTTTCATAGCTAGTTTTCCCAACACGGTCACTGTCACATGGGCTAACACATTAAAAAAAATACCTTGAATATGATTGGTTATGGATATGGTACTTACTACATCACAAGGAAAGGATTTTCTAATGGGCTTGTTTTGTCAGGAGGCCAACTTGTGGTGGGGGCGCTACAGGGCTGACAGTAAGCACAAATGTGATTGATGTTACTTACCACACAGCTGTGTAGCAAATCAGGCATAAGCAATCAGCTGATGCCAATCAGCCAAAAAAGTTTCTTGTGTAATAATCACCAATTCAATCATTGCAACAAGAATGTTGCAGTTTTCCTTGAATACTAGCAAAATCCTTCTTATCTGAGGAAACATCCTCGATGCCTCAGATAAACATGTAGCAGAATACTAACAGTATCTTGATTCAAGGGGAAATAGCTTAAAATGTACCTGACCTACGTGAGACAACAAGCATGTTGCAACTTCCCTTGTACAGCATCTGAGACGGGTTTGCATTTTGTTTCAGAAGAAACATACTAAACTAAAATGTACCCAACATAGAAACAACCATGCTGCAATTCCCCTTGAGTGCTAACAAAGCTCTTGTCATCAGTGATGACGCTCATAATGATCACTCTCAGATGAACATACATCAAGGGAAATACTCTATGACTAAATACCCAGACTATGAACAGAGGCACGCACATTTATGAATCCGGCCTCCTCTGACACCTAATAAGTGATATGCTTAGCAATTAGCAACAAGTGGAGTTCGCCTTAATTTTATTACAATATGAAAGAGTGATCAGCTTAAATCATGCACAAGCACAGGAACCCAAAACAATTCTAAACTAGAAATAGAAGATAGAAGCATGACCAGGTCGACCCATGGGAGAATATTCAATAATCACTGAGCACAGCAAGAAACAAAAAGCAAGAAGAACGTGGCGGACAACATGACAGAAATCGAGAACATTGTAAAATATAACAATAAAAATTTCCAAAGCAAAATCACAGACTGTATCAGGTGAGGCGGGGAGAGCAGTAAGGGTAGCAAGCTAAAAGAGCAATGTTACTTCTTCTTCTTTGGAAGCAACAATGTTAGCCAAGCTAAGCAGATTACCAATTGGATGTGAATAGGGAATCAGCTAACCCATTAGCTCATGTGGG
>JAPQRN010000002.1:14035132-14052045 GCA_037367275.1 Coranthus polyacanthus
ACCTCCTTCTCCATTTCTACAAAGCGTCACTGATACAGTTTTCAGGTGGGCGGCCATTTCAGCTTATTCTAAAGGACAGGTCTGACAAATACAGTATGTGTGTGGGATATCCTTGAGCGTCGTTAAAGGATATACAGTTGAATCCCTTTCATTTAACTTCATCATCTACGAGAAAATTAAACCATAGCATTCCTGAGAGCTACATACATTTCTTATTCCCTGATTCAAAATAAATGTTTTATTCTCATGTTTTCTTGCAAATAGAATATTTAGAAACACTGATAATAAATACTTGAGAAACACTGAGATTTTAACTTGAGAGCGTGTTTTTATTACACCTGAACATAGTAGTTATGGGTGCAAGAAACGAAGGATGTACTGAAACCAATGACCTTTTCAAATTGGGATCAATGTAAAGAAAGGTGTCAATTGAAATGCATTTGAGATTCCCATTTCATTTAGGACTTGCATAGATTCAATGTAAAAACTACTGAACTAAAGATGTATAGGTGCTGCAAACTGAAGGTTTCTTTCATGAACAATTTACATGAAGCTGAATCTTACTCATATGAAGCACCGTGGACAGAGGATTTGCAGCAGGCTTGGAAGAGCAGCAGACAATCTGCATTTCTCTATGACTCAATGTAATTTGTGCAGTGTAATATTATACAGGAGCAATTCAAAGTGCAGTCAGGAATAGGTTGAGGAGCCATGCAAGCTTAAGACCATAATTCCTTTTCTCGGCTTGTCAAGCATAATGAGGCTGATGTGAACTGAATGGGGAAAGCAGAGGCATAGGGTCTGCAATGACGACCACCTATTGAGCTTTCAACAAGCCAACGAAACTGATTGCAGAGTGAAAATGAAGGACATTAGGTATTCATGTCTATGTGAGTGCTAGTGACATCAATGATCACAGCAAGTGGGTTATACAGAGACCTCCTGGCACTACGGTACAAAAGAGCAGAGTTAGGTTAGTGGTTATGGATCGACTGCAATCATCAGATTGCAGCCTCTCTTTACTTTTACATTACAGCATCTACGTACATTATATTATCAAAAGTATTGGGTCACCTACACATTACACCTACAAGAGCATTTATGACATCCCATTTTAAATCCATAAGCATTATGGAGTTGGTCCCCCCTTTGCAGCTATAACAGCTTCCACTATTTTGGGAAGGCTTTCAAGATTTTGGATTTTTGCCCATTCATCCAGGAGAGCATTTATGAGGTTAGACACAGATGTTAGATAAGAGGGCCTGTCTCACAATTTCCGTTCTACTTCATCCCAAAGGTGTTTGATGGGGTTGAGGTCAGGGCTCTGTGCAGGCCAGTCAAGTCCCCCCAAACTCATGTCCCATGTCTTTATGAAGCTGGTTTTGTGCACTGGGGCACATTCATACTGGAACGGAAAAGGGCCTTCCCCAAACTGTTCCTACAAAGTTGGACACATAGAATTGTCCAAAATGCCTCGGTAAGCTGAAGCATTAAGATTTCCCTTCACTGGAACTTATGGGCCTAGGCCAACCCTATAGAAAAACAACCCCATAGCATTATCCCTCCTCCACCAAACTTTACAGTTGGTACAGTGCAGTCAGGTAACATTCTCCTGGGATTCACCAAACCCAGATTCATCCATCAGACTGCCAGATAGAGAAGTGTGATTCGTCACTCCACAGAACACGTTTCCACTGCAGAGTCCAGTGGTGCTGTGCTTTACACCACTACATCCAATGCTAGGCATTGTGCTTGGTGATGTAAGTCTTGCATGCAGCTGCTTGGCCATGGAAACACATGCCATGAAGCTCCCGACGCACAGTTTCTTTGTAACTCTGCAGTTATTGAGTCAGCAGAGCGTCTGCGCCTTTTTCTATGCGCCTCAGAAAGCGGCGACTCTGCTCTATAACTTTACGCGGTCTGTCACTTCATGGCTTAGTTGCTGTGGTTCCTAAACACTTCCACTTTACAATAATACAACTTACAGCTGATCTTGGAATATCGAGAAGCGAAGAAATTTCACAAACTGACTTGTTGCAAAGGTGGCATCCTATTACAGTACCACGCTCTAATTTAGTGAGCTGTTTAGAACGAACCATTCTTTCACAAATGTTTGTAAAGGCAGACTGCATGGCTAGGTCCTTGATTTTATACACCTGTGGCAATGGGACTGAATGAAACACCTGAATTCAATGATTAAGAGGATTGGCCCAATACTTTTGATAAAATAGTGTATATTCTTAGCACTATGGTAACAGACATAGGCACATGTAAACAGGATTGATATTTTTGAGGAGGTCTCTAGTGTCATTTGCAGGAAAATTTTGGCTGATGTTTGCGTCCTTTGAGTCTAACGAAAACCAATAAAGCAGGAACAACAAAGGAGGAACCTCCACAAATGTGACTGTATTCTGTTAAGACTATGTCGGTGGTTTTACATACAACATTAAGGAGCATTTAATGTAATTAAATGCAATTTAAATGTTGCTGTGTAAAGTGCATTTTTCTTACGCACGCCACATTGCTGAAGGTGCCTGAGAATAGAGAAAGCATGTTCGTCCTGTCTGTGTGAATGTTGTGTTGTGAGTGTTTATCTAGTTTTGTTTGCAATACCATATGCATGTTCTTTTTCACTGTTTACCATTGTCTTGTACACACAACACCTGTTGAACGGTCTGTCCGTCCTGGAAGAGGGATCCCACCTCTGTGGCTCTTCCTGAGGTTTCTGCCGTTTTTGAGCACCGACGGTCTAAGGACAGAGGGTCTTGTATATTGTACAGGCTGCAATGCCCTTTGTGGCGAGTCCTTGATTTGTGAATAAAATAAAACCGGATTGAATTGAAGGGTTTTCCTCTACTTACAGTCCAAAATTGGTTGACACTGATTTAAAATTGATGGAATAAAAGATGGAATATTTGATGTGAACATCATTTGTGCTGTTATGTCAGAATGCAGCTAAAGATCCAGATGGAATGGAACTGTTTTCACTGCAACATGCAAGAACTTCTGATAATTAGACTGACATGGATTATGGATTACTTTAAAATACCTTTATGTTCATACCATGCATAATTGAAATCGAAACCAGTAGATGCCTAGGAGCATTCATTGATCATAAATAGAAAAAAACGATACAAAAGGGTAATTTAAAGTGATACTAAAACACTAAAACAGGTTTTTTGAGCTGTAAACATAAGCATACGACTCAATTGTGATGAAATGCATCAATGCTGGTGTTAATACACATACAAATATGTAAAAAAAACCCAACAACAACTGCATTTTATAGGTGAAATTGGCTCAACTCGTCATTTCCTGTTTGAAAATCTTCTTGAGTCAAGAGTAGAGTACAGGTGTTTCTCAGAGGCAAGGAAAGAGCCTTCAGAGATGAATTTACATAAAGCTACATGAAGCCACTAATCACCACAGTCTCAGCCTCTTTCCGAATTTGTGGAAATGTTCAGAATATTGCAGTGGGTGGAGTTAGAACAGGGTTGAAGTTACACTTTAAAGCGGGAGTTGGGGTGGCTATGCAGAAAAAGAAAATCCCGAAAAGAAACTTAGTTGGTGACATACTTTGTGCTCAGTTGAACCAGCAGCAACACAGAAGCATTCAGGAATATGAATGTGAATGTGAATATGAAAAGCACCGCTCAGCAAAAATCATGCAAACAAATGTTGTTCTTTTGGAGCAGAGCGTCTGGAATAATAAAATTAGAACTTCATTTTGGACAATCACCTTATCTGGCTCACGTCTGCCATGAAAAATTCTAAAAACCCAATTGCAGGCAGTATAACTACGTGAATTTGATTAAAGAATCGAAATAAGCTCAGCGCAACGCCTTGAAAGGCATTGCAATTTGCGGTTGGAAAGCAATACATTTGGAAGGATTTACTCTGTTTACACAGGCCATTGTGATCAAAGGAACTCATTATAATAACTGGAAAACATCTTGGAAAGAAAGAAGGATACAAAGCAGTGTGTATATGTGACAAGAGGTGGCGGGGTGGGTTTTATTTACATGCATTATAGGGGTGTACCAGAGAGTATAAAGGAGTGCACAGGGCGCACTGAAGTCCTTTCACTCGTGTTCCACTGACCCACAGCGCGCGGAGCTACAAGTGCAGGACTTTCTATTCGGCGTGTTCAGCTCCTCCGAGCCCTCTCTTCTCTCGGCTATGGTTGTCCACATACGCGGTTATAGTAATTTCACCACAGACACCCCCCCCTCCAGCCTCAGCACCGCCGCCGCCGCCGCCACCCTGCGGGACACCCCGACGTCCCAGACCCCCGGCGGGCTGAGCCGGACCGGCCACACGGTGGTGGCAGTATGTCTCGGTTTCATTTTAGTCGCCGGGATCCTCACCAACTTCTTCGCCGTGCTCATCTTCGCAAAGTTTCGCTCCCTGTGGACCCCCATTAATCTCATCCTGTTGAACATCAGCCTGAGCGACATCCTCGTGTGCGTTTTCGGGACACCCTTCAGTTTCGCGGCGAGCCTCCACGGCAGATGGCTCATAGGAGATCACGGCTGCCGGTGGTACGGGTTTGCCAATTCCCTCTTCGGTAAGTAATGTGGCGCTGTGTAGGATCAAATGTAGAAAGTTTGAGACGTGGAGAGTTAAAAGTTACACACAGCCCTATTTAATGTAAAAGCTGCTGCTGCTTGATGATCGTTTACGCACTCGGATCATTTAAAAGTGTTGTAGTATCTGATATGTTTCAGGCTACACAATTAACAACAGCGTATAAAGATCGTCAACTAAACGTTTGACACAAAAAGCATCTTTAACATTTCAAGCACAAAAAAACAACGCGTGGCTAGGCCAGTTAAAAGTAAAAAAAAAAAAAAAGACCGCTTTTCTGCGTGGCTGAATGCTTTTAAATTCAATTCTAAACATTTTAACCATTGGTTCAGTTAGCACAACTAATTTATTTAGATGATGTGAAATTTCAGGTTTTCTCAGACGGTCAAAAATGTGTAAAAGCTTCCAGAAACCAGATGCGATGGCTTTAGAAACTTCAGACTGGTCACTGGGAGTGAACGGGGGACGCACCTGTCGCTGTAGTTTACTGCCTCCCATCAGACCCAGTGTCCTTGTGCTTTGGCATCATGGGAGAATCTAAAGCAATCAGTCAAGACCGTGGAGAAAGAAAAAAAAAAAAAAAGAAAGAAAGAAGTTAGACTTCTGCAGTTCTGATTTCTCCTTCGTTTCCCCATTTGAAGGTACCGCATTCAGATAGAAAACAGAACTGTTACTGATCACCTTTATGTATGAAGGAAAAAGTGCGAGACCCAAAGAACACCGTCCCATTCGTGAAGCACAGGGGGGTTGTTTTGCTGCAGAGGAACTGGTGATGAACGAGGCTTGTGTGTGTATATTCTGAAACTTCATCCGAAGACATCAGCCAGGAAGTTCAAACTTTGGACCGAAATGGGATCTTTGAGCAGGACAATGATCCTATGCGCACTTCCAAAATGTTAAGTAAGAAGTAAACATTTTGGAGTGGCCGTCACATATAGAAGACTTGCGGGATGAATTGAACAGGCTACAGTTGGAAGGGAGGAAGGAATGGGATTCTTGTAGAAAGCGAGTCCAAAGAGTTCACAATTTTTAAAGGCAGCGCCACCAAATAAGTGTAACTCTACCCCTGTTCTGAGTCTAACTCCACCCGCTGCATGATCCTGAACATCTACAAATTCAGAAAGACTCTGAGAGTTTGGCGATTAGTGGCTGGATGTGCAGGTATGCGCGACAGGAGTAGTTCAGGGACATCCGTATGACAGAGAATCAGATCCACGTGAGGCTCTGAAAGGGTTAGTTTGAGCTTTTGTACTGGTTTTACCACCTGAGAAAGGCCCACCAAAAAAAAAAAAATACAAATGTAAATAATATGAATTTGTAATATTTTTTCTTGCCCTCATCCAGTCCTTTCCGACGGGGAACTGAAGCCCCGAAGCGCCTTAAAAACCTGCCAGACTCCGCTGACAATAAAGAGTAATTCTACCGCCCGCGTTGTCGCGTCGCTGTGGTGTTTTAACGCGTCGTTTCGGACTCAAACGCGCAAACAAACGAACCGATCAGAGCAGAGCCACATAACGACTTCAGTTCACCGAGGTTTGGGAGAGTCTGGCTGAAGGACAGGCGGACTGAACGCCTCTGGTTAAAGGCGGCAACACTGATTTAAAAACAATAATAATAAAAAAAAAAAAAAAACAACTTTCATGATGTAAAGTCGTGCTAATGTTCGACTCTGCTTCATCATGAAGGTGTGAAGGCTCAAGAAGATTTTCAAACAAAATGCAATCGTTTGTTTTCTTTTCTTTTCATGTTTGTGAATTTTTATGTCACCAGAATTGATATTGATATAGGTCATATTATTCTGTTTACAGCTAAAAACAAACAAACAAACAAAAAAAAAAAACACTTTTTAGTGTTTAGCATCACTTTAATGGAGTGTATGTGAAAATGTGATTAAAATCGATAAAAGCTGAAATAAACATACAAAAAAATCTCTACTGTCTTTCTGAAATTTCACACCATCAAAATAAATTGGTTGGTATGTTGAACTAACAGAGGGAAAAGACAAAGCCTGTTTGTGCGTTTGTTGTCCAGTGCTGTTGTATAATGCTGCCACTGAGTCACACAGTACATGCACATGCATAATAAAATGTAGGGCTGCAGTTTCAAGAGTCTGACAACGAGAGAGATAATCATATTGAGAAGATAATATTCTGTTAGGAACACCTATACTGAAGAGTGAACAAAAAATACAATTATTTTTAGAGATTTGAAAAATAATGGCCAACTACATACAATATTAGACCATTTTAATTGAATAATTTCCCGTAATTACTGAGAATGGATTGAAAAAAAAAAATTCCTTCTTTTGAGTAGAAATTCCTTCACAATCATGAATAGCAACCTGTGGACTTCACTGACATGTAAGTTCACCAGAGTTGCTGTTCTGTGAGCTCCTCTACAGTTGAAGTATAGTAGAGTAGAGATGATGGATGACATCCTATCTTCAGTACATCTAACATGTAATCTCTGTCTTCCCTTATAAGGGATTGTGTCCCTGGTGTCCTTGTCTGTTCTCTCCTATGAGCGCTACAGCGCCGTCATATGTTCGTCCCAGGTTGACATTTCGGACTTCAGGAAGGCTTGGCTCTGTGTCGGAGGATCCTGGCTCTACTCCCTCATCTGGACTCTTCCTCCCTTCCTGGGTTGGAGCAGCTACGGACCTGAGGGACCTGGTACCACATGTTCGGTCCAATGGCACCTGCGCTCAGCCGCCAGCATCTCATATGTGCTGTGTCTTTTTATATTCTGTCTGCTGCTGCCTCTTCTAGTCATGGTCTACTCTTATGCACGAATCCTAGTCGCAATTAAGAGGGTGAGTTCACACAAAATCTTTTATACTCTGAGGACGTTTTCAGCAGAAAGATCATGTTAAAATGGTTGATGGGCTGCATTTATATTTTGCTTTTCTACCTTGCTGGCACTCAAAGCGCATTACTGTGTGTCTTATTCACACATTTGCACACACAAACACGCACTTTCACACGCCAGTTGCACAGCCTCTGCAAGCAGCGTGAGGTTCAGTGTCTGGCCCAAGGACACTTTGATATGGGGACGGGAGCCGGGGGCTGAACCACCAACCTTCCAGTTTGTGGATGAACCACTCTACCTCCCGAGTCACATGAGTTTGACACTGAACCAATATCACTGTAATTTTATGTAATGAAATCTATTTTGAGTCACTGACGACATTTGAAGTGCTATATTTATTTATACTGAACAACACCATAACAGTCAGTCAGTCATTATCTGTAACCGCTCAATCCCCTGGAGGGTCGCGGGGGGGCTGGAGGCGATCCCAGCCGACATTGGGCGAAGGCGTGGTACACCCTGGACATGTCGCCAGTTCATCGCAGGGCTGAAACACCATAACAATATAAACATATGTATAGAAAGACTTATTAGGGATGCTCCGATTGCAAAATATTTTAAATATGGTATGATACGTCATGATATTTAAAATGACATTGTGGTCGATAGCCAATGCTATTTTCTGTTTATAGCTTCAATTGTTACAATATGTTCTGTTACAAGTTGTTGTTTTTTTTTTTATTTGTAAAGCTTTGCTACTCATATGCCTGATGAATCATTTCTCATTTACTACAAAAACTTGCATTGTTCAATATGTATTTATTGGTAGGGCATGCTTAATGAAAATGATTTAAAAAAACAAAACAAAAAAAAAATCCATTTGATGAAAACACATTAAATCATTAAAAACATATAATAATAAAAAAAACACATACAGTACAGATGAAGTCAAACAGCTCTCCTTTTGTGGGTTTTAGTGTTTGTGTATTCAGATAGTGTGTAAGTACATTATTCCTCATTCGGGAATTCGGGAATGGGAACACAAGGCTATAAATCAGCAAACGGGACAAAATAAGTGAATAACAGATGGCAGCTCAGTAAAAGTGACTTTTTCACGGTAAATTGTCGATGAAGGACAGTGCTTGACGGATGTCTTTGTACTGCAGTTGTTCTTTGTTTGAATCATCAGTGGGTCCTCATTTGTCATAGTTATAGGTGATGATGGGGTATAAACAGGGCTTTCGGATACGGCACATAGGTTGCATGTATAGGGTTGTCATTTTCTCAGGATAATGTTCTATAATGTTGTCACATCTCCCTGCTCAGAAGCTATAATAGCTCTGTTCGAGTGGCCTCACGGTGACTCTTCAGCCTTCAAGATACACTTGACAGCTGACGGATCATAGCTCAGAGGCTGAATGACGCTGGTCAGACGTAATTAACTCTTAGTCTTGTGTTCGTTTACCTCACACCTGTTAGTCTGTCTGTTAGCAGGATTGCCACAAACTACTGCGTCGATTTTAATGAGACTTGGTGAAAGGGTAGGGAATGAGCCACGGAATGACGAATCCCTTAAATGTTGGAGCGCGTCCATTGAAAAAGGGGTGGAGGCTGGAACTGGTTTTCACTTTCTTTAAAATTGGAGAGCCCCAGGTGGTGTCAACTAACAAAAATGAGGAAAACTTAGCTCATAATGTGTGGTTTGTTTGCAGTAATATTGCGGAATGAGTAGAAGAGTGGAGTACTGACTATGGGCAGATGTTTGCTCTCTCTCTGAGTGCACTTCAAGTTTGAATCTGAACCGGTTTCAATGTGATAAGCCTTGTATATGAGTGTTGGCCAACGTGACACACTCAAAGGCCAGATGGAGGATACACAGCGACCGACACAACAGATCACCGTCTAAACCTCACCGTCAGCTGCACTGATTGGGTTCTGGATACATCCTGAAGAGTATCAAGCAAAATAATTGAAGACCCCGCAGCTCAGTGTTTACAATCCTACAGTCAATTTATCCAGCAGGAGAAGAAATGAGTGATAGTGTCTTCAGGGTAGTGTGTAGGGTTTAAGAGCCTGTTTGTGTTCTTGAGGGCATTGACCCCCTCTTGTTTGCAGTGACTCATCCTCATCTCACTGGTGCTTACATAAACCTTCCAGTCACACAAATAATTGGTAATTAAGGTCTCAGAATTGGTGTCAGATCCCTCTTTGTACCTCGCTGCTATAAATGAATCACCTGCATGTTATTTTTAGCTTGTAGAAGCACAAGCTACTATTGGATACCTGCCATTATATAATCACCATTTTTCTAAACTCTGTGGAGCTGAGGAAGTCGGAGATGGGAAGATGGGCTTTGATTACCGCACCGGTGACTGGTGGCTAGCTTGTGCACCTTCCACCCGAGATCCTTTTTTTAGAAATGGAGCAATTAGACTAAGGAGTGTTCTGCTGGCCTCTCAAAGGTGACTTTAACTGTCACGTCAGAAGGACAGATGACATTTACACCAGCAGCATCAGTGTAGATCGAGCCAGGGTTTCATTTGTCTGCATGAAAGCCTTGGATTAATATTCCTTCCGTGCCTATAAAGGCTTTTCTATGAACTCACACTCTGAGATGTATTGTTCTGTAATTACACCTTGTGGAACTGATGATGCTCCAAGAAAAATATATTTAATTCTGAAAGAAGTGAGAACAGAGTTGAATTAAAAAAAAAAAAAACCCAAAAATATTTACTTCATCTTATTTATTATAGCATGGTCTTGCAGTGCTTATTGAGTTCAATGGTCATGTATGTCACTGTATTTTACTCTCACTGGTGAGATAACACAGAGATATGCAGGTTTCTACTGAACTGCAAAAGAAAATGGACAAAAAAAATCGGAAAACAAAATTCAACAACAAAAATCTGATGTGTAATGTTTTTTTTTTCTGTGGAAAAATCAGAACAAAACAGAAAAATTATAGTCTAGCCATGGAGAAATCACTGAGGATCAAACATGTATGACATGATTGGGGATCAAGAAGACAGAGCTGCAGAGGGCATAACATTTTCACACTAAGTGAAGTGTAATTAAGTGTGAAAGAGATTAATTTGCCAGAAAGGACAGGAGTTTTTTTTTTTTTTTTCTTCCTTTGCTTCCAGCAACAGGCAGACATGCTCATTTATTCATGAAGCACCATCATGAAGATCACAGCAGTACTTACACAAGCCGGTCACAAAGGTGAAATGAAAACTGATGACCATCTCCTGTAACCACTGATTCTGCTGTCATCACTGGACTCATGTCTGAGCTAACTTTAGCTCACAGCTCACGTCAGAAATAACACAAGACACCTGCATGTAGAGATCCAACTGCTGCTTGAATGTTCCGGTTACAAAAGTATCACAATAAGTCATACATATTGGATCTGTTCTGCTGAATATTATCTAACAGATCCAGCAGTTATTTCTTTGATATTATTTAGTCTATTAAAAATAGAAAGAATAATTGGCTAAAAAGATCCTCCACCTTTTTCTGATAGTTTTTTATTTTTTATTTGTATAAAAATCTGTGCTGTCGCTGTGTTGCTTTTAGTCCATGTAAGCAGGCATTGACGTCTTACCACCAGGTGGTGCAACAGAAAGACATTTTAAAGTCACAGTCATACAAGTAGTATGTTTGGAACAACCAACCAGGAGTTATCAGTGTGATTTGTTGATACGATCTCAACATGTGGGCGATTTTTGGGCGACGTATATGGTAATTGTGTCAAAACTCCAACTGAAACTCACACAGATTTAAATAAAGTTTTTAAAAAGCAAAGAAAATGCACACAACAAAGTGCAGCACAGGAAAACAAACACACAGAAGAGCCAAAGACATAAAAAAACCTGCGTTCTATCTGTCTCCACTTACCTTAGACCCTCGGGGAGGATGTTTACTTGTAAATTGCATTAAACTGAACTCCGTGGCTATTTTTAACTGTAGCATCTGAGTCAACCATGTATAAAATCATTTTAACACAACATTTAAGATGTAAGACAATTTAAAGCTGCCACCAGCGGGAATCGGAAAAACGGCGGAATTGAAAATACGCACCGTCTCTCCTCTCTGTCGTGAGCACAGACTGTATATGAAGATATATGACGCGATGGTGTTTCGTGCCGCTATGGATGTGAAGACAAAATATCATGGTTAGTGGAGCTACCGCGTTGCTTTTATTGGATGTGTCGGCGCAGTGTAAAGATGGAGTCAACTGTTTTAATATCCTCCTCTCTGAAAAGACCTGTGACTGGGTGTATACAATTTAGAGGAATCTAATTACAGAAACGAAACCTACCATTCATAATTAGTTCTAAATCTTACTTCTGGCTTTATTGCTGTTTTTAACTCTGCCTTGTAACGTGTTCTTGAGTGTTTTGAAAGGTGGCCATAAATAAAATGTATTATTATTATTACATTTGTTACCTTAGAATGAGCCGTTTATATCTACAAAGGTCTACCATGTTGCGCTGTCATGTTTCTATAATAGAGACTCTTCTCTTTTTTCCTTTTTATAGTGAGTGGCTTCTATTGCAACTTCACCACTAGATGTCGCTAACGAGCACTCGCTGACCCTTTCTTCTTTCTTCCTCTTTTTTTTTTTTTTTTAGATGGGCAAGATCAACCTGCTGGCATCTCAGCGCAGAGAGCAGCACATTTTAGTGATGGTTTTGACAATGGTGTCCTGCTACATGCTGTGCTGGATGCCCTACGGAATCATGGCCCTGATGGCGACCTTTGGTCGCTCAGGACTTGTGACGCCCATGGCCAGTGTGGTGCCGTCCGTCCTGGCCAAGTTCAGCACTGTCATCAACCCCGTCCTCTACGTGTTCTTTAATAACCAGGTGAGAGCCTCGTGGTAATGAAGAATTAACCACTATTAATGTACGTTGTTCATGGGTTTCATCTATACACCGTTATCTGTTTAATATTTTTGCACAGTTTTATAGATGCCTTATGGCCTTCGTGAAGTGCCAGAGTGAGCCCCTTTCTGTTAATGGAAATTCCCCAACTCCAAAGACACATTTTTCAGTCATTTCCCCCGTCCGGAGGCAAACGTCTTTCAGCTCTTCACAACCTCCGATCACCAACACCTGCCAAGACACCGCTGTCTACAGCCGGCGCAATGACCACCACACCCTTGTTGTTCACTACACTTCATAATGCTTTATATTTGCATTACTTTAATTTTTTAAGACAGTGACAGTCAAAAAGTGTTTTCTTACTTAACGTCCAGGAGCCAAAGTACAACAAAACATCACAAGTTTGCCTTCTATCCTGAATAGTATTGTAAACTTTTTAATATGTAAAAGTCACTGCCAATTTACAGCAGTGTCTATTTTTCTTCCTCTCTAAATGGTCTCTAAATTGATTGTGCTGACATGTATATAAATGTACATTTTGCTGAATATTTGATTGAAATAAAACTTTCACTCCTCTGAAGGGCTCTTGTCTCTGTACTGTACTGTCACTGTACTGTGTAGATATAACAGTGTTTCATACAGCCTATCCAGGTTATGTGGCTGTAATGAAAAACATTAGTGGCTCTAATTTCAAGCGAATGTTTCACCACAACCAGGCAGAGTTCACATGTAGTGCGGTTTTCATCACAGAAGAGCAATGTCCCCGTTCACTGGAAAAAAGTTGAGCTGAACTGAACTGAACTGAAATGAACCGAACTCACTAAATACTTGAGGATGTCTCTTGTAAATTAATTGTGGAGTGCATGTCTGATGTCTGATTCAAAAAGGACTCACATAGCGGTAACCCTGAAGAAAGCTTTCCTTTTTGTCTTGGTCACAGTGTCATTTCTCTTGAGCTTTGATAAGGGAAATGTAGAAATATAATTTGCTACTAGCCCCCGATACGGCTCTTGACTTTCTATCTATGATTGACCTTTTACAGACCTACACATCACATTGCATTTCAAAGTAAACCTCAAGTCAAAGTGGTTTAACTGGACAGAAATTATTTTTGTTCTTTTCTTTTCTAAACATCTGATTTGACTGTTTGTCTTGTTCTGTGTCCATCTATTAGAAAAGTGAGTCTTACTACAGCAAATACTTCTGAAAGTTAAGTTTTTGTCACATAAGATTGTTTCACACAGTCTATTTGGGTTATGTGGGTATAATGAAAAACATAGTGGCTCTCATTTCAAACAAACATGCCATCACAGGCAAGCACAGCTGACATACGCTGTGGTTGTCCTCACAGATGTCCCCGTTTACTGGAGAGTCGAACTGAACAAAAGGTCAAAAACCTTTGTGTTTTTAATTAATTTAAATGGTGTAGAACTTTTAACATAAGTACACATCATGTTACATAACACAATAAACTCTGTGTGAATGTGGTTAAATTGGCCAAAAATAGAATTAGTGCCATGTGAAAACAGAAATTCTGAGCAATACAAAAGCACAACGATTTTTTAAGACACGAGCTGGAGAGAAAGGAAGGAAGAAATGTGTAGAGGTGTTTCACACAACGCAGACAAGCATGTAGTTACCAAAGACCTCATCTGCCACAGTTCTGCATGTTGAAGAGTTCAGACCTTCCAGGAAGTAAACTGAATAAAACTCAGTTGCTTGAAAAACCAGTTGTTCAGAAGTGCATGGGATGTCACGCACGCCAGGGCTCTCTTCACTTCCACTTCACCACACCACTCCACCATGATCAACACTTACCAGACCAGCCTGGCTCCACCGCCGGTGCCTCCACGACTCAACAGGTCTCACCCGGTCCTCATCCCAGCTCCAGCACCTTCCAGAAGCTACAGCAAGTCTCTGATCCGCTTTTTGGTTGGCGTAGTGTTGATGCATTTAGTGTTGTCTGTCATCGGATTCATCTACCTATACAGCAATGGCAGAATACTGGTAAAAGTCTTTCATTTTCTGTATTAAGCTATTTTCTTTGGATTGAAGATGAAAATCATAGAACTGATATTTAGAGGCACTGGATGTGCATTACAGTACTCTACGGAAACCAAGATAAAAATATATTTTACATTTACAAAGGCAATCTTTCACCCGTGTACATGTAAAAGAATATATTCTAACAAGAAATCTTTTCACAAGAAAGTTTAGCTATTTTTAAGTTTTCTGTTGCATTTTAATTTTCACTTTTAAAGAGAAAGCAATTAAAATGCCTTTTATACATGTACACGAGCGCATTAGTTTTATTTTTCCTTTTGTTTTTTAATGATGAACTTGAAGGCATTTTCAGTAGAATAGATCTCTTTACCTTTTATGGTGGCTCATAAAATTTGGTTCGTATTCAAAAATAGGCCAGTGAAACTACTCAAATTACAGGAAATGCACTTCTATTAGAGGAAAAGTAACATTATCACCAGTGTCTTGATGTTACAAGATGGTAAATTACTTATTAAATTATTTAATGTATGCATATCACTCGCAAAGTGAATCTACCAAATAATATATACCACCTGTTCACTTTTTACTTTTTCAGGAAAATTTTCAAGCTGCAGGTCGTCAAGGAGCTCCACAAAAAGGTACATTTACAACCAGTTCTTTACCGTGTTTATGCTTGACAATGCATACACAAAATCAAGTCTCAGCTATATATGAATAAATATTTCTTCTCGTATCCAGGTGCTTATCTTTCACCAGAACAGCAGAAAACTTCAAACAGAGTCCTGGCACGCATGGTGACTCAGCGTCATCACACACAACCAAAATCAAAACGTAAGAACATATTGAGTTCACACTTTGGAATGAAAATGAATTAATTCACTGCACTGAAGTGCTGAAGTTGTCTAATATTCTTCTTCTGTCTCTCCAGCGGGTTATGTCCAGTGGGACGTAAAGTACAGTCAGTACAGTCATAAAGACATCAACCACTACCTTGAGAGCTGGTTGACTATTCTGAAATCGGGCGATTACTACGTCTACTCCAGGGTGACGTTCTCCAGGAACAACTCGACGAGACCGCTGGCCAACAGGATAAAGTTCAAGAAGAATAAGGATGAGAAAACAGACAAGACTATAATGCAGGCCTTCTGCCACCTGGACAGAGAGTCTTCTGTCCCCAGCCTGTGCTCGGCCACGCAGGGAGACGTGATCAAACTGGAGAAAGGGAACCAGCTTGGTGTTTGGGTAGAAGACCTTTCACTGGTGGACTACTCCGAAGGAGCCACGACTTTTGGATTGTACAGTCTGTAGGACTTCAGCAAAAAAAAAAAAAAAAAAAAAAAAAAAAAAACATGGACGGATCTACATTGAAGAGTGGAAGTACAAACTGGATGGGCCTTAAAGATGAACTAAAGATTTAAAGAACACTGTAAAATGGACTGGATAATTAGTCAAACTGATGGTTTCTCATCCTTTTTGTGGATTTCAGAGAAACAGACCACATTCCCAAACTATAATTTATTAAACTGAATAACTTGTTTTTGTGTTACTTCTGTGAAAGTATTGTGAATAGTTGTTCTGTATTTATTGATGTCGATTTTGAAAGGTAAAAGATTTATGGATGTATGAATGACTAAAATTTTGATATTTAATCCAAATATTCCCTCTCTTGTTCTCAGTTTGTCTGCAGTCCATTTCATGAGCTACACGTAAAAAAAAAAAACAAACAAACAAAAAAAATTCACATTAGGCCCAACCATAAGGATCCACAACAGCCGTATTGTGTTATATCTATATGCAAAGACATACAAGAACTGTATCGAAAGCAAATATGTAGACTACTGACTTCTGTGTTGTCAATGTTTTCCTGTATGGTTTTAAATTTGTAGGACACAAAAAAAACCACACAGCAAAAATGCATTTTCTCATGCTGCCAAGCCACAAGTTCGCTCTAGATAAAAGCGACACCTCAAGAATAGTAACTACGTCGCTAAAGACACGGTGCACGTACAAAGACGCTGACACTACTTGAAATGACATGTCGTTTTCAGCAGTAAGAGAGATCATTTTTGCAGAAGACAAATTAAATGTGCTTGGATTTTTTTTCAAAGCTAAAGTTTACAAGTATTTTGTCCTCCTCTTCAGGCAGCCATTGGTTTCCAGTATTTATATTTATTATATTTGACTTGAAACTTGCTTAAGTTGTGTAACTCATGACGGAGAACATAAACTTTGAAACCATTATCATCACAAGTTCATTATTATTATTATGATGTGGTAATGCAGTTTGATGTGAAATAAATCCACTGCTATCTCTCAACAGTAATGTAACTTTAACATTATATTCACTGGTATAGATTACACAACGCAAATAACTTTTGATTTGCATAACAGAAGAAATTCAAATTAGAATTAATGGCTGCCTGAAAAACCTAAAAAAAAAATTAAAAAAAATACTTCATACACGTGTACAATTACAGCTACAGTCTGAACATTAGGTCTTTCTTTTTAAAGTAGGTAAAGTAGTCCAGTTTAATGAGCAATACTGAGTTGTTAAAGGGTGAGTAATATTTCAAAACTGCCCCCAGGACCATGTACAGTAAAATGCACTGTAGTGCAAGTTTAACCTTA
>JAPQRN010000002.1:14052145-14065018 GCA_037367275.1 Coranthus polyacanthus
TAAAGGGTGAGTAATATTTCAAAACTGCCCCCAGGACCATGTACAGTAAAATGCACTGTAGTGCAAGTTTAACCTTAGCACCTTACACAATACAAAACCTAGCACTTTGCTTCACATGTCAGTGTTGTGGTGTTGCATGGAAAGTGTGAATCTCTATGGAGGTGTTTATAGATGCAGAGGTGGTGCACACTCACAGGATGTCATTCAGTCACTCCTTCCATCACTCTGAAACATTTCTTGCTGCTGTATCTTCAACCTACAAATTCCTGAGCCACACTTGTGCTGAATGCTGCATGGAAAAGCCTACCAGGGTGGATTTTCCAGTATGAATGAGGGAATGTACCGTTTAAATCATGCGGCTCAAACATGTTTTAAAATCTTTTCCATTTCTTTTATGATGTGCTGAAACGTATACGACCAACTCAACTCCACTTATTACATTACATTTTTAATAAAAGAACTGACCATAGTAGCGTGTACCATAAAGTACAGAGTGTCTAGAAAAAAAAAAGCATTACAATACTTGCAACAACAATAATTGCATAGAACAACCTTGCAAAAACAATACACACAGTGATCTGGAGACATACAGTTTAGATAAACAAGAAAAAAAAACAAAAAAACAAAAACAGAGTTCAACCCCCCCCCCCTACCAAGTGCACAGCGAGGTTAATGGGAATTGAATACAACAGTATATGATGCTTATTAAAAACAACTTAAGAGTACAGGAATAGACAGACACTGTTTTCCATTATTTGGTGGCACAGGATGTGTTAACCTCAACAGTGAACAGTATTTGTAAGATTTACACTTCTGTACAGGAGGCAGAGAGCCACGCTGCTAACTGAGCATCCTATGACTACTGATGAAGTGTCAGCCGATGAGACGTACTGCCTTGTACCGTACACACTGCACCTTCCTTTGAACGGGTGGACGAAAAGAAAAAAAAACAGCATTTTCCAACAGGATCAGACATTATCATTATCTTATTTCATTTTAGATCATTTGCGATGAAAAGTAGGACCTGGTCACTGATCTGTGACCTTTGAAAGACGTGACAAATGGATTACAATGTGTGGTGGCTGAGCCACGCGGTCAGGCCTCTTTTGGTTAATAAAGTGGGTTAATGTCATTATTATTGCCATTTCTCCAAATCCAGAAACCATGCTGGAACTAAATCAGCGGTCTATAAGTAAAGCAGTCACTTATTGCAATTCAATAGCATCCACCGCTGCTCTGCGGCGCAGCTAGAGTAGAGAACAGTGTTGACAGTGCACATGCTCGACCTCATGAGGAAATGTACCGCTGTGGGTCCTTGAGGCTGCATGTAAATAAAACACACAGTATGCTTTTTAGACCCAATATATAGCCATTAAGCTTGAACTATTCTCTTTGAAATAATACAACAAACCACTTGTGACACTTTCAATATAAATCATGCAATTACAGTCTTCAACATTACAGTTTATGGACCGCTTCAGGCACTTTATTAGTTGTTACACCCAGAAATAAATCTCTCTACATATTACCCTCAGTCTGACTCCAGCAGCTCTGCAGATCAAGCTGTAGAGGCTACAAGAAAGACATTTATTATTAAGTTTATAGTTTTTCTCTTCTCTTCCTTGGCAATTTTCTTTTCTGCCCGAAAACATCAGCATAGTTTTATAGAATTTCAGACAGATGTAAAGGCAGCAAACTATATTAATAAGGCTAACATTTCAATTAAATGCTTATATGAACAATAAATAAAGAATATTTAAAAATCCTAAATAAAGCAGGGCTATGCAATTAATATGTTAAAATGAAACTTTAATATATTTAAGTAAGAATAGGGGAGATATCTTTGCCATATTTTTCGTACTCCGTATGATAATAGTTAAGCCTTGCCTACGTTACTTTGCGGCTGTATCCCTGATAGCTTTGGACTGAAAATCTAAATATCTTGATTATCACATTTCTGATGCAGAATTCATACCGTAGAAACACTGTACATTCATGCAGTTTTTAAATAAAGAGTCAGCGGCTGCACTTTGAACCAACTGAATTTAACAGCTAACCTGTTTGACACCTACAAAACAGCCTGATGTGAATGTCTAAAATGTTACAAAAAATGTCTGTCGGACATGCTTGTGAACGCTCAAATCAATTTTCCCACTGGGGGTCCCCTTGACTAGTAAAATATGACAAAATATGTCAAAATAAAGAAAAAGAGGAAAGTCATTCCCCTTTGCAAATAAGTGCATGCAAGAGAACACCTATTGGATTTGATGGCTTCGTACTCCTTTTCAATTTCCAAATGAAGCATGAGAAGCAGCAGAGAACGTGTTTTGTTCTTTTTCTTGTCCAAAATTGTTCCATTTTGCTGAGGAGTGTTCACAGTGCCAGACGCCGAGAGGCAATATGTTTAAAACATCCTATTTTATCAGTCTTGCTGAGCTGTGCTGCTTCCCGGTGTAGCATATTTGTCTAGTGAGGCTGGATCAGGAAGACAGATCGGATTTTATCAGAATGTCAAGTAAAGTTCCAGCACTCGAAGCAAAGAATAAACTCCAGGCATCATCATCATGAGAAAGAGAGTCCGACTCTTGTTACGTGTGATTGAAATATGAAGGCGCGACATAGACGGATACACAAATACCCACACATACCTGACCCTCGACCCTCACAAACAGGCTTTAGACATGTGCCCATACATACATACACACAACCACACAAGGATAAGGATGATTGTATGGATGCGATCAGTGGCTGCCGTCATCCCAAGAACAATCATTCTTCTGCTTGGCCAGTTTTCTGACCACTCTCTCCAACTCTTTGCGAGACTTCTGCTCCTCCTCAAGAAACTGTTTCATCCACTTATTCTCCTGTTAAACAAAAAGACAGTGACGATATTCAACAAGCTGCGACACTGTTCGTGATTATACAAACTCAAATCTACTTTGACGGGTCTGAGCGCTGTGAGCGATACAAGCAAAAAACTAACACAAGCAGATATTGAGGAGAAATGCAAAAGAAATTGCAATAATCATATAGATGGTAGATTCTTAAATATATACTTCCACTCATTAGAAAGGGTTAAACTTACCATAAACGGTTAGTTTGGATTATGTAAAGCTCCCAGGTACTCCTGTTTGCTTCTCCAAATTAACTACAGTAGCTCCTAACAGTAAAATGTCATCGGCAGTTACTTCGCTCATATCACCACTGCCCAAAACAAAGTCAGCAATTCTCTTTGAAAAGCCTAATATTAGTTATCAGCCACTATCGGATCCAAGTTCTGCCAATAGTTTGCCCCTTGATCTGCACCAACATTTTACAAAGACCTTGGCTCCAAAATGAAGCCAATGAGGAAGTATCTTAGTTGTAATACCACTGACTGCTGCTGGGGCTCCCATAGACTTACATTGAACTCCTCTCTAATAATAATATTCTAATAATAATAATAATAATAATAATAATAATAATAATAAATCATTTTTTCCCCATGTGTCATTCCGGTCTCATTTGTTTTATTTGGAACCCCTAATAAGTGTTCTGCTCCACCTTTAAATTTTTCTTCCATTAATAAGATCTCAGGTTGAATACAAGGCTTTGATGTCTGTGTCTATTTATTGAATAAAACAAACAGCTCGACTGTAGTTGTGGTTAATAGGTTACACTAACAAGACCGTAAAATGACTTTGTTATGCAATGCTTGATTTACAGTTTTGCCAAGTTAGTAAGCTAGCGTTTAGCATTAGCTCACTCGTGACCCCTCGCAGATGGCTCTGACCCGCAGCTCCTCCCCTTTTGTCCAAATATGGTCACTTGGGCTCCAAAAAGCAGAAAATGGCCAAAATGCAAACCACTGGCTTCAAAACGGCAGTTCAGAAACCAATGGGTAAATAAATAAATCGGTCTGTCCCTAGGTAATACTGTAGGTAATACATTGACTAGGGATAAATGTAGTAGAAGCTCACTTCAAAAAATCCAAAATAATCCGCTGTTCTCATTAATTCATACTAGTAACATTCACGTTTACCTTTTTCAGTTCATGAACCTCATCCTTTAAAGCATAAACAGCATCAACCAGGCTCCTTAAAGAAAAAAAAAACAGAAATTAGAAGACAACACAGTGTTTCCTTATTAAATAGCTGCTTATTGTTGCAACAGGTAAAAGCATTGCTATCATACTGGGTGTGAATGTTATAGTGGCTATCAACTCAAGGTCATTTTGTGGAAGATGCCCGAAATGTACCTCAAGGCCTATATGGGATCAATATTATATTTCAAAATCTGATTACAAACAAACCCGGGACCCAAATACAAATAATGACAAATCCTTGTTCGTCAGTGTTAGCGCAACAGAAAGTCAATTTTCAAAGTAATCATGCCCTTACTTTTCCTCAATGACTGTCTGCCCGTTACTCTTCATCTCCTCCACAATTATCTTCTCCTCTTCTGGTAGAAGCACCTGAGGGACGCACTCTTTCCGCACGGCTGCATGTGCACACAAATTATTAGCGACGTATGATTTATGGTTTTATGAGCTGGTAAAAATGAATGGCCAATCTAAGTAGGCATTAGATAAACAATCTTCTCCTTCTTCTTCTACCACAAACACACACCTGTGGTGGTCTGATGCAGGCTGGCTCCTGTGCAGTATGCCTCGATCACCCGCAATATCTGAGCGTCTTCCTCCAGAGCAGCCGTGCCTGACAACAAATATTATCAACATAAAAAAAACCAAAAAAACATCAACAGATGATGTTACATACATTCCTGGGTTTGACTAATGACAGGAACTGGATACAATCATCAATAACATAGAATTTATAATAGTAGTAAAAGTACACACTGCGTTGGTGCAATTAACATTTGGGATAATCTTTGGATTATTAATTCTGCTCGAAGGCACACTGACCTGCAACTGTGGGGATTTTTGCTACAGTGATCATGCTAAATCCTACAATATCCTGCATAACTAAAATTCCACATTTCAGAGTTTTATTTTCAATATCAAAACAAACGTTGACGTAAATGTATTTTCCATTCATCTGAACACAGCTGAGGTGTTTAAAGGAGAATAAACTAAGCTTATATTGGGCTATATTTCAGATTTCTCACACAACTTTTTATTACATTAAGATAAAAACCCTACTTTTCCTCGTTTGAACCTCGTCATCAGAAGGCTTTCGCTCTTTCTTCCTGTTGCCCGGCAGGAACTTCTTCATCGGTCTCGGGCTCTTGCTGGAATCCTGGAGGAACATGACAATAATTCAGTTCACCTTTCTCCACGCTTACTGCTACACACACCTGCAAAGCCAAAGCTCCAAACCAAACAGTGTGCAAGCTTGCAGGGGACACAGATCCATTTTAAACAAATAACAAAGAACAAAAATCCAAAAGAGAGCAAGCACGTGGTGACGTCTGTGACCAAACCAGCCAGGCGACCTCTCTGTGTTGTATTCTACCTAGTCTATATAAAAAAGAGCACATTTAACAGAAAAAAACCACACACACAAAAGGGGAAAAATTTTCCTATTTTAAAGCTTTACGTGTCAGACAGTGTTTAGAAAGTGATGGGACAGGAAGAAAGATGTTATAACATTTTTGCACTGTAAAACCGCAGTGGTGTGGTTTCATGACTGAGATTGTCTTTTTTGCAGCAAAATAATTATTTCCTCTCCTGAGCACATTAAACCCCAAGGTGTGATGAATAATGAACATATGAAACATAACTGTTAAGTCAGCGGTGATGTGCCTTTACCAGTGTAGATGGTGCTGCCCAGTTGTGACTATAACTACTTTCTATGTCGTCATATTCCCTTTTCTGAAATGGAGAGGTTTACTTAAACTGGAAACTTAAGTAGTAAACCCATGTATGCGCCATCCTGAAACACTACCACTGCTTCCTAAAGGTCACGCCTACAGATACTTTTAGCTGTTTCATGAACTTTCACAGGAATCAGGAGGAACACCTGACTGCATCTGGTTTCTTTCAACCTTTGAAGCGAAGAGCTTAGGGCTTCAGTTTACTGCAGGTGCACAGTGAAAAAAATAGCACTGCATGAGATAAGAGGCTTATTTCTGAGGTGTATTGAGGTTTGATATTTTTGGGACTCACTGTAGTAGCACACACACTGAGGGGACAGGCAGCTACAACACTGTGGACATTGAACGTCACCCTAATATTCTTGGCCATGCTTTGAGTGTTATCAGTAGTGCACTATGCACAGTGCCGCCATGTTCTGTGACGCTAATGTCTCTTTTTACAGCTGTGTAATTGATTCCGATTGCCACTTGGGAGCAGCGGATCTTCACAAGAAGCTCAATGAAATAAACATTTTACCATTACGACAACCATGTACATATTCAGCAGAGACAAAACAACAGCTACATCATTTGAAGTGTGTTCAAAGTGACCTGGTAAATGAATCATCTGGACCACTGTGTCACAAAATTCACACTGTTCGCACAGCTCGGCTGCTGTTTATTCATTCCTGCGAAGTGACACTGTCTGAGGCAAACAAGACAGTCATTTCCCTCTTACAACAAACTGGTGAAGACTGTCCACTCAAAAGTGTACAAGTGGAAACAAGGACCAGATATGATAACTGATTAAATATTTAAAAGGATTCCTCATAACCCTCCTTTACACCAAAGTGCACTGTGTGTTCTGAACTGTTTGCACTTTGCACCCTGTGTCTAGATTCAGAAAAAAATGGAAGCTTCTTAGAAATTACTCAAAGCTGTTTCCCAAAACTCTTTTTTTTTTTCTTTTTAATGATACCACTCATGGTGTGAGAACTTCACTATGTACGGTTAATTTAAAAAAGAGCAGACACACTGGGCCACAGGAAACAGGAAACCCACAGAAAACGAGGTAGGATTGAAGCAAACAGAAGCATGCCAGCTCAACACTGGGGCAAACACACACACATTGAGGCAACCCCCATCCCGCCCACCCAACCCTCATCCTTAACCACAAACACAGATAGAAACTGACGAAGATCTAACCTTACCTTCATGATATAAGACATCCTCTACAGAAGGCAGGATGGAGAAAGAGAGAGAAAGGGGAAATGTGCATGAAAATACGATGAGAGAAGGGTGTGAAAGTGAGTTAATGGTGAACATTTTTCATCCTCCCCGTCCTTCACCTTTTCGTTGTCTATGCAGAATAGGGTGATTATTTTTCATAAAATCAGAAAGGTATGTGGAGAAATGAGGAAACTGGCGGAAAGAAGATTACGCATGCAATCTGTGCAGGACTGAGAAAAACACCCAGATAGCACCAAGCTGGCTTTCTGCTACCCTAACAGTAGACACAGATTGTTTTTTAATGTGCAGTATTCATAGAGGTGCAACTTTCACGTATTATTTGTTGCAAAAATGCCTGAACTCATAGTGACTGCATGCGATAAAGTATATTATATGTGGCTGATCACTACTGTGGGAGTTCCCGAGTACTGAAACCTATGTAAGTGCTGACTGATAACTGTTTGAAAAAGCTTTCCTCCCACATGGACCGCGGCATGATCAGCATCACACTCAAAGATGACAAACCAGCTATGTTCAGCGTCCTGCAATACCAGGCACAATTGCTGATGCTGCTATTACTTAAATAAACCTCAAAACATACCGCGAACATGAAGCGTTAAATCTTTACTGCTCAATTCGGTTACAATAGCGTGAGCTTCTGTGGAGTTATTAACCTAGCTGGCCCACGCATTGTGCAAAACACTAATAACAGGAAATAAAGGGTTTTGAGAGCCTGTGACTGCGTGCAATTTCACCCACAATAATTAACAAAAGATGTGTTACCCTACACATCAATTTATTATGACAATACTGTTCCTGATACTCATAGATGAATTCTATAATTATAATTATAACTAATAAAATATGTAGTACATTTCCAAACATTGACCGCTATTTTGTTACTAAATCCCATCAGACATCAAAAAGTGCTAAAAAGCCAACAGATTATTAAGGCTTTAAAGAAAAGCAGAACATCCAGATCAGGTTGGGCCGGTTGACCTCCACTTAAAGTACATTTATCATATACTTTGTACTGCTGAATATGTGTAATTTCATCCCAGTGATGGAGTAAAGGTCTGTGCATAAAACAAGACACTGATCATTTGAGTAGACAGAAAATGGGGGCAGATGGGGGAATTTTAGATGAAGGAGGGCTTCTTGTGGTTTATGACAAACAATGCTCTGTATCTGTGTGGCTGCGTGAGAGATGCACAGCAAGATTGAGTGGGTTTGTAAGTTTAGCTCTAAAACCTCTTACCTCTTTGTATCCCAGTGCAGCAGAGGGTTTGAGGGGAGGCGCAGGCCGCAGACAGCTCAGGGACCAGGGCTTACTGATCTTTGGTGGTTCTAGGGGCCCACGACTAACAGCACTGAGGCTGCCCAGGTGAGACAAGTGAGTGGGGGTCCCGACCATGCTCAGTGACTTGCCCTCTACTGTCTAAAAGGGACAATTTAAAAAAAGCAACGGTGTGAGAATTGGATGTGCAGAGAAACATGAGTCAGTTTACTTTTCACACTTCTCCATGCAGTGTATACTTTTGGTATTGTTTTCACTGTACACTACCTATGCGTGTTAAGTGAAGAGTGTATGTGTTTGTGTGCAACCTTTAAGATGGTGCCTGCAGGGCTGCCTCCTTTGGTAAAGGGCTGAAGGTGCTCCAGCCACTCCTGTAACTCCAGGGCACTACTGCAGAACACTGTAATGCGATCGATCATGCTTCCTGCACAACATAAACACATATATAAGCTAATACATACATGTGACATCATATGTATATCAGCCAATCTACATACATTTGTAATTTAAGAGCATCAACAATATCTATATCTATTTGTCATCTTCCCAAATACGTAAATATTTATTCTCTGAGATAGTCAAAAATAAATTCACCAGTTTGTCAGCAGAGTTTGCTAACATAGTGCCACATGTTTTGGAAAATACTTCCATTTACTATTTCTTACTGTAGATACGAAGGGATTGACAACTTAAAATGAATGCTATTTCTAATTTTATGTCTGCAGCAAATGAGTTTCTTTAAAAAACTAGGTTGTCTCAGGACATCAGCATCAATATTTTACCAGGAGAGGGGCTGCACTGACAACTAGTGCAAACTTTAACAAAGTTTTCAGAGCACTGTCATGCAAGTGAGCAGTGATTAGAGCAAACTGTGACATCTCTAAAGACACATTCCCACTTCCCGTTCAGTGCTAGGGTCCTTAAATTGGGTCATGAATTATATTAGTGCTGTATCTGTAGAATATTCACTATTAATAAGCACTAACTTGTTAGCAATTCCATATTAAGAACAGAAGTTTTTGTTTTTTTTACCTGTGATGTCAAAGGCATAGTGGACGCTGTCTGCCTCCTCTGCGTGTCTGGTCACAGTCGTACCTGTCAGTGACAGTCTTCCCTGAATGTGAAAAAGAAAGATGAAATAAGAGCCCAGGCCACGGATAACATTTATTTAGTACACACTGTCATTACTTGAAATTAATAAAGGAAAATGCTACCAAGACATGATTACGCTACAGGTGTAATTCAGAACACAAGTGTTTGGACAAGGATGTACTGTATGTAATGTATGAATGCGAGTATCATCAGAAGTCATGAGAACCGACATATATTAGAAGTGACTGATTCATTTGAGCCCAAACAAATAAAACAAAATATAGAAATACAGACATAATTACATCATTAATCACCCAAATTATTACACTAATTATATCGAGCCATGTCACAAACCAAATACAATGGAGAAGAATATACATTTTTTACTATTAAATGTTGTTGAAAATTATTAAAGTGCTTTTTTAATGTTGTGATCACACGAATGAATTAGCACTGGGGCCACAGCAGATATTAAACCTGATTAAATAAAGCCATCTAATTTGGGTCAGTCAACATTTCAAGTAATGACACAGGGGTTTTTGCTTGCCTGATAAATAAAGCCACTCATCCGGGGACTGGCGGAGAGCATTACTAACACATTAGGAAAAAGCATTAGGTAGCGCTCCTCTTTGTCCTGTGAAAGACACAAAAACATTTTTGTTAAAGGAAATCTCATGTGAAAGCTATTCATTTTTACTATAAATATCCAGCAACAGATTAGTTGGGTTTTCCAAAAGTTTTTTTTTTTTTTTTCCTTTTTCTTCCATCTGTCATGAAAAGAAGCTGGAACTGACTGAATCTGTTCATGATGTTGCTTTTCAAAAAACAAAAAGCATGCTAGGTTACGTCCCACCTACTGATTCGAAACCAATGTTATAGCAGCATTAGCATATTTGAGCTCAAGTTAGCAACAAAGTATTAGTCTGTTGCTAATGACTGAAACAGACATGGAAAATAAGATGAGCTAGCAACATAGCTGAGTTGAGAAACAAATATGGTGATTGATATGGTTGGAAAGTGGTTGGCTATGATTTAAAATGAGGGTAGTCCAAATGTCTTTCTTGGGCTCACTTCCAACCACAGATTCAAAACCGACCCCTGCAAAGAAACCACACAAACAAAGAGGATATGGCTTTTTCATCTGATGGTGACCTAGATAACATTCTGTTGTGATACTTGTGGCGTATATTGAATTAACATAGTGTTCCAACAAAGGGGCAACGTTTTAGCAACACAGGACAACGGGAACCACTTGACAAGTGGCCCATTGTTGTTTTAGAAAATGACACACCACTAGGTTTCAGAATTTACCATGAGTTACGATCACTGCCCTTAACTTGTAATCATGAGATTTCACATAAGTCAAACAGATAGTGAGCACTTCATCTCGATGCTGACAGGCACAGACGGTGATGTTTTCAGTTCCTGTGACTGCTTACCTACACCAACCACCACTAAATTTCAAAGTATTTTTCAATATTGAACAGAAGTTAATTCATTCTGCATTTTAGACACACAGAAAAGCACCAACAAGTTTTTTTTTTTAAGATTTCTCAGTACGTAAGTAACTAAAAAAATCATGTAACTGTTTTCTTTTTCAATACTTCTCTATTCTCTTTGACTGAATAGAACACTGTGGACTTTAATCTACAGCTTGCACTAAGACAGTTAAGTCCTAGCAATTAGAGAAAGAAATGACAATTGATTTTTGCTCTCTTGTCCATGTTGTACTACATTTCTCTCTGACCAACTGACCCACTAAATCCAACATCGGTCTTTTACCTGAGCTTTACGTTAAGTACATGACTTACCTCACTGGACCCATTTTTCACATGGACCTGGGACATGTAGGCCACATGACCCAGACTCTTTATGCTGTCCCCCTCCCAGCCCCGTACTGGTTCTGACAGGATCTGGAGCTCCAGGTTCTTACGCTTTCGCAGGTCCTGGCACTGCATCTAAACACATGAGCACAAAGATCAATCGGTGGGAACCAAAACTCATTTGTCCTAACTGAAACAACTGAGCTACACAGGGCACAGATGACACTGTTTAATTCAAATTCATTTACATTTTTGACGAGTTTGAAGGTTTAAAGACTTTCAATACAAAGTAAAAAAATTCAACAAATGTGACACTCTTATTAAATTGTTGCTGTATGTTGTATGGAACTTCTGAATTCTCTTGCTGCTTAGCCTCACTAATGAACAGCGAAAATACATTTTAATGTTTGGATACGTGTTTTCAATTTACTGCATGCATTATGTTTTTTATTCCGTGTCAGGAATAGCCTGCAACATAGGTATGTTTTCAGGTGCTACACAGGGGCTCTCCCTCTACAGAGAAGAAAAATGACAATGCAATGCACGTTATTCAAAAAGAGCTTCTGTAAATGGAGCACTATAGAGATGTAACATTTCTTAAGCACCTGCCCACCCAACCACACAATCAGCACACAAAGAAAACTTGCAAATGAAAATAGTAAGAACCGTCTGATGTTTTTTTTCCTGCTTTCCTCTGCAACCCTGCTAAAAAGATGTGTGTGAGTCACCTTATCTATTCTTACTAGGAACTTGGAGCTATACCGAGGAAACTGTGTCTAAGAGTGATCATAACTCAGGTGCAATGTGGTTGTTCGTCGCTAATCCAACTAAGATGGCATTTCAGTTCACACCCACTGTAGGAACATTCTTATCAAATGTAAAGCAGAAAAAGCTTTTGTTACATTCTTTACCCCTTGCTGGAGTTGCACTTGATTATGAAACGCTGTTACATTATATAATTTGTAAATATTAAATCAACATTAAACACTGTTATAAACACTGTCAAAAAGAATAAATTACAGATCAGGGCTAGTCGTGGTTGGTAGCCCTCTTAGCTGCCATGCAACTGAGATGGTGCTGGGTCTTCTTAAGGCACTTCAACTTGTCTTTGAAAAACTACCACATTTTATCCACCTTACTCTCAAACTTATGACAGACTGTGCAATACATAGTTGGCATTTCGGCCACATGCTCTAACGCCACTGTATTAAACTACTTCTATCCAGGATAACTGAAATGCCTTCGCTTCAGCTCAGAAGTGTCTTTACCCGCCGACACTTTCCTGTGACTGTATGGTCAGTACTGTGCATATGCAATTCTCAAGACAGACGAGAACGAAGCGAGATGGCTTACTCCTTTGATACTTCCATCATCAGTTTGAACAGCGTGATTAATTCTTTTCTACCACTTGCCTTACTTTATTTGACCAGGCAATACTTATTGTTGAGCCCTACAGTTGAACAAAAACTATTCAATTGTTCTGTAAATAACTCCCTGATGATTACTTGTTTTAATTTTCTTCTCTTTTCTTTTCTTGAGCTAAAGACAAATGAATTTTCCTTAGGAATCAATAAAGTTAATCTAAATTTAACCTGAGCAGATTTACCATCTCAATAATTAAGAATTGACTTGGCAAGC
>JAPQRN010000002.1:14066582-14089853 GCA_037367275.1 Coranthus polyacanthus
TAGGAATCAATAAAGTTAATCTAAATTTAACCTGAGCAGATTTACCATCTCAATAATTAAGAATTGACTTGGCAAGCTTAGAGGTTATTTAACTAAGGATTTCTCAGTGATTATAAAATGAGGAAGACTAATCCCCATTTGCCTGGGAACCAGGCACATCTGGCAGATCAGTCTGGCACTGCTCCCACTCAAACTGATTTCCACTGAGCCTAGATTGGGTAGAGCAAATCACAACCTTTTATCTGATGTGGGGCAGGTCAGATGTGATGTGATACAATGACAGGTTGCTACCTGGCTTTTGTCTGTGACCATTCATTTGATTAGCTGTAGGTCAATCCAATTTTGGTTTTGAGCCTATTGATAACGCCCTGTGGAAATCAAAAATGAAGAGGGCCCAGACTAACGCTCATTTAAGAATTAGTCTGGCAATGCCAGGCTTAATTCCTGTTGAAGATCAAGAAAGCTGATGTAGTTTGCAAGTCAGCATGCAGAGCTCCATGCAGGTCCCACACTTACCACTAGGTTCTTAAATGCTGCTGTTGCCTTTAAAATGTCAGTGTAGTCTGGATGGGCTTCCTGTGGTAAAAAATAAGAAAGAAGAAAGTCAGATGTTAAAAGAGATATTTAAATTCATTTGGATTTTTTGTGTTTCTTGACATTAGTAGTCATTATATCCTCCTGTACCTCTACATGTCTCTCCAGCTCCTGCAGCAGGGTGGGGTACTTGTCCAACCTCATGAAGGATTTACTGAGGCTGGTGGTCAGTGTTAGGATCCCTGGAGCATTGGCTCCCTGGCTCTCCATGAACTTATCAAGTTCCTCACTATTAATGACACACAAATATTCTTTTTTTATGCACAAGTAACAGTATTGAGCTGCTTCAATAATTCATATGGTATAATATTCACTGCAGGATACGAAGCTATTAGTAAACAAGTTGTTAAGTAAAATCACCACTTTTACTCCATGTTGAATTTCCATCTCACAATTTTTGCATACGTTCTCTCGAGTACATCCTTTCTACTTTACTACAAACTTTGCACAAGACATTCAAAAGAAGATCATTCATGAGTTTCCATGACCAAAAACGTCAATCACACAGTATCCTGTAACAGCACGAAGTGGCGCAAAAGCATAAACAACTGAAAATGCAAATGTTCTTTCTGTGAAGAAACATCGTGCAGGCATTTCACCAAAACCACAACATATACATCCTGTCAGCAGTCAGCTTCCTGTGTGTATTTCATCTTAATCTGCAGCTCACAATGTGCCTCGACTCCACTTCTATATACTGAATGATACTGAATAGTATGTAAACTGCATTAGAGCAACACAATTTTATAGGAACTTTGGTTATACGGACCGTGGGGTAACAGTTCTGACGCAATTTGAATGCATTTTAAGAGCGCGATGAAGAAGCTTTGCAGCAAAGACAGGTTCTGTTAACTCTGTGTTAACCTCAGACTGACTCAGTTTTACTCTTAGTCATTTACAGATGGAAGCCTGACATCTTGTGGCAAAAGATGAACAGCTCATCAGTTGCAAAAAGGTCTGATGTGAAAAGTCTTTAACTAGTACAGAGAGATAACTTATTTTAGTTAAGTCAGTCTGTAACCTTGAGGCATATTCATGTCACTTCAAAGGCAATTAAAAATGGGAAAATTCCTGCAGAGTTGACCTAAAAATGAAGATACTTAATTGAAATCCTTAAACGCAACCTAACACAGCTCGTGTATGAAAGCAGGGTTCTAAATGTGCACTCTTAATCTCACTTATCAAAGACGTTTGTGGTGTTACAGCTGCTGTTTGTTTGCGCTACCATGGCGTACTATGTGCAGAGGCTAACCTGTGGTCAGTGAGGATGCAGACTGCTGAAGGATGACTGGAGCAGTAGGCCAGGTACAGAGTCTTAATCTGACACATCAGGTTCAAATAGCAGCCCGCCACGCGCTGCTGGCACTCTGGAACCCTGGGAAGTCCGAGAGAGACAGAGATAATGTCAGAGAGAGGATGAGGGTGAAATGATAAAGGGATAGAGAAGGGATAGAGAGGCAACTATGGTATAACATGGTTTTTTTAATGATTTTCTGACTCCTTCCTGATTAATTAAAATGCCATTATGATTTATGGCAGGTCAGTGGAACAGTACACACTGGTCCAAACAATGCTCTCCTGTGAGATTGCAACAGAGGTTACTACAGACAATATTTATCAAACTAGAAAGATCTAGCACGACTTACTTGGTACATTCTTCCAAAGCCACACATAGGCCCTGCTGGAAGGTAAGGATCTCTTCCAGGTTTCCACAAAGGGTGGCACTGTCTGCACTATTCAGCCTGAACATCAAAGCATTCACGTAAGCAGAGAATAGAAGGACTTATACACTTTATACACAATGGAAGTAAATTAACAGAAGCTTTTCCACATTAAACATTTGATGCAGTTGAAATAAATTCAACACTTTTGCCCGAAGACAAATTCAAGACTTATATTTGTGTGATTTGCACATTAATGGCCATCTGGCCTCCTTGTCATTGCTCTTACTTATCGCTGGCCTGCAGAGGTCGTAGGTAACAACTCAGCACTGTTTGTAGTTCTTTGACAAACTCCCGCTCATGCTCCAAGATGTCCTGCACCACCTGCACCACAGTCAGCACAATACATAATAATGTTTATGTTGTCAGATTACACAGAAGCTTCAAAGGTTAGCTATTTGAATAACAGTGGTTTGTCGGGATAATCTAGATGATTGTGTGAAATTTCTGTGTGCCTTTGTTACTTCACAATACCTCATCAGTGCTGGCTATTTTTAGATGACTTAACCAGTGACAAAGTCTAGCGCGAATAATAAGTTAAAAACAAGACAAAAATAAATAAATAAGACACCAGCAGACACACTGATTTCTTGTTCACAACATATTTTTTAACATGAATGAGTATTATATTGTTTATAGTAATTCAACAAATTCAGTAGAATCTAAAATCCATCACTTACCAGACTCATGTTATGTCACAAAACAATCAACCTGATTTATGTTGACTTGTTTCTTTTCTGTGGCATGCAAACCTACTGTATGTACTGTCAAAATTCACAATGCAGCAAATTATTTTAAACTTAACACACTCATACTTTAAAGTGCAACTTGCAGGTTTTTTTTTTTTTCTCCAGAAATACGCATGATGTTAAATGGAAACACATAATATATAAATATCTGAAAATATTTTCTTAAGTTTCAAAGCATAAATACAAAATTCAGAGTAAAAAAGTCTTTTTTCCAAGCCACGTCAAGTCACAGAAGGGAGTCGCCTCTCTGACCGGTTACAGTAACTGTATGGGGCAGTAAATAAACAAACAGGACTGTAAACCATTCGAAATTTTATAAAAACCACTCTTGGTTGCATATATTTTTCAGACTATTGCTGCTCGTGATATTTTATCTTCAATACAACTCGACATTTTACTTAAAACTACTCCAAACTACTTCAGTGACTCCAAATGTCACTGAAGTGTTTTTGTACAAACATATATATTTTAAATTCTAGTTACTCTACCAGTTTCCTACACATTAAAAGACATGTGGTTATTAACCTGGAAGTTACACTTTAAGTGTTATTGTGATGCATAACAATATGTATTGTTTGTGTCGGTCAAGTGACAGGAAATGGATACTATTTACATATGTGCTGCAGAATTTTCACTCACCACACTGTAGTAGTTCTTGGTCAGAGTTCCTTTAGGAGAAATTGGTTTCTCTGTCAAGGAGAAATTTAAGTATTGGAGATTGTTCACAAAATCGTACTCAAAATGGTAATACTCACACACTGAAGATTCACACACAGTACCATTTAGTTTTGTAAAGGGTTCTTACAACAACAATCAACTAAAATGACAGACTAAACCATGGTGACCTTAGAGATTAGTGTGTGATTAAAAGTACACAGTTAAGAAGTGCAAAAGAATACAAAATGCTCTAAGGAGCTACCACTACACCCAACAACAACACCATCTAAGACATTTTCTTGTAGAATACATTTATTTTTTTTAAGAAAATGACTGCTTTATTTTATTTATTTAATAGGGACGGTACACACAGATGAACATCTGTATTAAAGCCATACAAGATGTAAACATCCCGGATTATAGCAGCGATTGCTAATATACATCTGTAGTCCCTAGGCAGGTAACAAAAAACAGAACATTACAAATAACAACATACACGTGACAATGGAAAAGGATAGTACATTATACAAAAAGTTAATAGGTTATTAATACCGTGAAGAGTTAGAATTGTGCAGCCTTACTCACCGCAGGGTTTGACCTCGCGGACATAGTTACTGGGGAACCAGCCTGTCTTGCCGTTAAGCATGCCCTCCCACCAGCCTCCCTCTTCCTGCCGCGTCACAAGGATCATGTCTCCTTTGCTGAAGGACAGCTCATCCTCATTGTTTTGCTTGAAGTTGAAACGGGCCTTCACCATCAGCTGCCCACCACCACCGTTCTCAGACATCTCCTGCTAGATGGGTTTTCAGACAGAGTCAGAATACAAACACAAAACTCACAAGGCATTAGTGACTACAGTATATCTTTACGTTCTATGACTGGGTGATGTGGTCAAAAATGTTGGTTTTAAAATATTCTTCACTGTCAGAACATGAAAAATACACGTGTACGTTTCTTAACCAATTTCAATGAGTCACCTTTATACTCAGGTATATGATCTGTCTGGGGAAAAAAAGACAAAACCTTTTTTCTGTTTTTTTAAACCCGAGCTCATTACAGAGTGGGCGAGCAGCTGTAGTGGATCACACAGATCTGAGCTACAGGGCATAGTGCTTTTTATCCAACAAAACCGCAGCTCCTCTCTTTACTTGTATGTGTTCACAGAACAATTTTGACTGGACCTGTATGGAAGTTACCTTCTTCTTCTTGCAACATGCAACATGTGCATGCATGTTGCAGATCAGGCTTATGGTTGCCATCCAAGAATCGAAATGATATTGAATGTTTGTTGTGTTATATTATATTGTGACGTTTTATCACCTAGTCCTATGTGCTTATATTTGCATATGGCAGTCCGCTTGGGTAAAACAACCACTACATCTGACTAATTAAATGAAAGAACCGTTTTTATCTGAATAGTTAAATGAAAGGAACGTGCAAACTGTGGATGTTTTCAAGCATGAGTGAGTGTAAAAAAAAAAGAAAGAGACAAAGGTACAAAAGGTATAGAAGAGCCCTTACCACTGATTTGGATTGTCTACGCAGAGAGCCTTTGGATTTGGCAGAGGAGAGAGTGTGTGAGGACGTCGACTGGCTAGGAGTGGGTGCACCGGACTGCGGACATGACCTCTCAGCAGCACAGTCTACGGACGCACAGGGAAAATATGGAGCTATGAACTTTTAACTTATGGTTGTCATCAAGTGAAAAACATAACGTCACTTCCCAAACAAACTAACACACACACATAACACACAACCTTAGACGCAGGTGCACATACTTTTGAGCCTGACAATTTGATGGTAATTCATGTGAGTAAGGTCCATCGCTCTGCACAGCCCCAGGACAGGGAACGAATGTGCACACTCACGTGATACACATTTACACTGCCTAATAGAATCATCTGATTTAACTAAAACTGGCACACGGCTCTGAAACAAGATCGAGCAGCAGTAAAAAGTATGGGGATGTGTGTTTTCTGATATTAATATATACGTGCTGTTCAGTACTGCCTTGTAGAGAGAAAAAAAAAAATCAGATTTATCTTCCTGACATCCAACCCTCTACAGTGTCATCAGTGAGCCACTGCCGCAGAGAAAGAGTGATTTAGGGTCAGTAGCTGCCAGCTGTCCTGCAGTGTGAGTGCAGCCCTTGAGATGCACTGACAGAGGTATCAATTTAGTTGCCAGTACTCCCTTGAAGAACGACACATGGCTGCATTACAGTCTCTTCCATGCTAACAAGCACAGACATACTCACTCACTATGGACTCTCTATCAACTGCTAAATGGATGCAAGCCAGGTCAGCTGTCTAATCATTGTGTAAATTACAGGAGACTGAAAGAAATAACGAGAGCACTATTAGTCTTAGGGACCTCTAATTCATATTCAATAAGCAATTCATGGATGCCATAAAAACAACAAACACATAAGTGCACTTTCTTGTATCAGCAGTAAAATGCAAATGTAAACGCTGCATCGTTTTTTCTGTGATTTTGTTTCACTTGGAGGAAAGAAAGGTTGGAGATCTCTATTGGTCTCCATATGCTGAGACTTCAGGGTGCATCACACTGAGGCTTAACAAATATCATAAAGGGACACAGTAGGCAGCTGGACAGTCGGTGTGTACTGCAGGAGGGGCTCATGGATTCTCCGCGCCACTCCCCACACACATAGAAGGACGCCTTCCAAGCCCTTCTGTCAGCTATGCTCTGTGGTTTATACTCTTATTCTTACAGGCAACGTTCAAAGAATTTGCCCCAGACAAACACACATGCTGTGCAGCCTTTTACAGAGATGCATACGGTGGGATCAAAGAAAAGCATATATGGGGATAACATGTATGGAATAACGGAGGCAACTCATGTTTGATTATATCAGCTGCATCATGTGACTAATTCATTATCATTATCTGAAAAGCTGTTGAGCGTAGACAGTCTATCAGATATTTGCATATCAAGCAGAACCCAGTGCTGACAAAAGGCAATTTGTGGCTTGCACCTTCCATTTCATTTATTTGCACTCGGGAGGTTGATCATGTGTTGGAAAAAAGTAACCAAATCACCTAATGTAGGTGGAGCTGGTAATGTCATATTATGGTAAAAGAATCAATCAATTAATCTGAAAGACCAAAAAGTGGAGCGACAATTAGGGGGGCTTTCACAATGCTAACATTTCATCCGACGATTGTCACAGAAATAAATACTGAATCGTCTTTTCTGTTCATTTTATGCCATTAGTTCAGTAGTAGCGTAGAATAGTTTATTTGTGCAAATATAGTACACCTAATAGAGAAAACTTCATCATTACTGGAATATATGAACACAAACTGCATTTCTCTTTTGATTTAGAGAGGATTTAGGATTTGTAAACAAACATTATTGTTAATTACTCATCAGTCACCATTACATATATTATGCTCCATCCTCACTTTGACAGACTAGGTACATGTTCCACTACACTAATTAAATACAGTAATGTCACAAATTCTCATATAACTTGTAACATTATGCGTCTGTTGTCAAGCATTCGGTGACATGCAGAGGTTGCATTTTGGTTTAAAAACGCTGACTGTGTAATTCCACATCTGCTGGTTTTCTCTCTGGAAGCTGAAAACTGGAGGGAGACTAGCATTGCCTCTTCAGTGCCCCCAAACAAGGACTCTCGAGCAAAGCAATTAGCCCCAAACTGCTCTAGGGCTGCTGCAATGCGAACCATTTTATGCTGTCCCCGTTGAAGATATGCACTTGAGTAAAGGGTGTATGTGTGTCTTAAAGGATACGCTCACATTCAGTCACTTTAATCAAAACGTTTCCAACGTGCAAAACAAACAAAGGAGGATATTATGCAGGGTGTATCGGGCTATGGATGCACATGAGTAAATATGGCACGCAGCATGATTCAAACACACACTGCCATGCCAGCTGCTTGCAAATAACAGACCCAGTCATGACTGAAAATGGCTGCATGTTCAAAGTCTGTAAAAAATAACATATCTTTCCACAAAGGCAGAGTGCCTCTACTAATGTGTACATGTACTGTATATTTGTTATCCAAACTTGTCTAATGGAGAGTTTATGAGTTTAAGTGACAATGAAGTCCTACGCACTGAAAAACAGTTAAATTAATAATTTAATTGTAATTGACACTTATTTTCCCTTTTTTTATTACATTTCCATGTCTCTTCTTACTAACACGCTCGACTACTTTAATGAAAAAGTGAATGTTTAATTAATCGATTGATTTAAAAATGAAACTGATGCCGCTATGTTGATTCTATACTTTCAGAAAGGAAGGAGGTACTGAGAGAGACCGCAAAACCCTTACCTTGTGTGGCAAAGTTGACTGCCAGCAAGGTGGTCAGGACCTTGCCAAAATTCTCCCCAGTGTATAACCACTCTGGTTCAAACCCCTGGATAGAAAAAAGGAACAGCTGTTAGAAACAAAAGACGCCAAAATCATCTTTTAATGCAACCTGGAAGACGTCAAATGTGGAAGACGAGTGAGCCAAAATTAGATATATTGCAACTGATTACGCAGATCTGAGAAGTAATGCTTGCTAAGTGCACATACACACATAAAGATATCCTCAATCCATGCTACAGCACAAACAATAGAAAGACACACACAATGAAACACACAAAGGGATTTGAATAAGCCTATAACAAGACGGAGATAAAAACTGACATGTTGAGCATGACCCATATTTTGAGACTTAGTGGTTTGTAATAAAAAAAGACAGTGCCAGACTCATTTGCAATTCGCTGTGCAGTTACGCACATAGATGCGCTCACTCACACACACACACACACACACACACCGTCATACTGCTTGCCTGCTCTGTCTCAGACAGCTATCTTCTTTCCTCCGGTGGATAAGGTTTCGCATTTTAAATAAAACATCTTAAATATAGAGTTTGAGTAGTACAGCCTTGGTCATGAGTTGTGTACGACCTCATTCAGAGTTTAAGCAGGTGTGACCGTTACATCTCGAGGTATAAGACCAGCCTCAGGGTTGAAGAGGAATTTTAGGAGCTATTCAGCTTTCTTTTGTTAACTTCAAAATCTTTAAACTATGGCGCCGATTTTCAAGACACTTAGTGGACGAGTAAGGCATGGCCCGAGGAAGAGCACATCACATTTCAGAACAGAGCCAGAAAAAGGAGTCGAGCCTGGATTTTTCCCCCCACTTTTTCAAACATTGTGAGATAGGGATCAAACGATGAAAAAGTGAGGGAGAAAAATGCAGGGGCCTTGGCAAAGGTATGCAATCGACCAAGTGTAAATAGCCATAGTCTAAAATCATACAGCTGGCCGTCAATCCGTAATTCAATTTGTGTCCATATTGAATGGTTCAGGACAGTAGTTTCTCAGTCATACTATTAACACACGTTATTCCAAATATCCGTTTACTGTACAAACTCAAAACAAATAAATACTCTCATAAAGTTTATGAGGCAGCAAAAATCACAGGCTTGAAGCAGTTAATTGCGCTTCCCCTTTCTGCATCTCAGGGCAGAAGCGAAAGCTGTGTGACTGCTCTCTTTGTGCAGTGCAGTCACAGGACAAACAGGCAGTATTTGCCGTGGAAAACAAGAGAGAAAAGTTCGCTAACTATGATCACATCACTGACCAAAGGATGGGCAGGGCTGGTTGTAGCACCATAGACATCCCCTGGCTGATGCATCTGACAGTGGCTCTCCAAAAACTTCTGCCCATGAGCTACTGGCTGGCCACAAAAGGCCTAATTATGGGCTGTAGCAGGGTTGTGGATAAAAGCAAAGGGGACCTCCCAGACATAACAAGCCAGCTGGGCAGAACTACTGAACCACTTGACTTTGCAGCGTGCCAGGCTTGCTGACTCAATTAGCTGTTTAAAGAAACCAACTGATGTGATTCAAGACCAGAAAAATTTATTTATAAAGCTGGAGGAGAAATTACTGTCCAGTGTGGCAGTCGCACAACAGACTGGTACAGAAAGAGAGAAAACTCCCAACATCTGCTATTCATTTGCCCCTTTCTAATATTAGTACGTATTTAAACAATACAGGCCTGCAGTGTATGCATAGGGGTAGGGCTAAAGGAAATACAGAAAAAAAAACATATTGCAATTACTGACATGACTTATCTGACACTGACAGATATTGCACTTGTAATATGATCCACTATGATCCATCATTGCATTTAATTTTCACTGGGAAAAAAAAATACACATATGAGGATTATGTTCAAGCATTTTGCCTTATGTCTTTAGAGTACGCTTTGTAGGCTGGGGCATCTCTGTAGCAACACAATGCTTCATTTATAACGGCATGTTGTAACACATTTTACCTTTATATAGCTTCTTGGATTTGGATACTGCGCTTGGCCACTTTGGGATTTTCTCTAATATTTTTGATGAACTGTTCAGCCCTACATGAGTGTGGATTTCAATATGCAAAAAAAAATAAATAAAATAAAATAAAAATCTGTGTCACTATGGTGGAAGAGAGAAAGGGAATAAACAAGGAAGTAAACACTGCTGAAAACTTGAGTTGTGGCCATTTGAAAACTGAGCCACTAGTCGTGGAGGCCAACAGTTCCCTTTTGTCTACGGTTCATGTGAGTGACTGACATGCATGTCTGTTTATGTGGCGTTAAGCTCACTCCACATGGAGGTGTGCGGGGAAAACATGCCAGCCACGGTAAGCAGATCACAACATAAGCAAGAGTGTGCGTTAAGTCCTCTCTGTAAACTGCAGTGGGCTAAGTAAGAAGATAACGATAGTGAAAGGTCAGAGCACGTCAAAACGTCGCAGGTTTGTAGATGAAACTTGACAGATAGATTACCGAGGCAACTTACCTCTACTTTCAAGGACGAGCATCCTTTCAGAAACTCTCGGATGTTGGAAATGCAGTCGGCTTCGGTTCTCGGGTCCTGGCAGTACTGAGCACACACACGAACGAAATAAATATATAAACACACAGCTCGGTTTAGTATGCCAGATAGACATCTGACACAGGCACTGCTCTCCTCAAACGCTCCGGGTCGACGCCACCGCCATGTCAGTCACACACACACACCAGCGAGCAAAGTAAGAGTGCTGTCATAATCTCAAGTGTGCTAACCTACAGTTTACAAAATAACTGTGGATTCTTCCTGCGTCCCCCTTCGTGCATACATAACCATTAACGCCACGGAAAAGTCAAAGCAGCCCGGATTTAAGCGAGACATCCGCTCACTTTCACGGCTTTCAAAATAAAACCGCCACCAACGGTCGCAACGTTAAAACGCGAATATCGGACACCGGTTTTTTTTTTTTTTTTTTTTTCACCCCCTTTTTTTCTGCTCGTGAAGCCTTCTCTTCGGCGCCACCGTCGCGGCCAAACGGCGGCGGCGGCGGCGAACTAGTCGTAAAAATCAATCGCGTAAACGAGAAGTCGCTACTTCCGGCTTCGTTGTGGCCACATCTCCCCCTCTACACCAACTTGACGCCGCTTTTTCAAAGGGGAGGTCGCACTGGGAAGAGCCGAGGCTCTCAGGAGGAAGTGACGAACAGTCTTTGCAACTGTTATTTATCATTATCAACTTTGTCGTCTCAACGACTAAGCATGTGTCATTCGCACTGATTACGTTTATCACGGCAACAAAAAAAAGTTCATTTCGATCCGACAGTCGTGCGAAATCCACCGCCCGGGCTCTCTTATACAGCCCCCCCCTTCCCCTCCCGCTCCCCGGGTCGGTGTTTTACGCACTGTTGCGACCGAATCTGTCCTGTTTTGGTGGGTGTTCACACCGACTCACTCATGTCAAGAATGCGGAACATTTCTCGTCGCTTCACAGGAAACCACATTTTGAAATCACACGTCTGAAACATCTCCAATTGTCGCTGCAAAATTCGCCGCACCGGCGAGCAGATAAAAGAAAAAAAAAAAACACGCTGGCGTTTAAACTTCACGGTCCGTGTGCTGTGAAACGAAAGGCCTGCCGCGGGGAGAAGTTCTCGTCCGTATCGTTTTCATCAAAACCCCTCCCTTCCCTTCAGCGAGGGCCGTCGATCGTTCTCCCATTTGTTGACTTAAGTTAACTTAAATCAACAACTCACCTTGGGATTGAATCCAGGTACGAGCCGCTCGGTGAGCTTGCAAAGGACGACCCCATCCTTCAGCGATGTTTTCAAAAACTCCTCCGGGTCCGCTATATTCTTTTTGGGCGAACTCAGCACTCCCAGTGATATCAACCACGTTACAGTCTGCTCCTCTGGATTCATAGCTCCTTGAAATGATCATTGGTTAAGCACGCATTATTTAGTAATAATAAGAAAAAAAAAAAAAGTGGCGGCCTGTTCCGTATCAATATGCAACTCACATCCGCACTTCTGCTAGAAGTTAAAAAAAAAAAAAAAAAAAAGAGGCGGTGGGGGGAAGGACGACGCTGATACTACACACAAACTGATGATCACCCCTACTGGCAATTAGGCACCTCAACAATAGCAGCCGCCTCGCTCTTGGCATTTTCCTAATACTACAATGCAGTTTAAACGCCCCCAGGTGTCAAAAAAAAATAATAAACAAACACACAACGACGACAGAAACTTACATCTGCTTACATCTGTTCCGCAAGATAGAAATGACCATTATTGTATGAAACAGGATATGAGCGTGGCCTGCTATCAGTCATTCTAACTCTTGTAGTAATGATCTTCACTTTTTTTTTTTTTTTTTTTTTAGACTTGGCAAATGTCTTCTGACGATGGCTGTGTAAACCCAGGCCCAGACCACCCCCCCCTCCCCAAATGAGCCTCAATACATCTTAAAAGTTTGAAGTGCGGATTCTTTGTGAATGTATACTTGATTGACATGTTTCAAGACCAGCTCCGTGCACACACCGGAAGTAAAAACTGCACTGGTCATGGAAAAAACAGACCAATGCAGACTACAGGAATGTCTAAAATATCTGGACAAAAATGTGCTTTACTGCATTATTCTTTCATAAAGAGACAACTGCGAAGCTCTTTTTAAACTCTTTATTTAAACCACCACAATGTGAATCCGAGTCATCATCCGCCTGTGTTCTTCACACTTTCGACTGGTTGTTCCCCTTGAAGATCCGACAGCTGTTTCAACAGATGCTGCTACCGGCATCTGAAAGACAGTGAATGCATTTATGTAAGAAAATACACATTACAATGTACACTTGAAACAGTATGAATCCATTTAACAAGAATTATTTGCTCTACTTCAATCAAAACTGATCCCAGCATTTTGTAAGCGGTTTCCATTCAGTATACAACAAAGTTTCCTCTTTAGGTTTCTTTCTTACTACTTCAGGTACAGATAGTGAAGTGGGCAAGATTAATCCGGTGAAACGTACCTGCGCTGGTAACAGATCTCACTGGTCCAACTACTCGAGGACATAATTCATTCAGGCATGTTGCAAGGACAGTTGCCTTGGGGGTGGGGGACATTCATCCTGTAATGAGAATACAAGTGTTAATATGCTGTTTTTATCTTAATTATGTATTCATTAAATATCTGAAAATGGTCTTGTATTCCTTGGTTCGACTGATTTGTCTTCAGTGATTGTTTCCAGTTTGGCATTTAGGACGATGGTGTTCTTCCAGAGGTCTCCAGTGTTTGAATTGGCATGCTTGTGGAAAAGTTTTCTGATACTGAGAAAAAGGCTCTTAATTTAAAAATGGCTTTACATTTTACTGAACGAAATCTAAAATTACTAAAGCTCTTTACTTATGCTTTCTTTTTTAACAAAAGCACTTTCACCAATTGTTCTTACTCAGGTTGGACGAATGATTAGGCAAAAGATGTTCCATCGACTGAGGGCTCAGTTGGCAAAATGGTTGTAACTTGTTGAGCAGGGACGAAACTTAGGATGTTGCTGCACTTTGGGCAATTTTAGCTGATGAAAACGGTCTACATTGAAAATGGCATTCAGTTGACCTCCTTTTTTCTTATGTCCACTGAGGCAAAAGTTGTCTTGAATATCACCATTTGAGCAGGGATTGCAATACAGGACAATGAGAAACTCATTTACAGATCAGAAACAAAGAGGTTTGCTTTGCTTACCAGCTGTTGACTATCGGTCGAGTTGAAAAGACTCTCACTTTTGGTTGTTGTTGCCTTTGGTTATGTCGTTGCATGCCATCAAATGGCTCTAGGGTGATGAATCCATTTCCAAGGAAAATACATTGGAACATTTTGACAGTAACATTTGCCTAACCCTTAAAAACAGTGTCCAGTTGGAAGCACATTTGTGTTAAGAATGAACTTATTTCACTATTTAAATAGCACGAGCAAAGGCATATCCAAGCTCTACAAAGAAATTTTTCTAGTAGATCACGTTGTTCCTTAACACTCAAATTACTGTCTTCGGTCTTAATTTGAAACTCGGTGAGCAGTTGTCAAGATACAACTAAAAGCTTTATTAGAGTAGGAAAGCCAGACTTATAGGGCATTGCAAATTCCAACAGCACTGAATGTACAAAAACACCCACTTGGTAACTGTACTGTTACATGAGCAAGAGAACAACTAATTAAAAAAACAAAAAAAACAAAAACTTTTACACATAAAAAACTGGGAAAGTCAAGATACAGTTCAAAGCTAAGCTTTATATTCCACAAGTTTAGACATGACTAGTTTGTCTTGTCAGATTTCTTTCAAAACACGTGTTAATTGTGCACGGAGGCTAATGTTTTCTTTGTTGCGATTTCCATGTCCATCTTAGTATCTGCTGCGAGCCATTCCTCTATCGGCTCGATTGCCACCACGGCCACCGCGTGGCCCTCCACGACTTGAGCTGCTGTATGAATCACGAGGAGGGTAGCCTCTCTCAACAGGGGGAGCTGGGCCCCTCTCCTGCCTGCCCATTCGCTCACCACGGCTAGGTGGGTATGGGTCACTCCGACTGCTGGGGTAACTGTCACGACCGCCATATCCATCCCGGGAACTGCTGCCATAGTCATCGTAACGACTGCTTCCACTGCTCCCACCATAGGATGGTGGGGGGCCCCGTGAGGGTGGGGCGCTGCGAGAGTTACCTGCAGGGTCAATGGGTCAGGTAATTGGCAAGGTTCAATTTATACATTTTTTGCACTGTCAAGTGCTCAGTTATTGCCAATAGAATGAACTCTGTAACATATAATGGATGACATGTTTAAATGTCCCATCATGTTATCAATCTTACATGGGATATTAAGTAATATATCCAAGCATAGGACCTAATGGGCAGTGTTACCCATTCCAGCATGCCATTGTTTTGAGTAGCCATTTTTCCTTTTAGAGCTCCGAGTGTTAGAACTGCAGGTAAGGACGAGGTTTTCAGAGTTGTTGCGATGTTTTTTGGAGGTTACTCCTTGAGGGAGTGCTCTGACAGGCAACACATACTGAGTGGTCAACGGTGTTTCCAAGGACTTTTTGGGGTTCCGTATGGTTGCCTGCTCTCTGGGACACATTAAGCATTTTGACTTATTTCTGCGTGATGTTGCCGCAAACACTGATTTTATACTGAATGCAGCAGTAATATGGAGGGTAATATGCCGAGACAGGTTTCCAATACATTTTTGTTTTTCAAATGCGATGCCAATAGTTATAAAGTTCAAAGAATATCTTGAAAATATGCAACTCAGTTTGATTTAGGTTTTGGTTTGGGCAGGGATGCAGCAATGGAAACAGGAGGTTTAAAAGGCTGCCTGAAATGCCTTTTCCTCAGTGGAGAGGGAAACTGCAGCTTCTTGTGACTTGAGGTTGCAGTTGTCACTGCTACGAGTTGGTTGATAATTTGTGCAGGTCTGGTTTGTGCCATTGTGCTTTTGATCCTTACTACACTCATGTGGTCATATCTTACCGTAACCATCATAAGAATCTCGGTAGGAGCCACCACTTGGACGGTCCATATAGCTTCTGGGTTCCCGACCTCCACCGTAGCCATCACGGTCACTACATAAATGGGATAATTACAAATTAATGATCTGGTGAGACCAGGATGAGGTCAGTTTTATTTATTTAATATTTTATATGAACTCATTAACACATACCTGTAGCCCCTTGACATTGACCCGTAGTCATCTCGGGAACTGGAATTGGAGTATTCTCTGTAAGAGTAATCTCTGGGAGGAGGTCCGTAGTCCCTTGAATCTCTAGAATTATAATCCCGACTAGAGTAGCTGTGAAAGACAATGGTTTCATAACTGCAGAGCTGAAATGTCAATATTTTACTTGCCAAAACAGCTATTCAAACAATGTTTAAATAATTTGAACATTTATTTTACTAATCAATTTACTCTGTAGTTTTGGTCAATATGCTGTACCATTGTAATTCTTCTTCTTCTAGATCTATGCAAGAAGTCCTATTACATGAACTCCAACTACCAGTGCATTTTTTTAATCTAAAGCCACAGAACAAAAGATTAAGATCGAAGCAGCATTAGATAGATCTCTATCAACTATTTCTACAAAGTGTACCATACCTTGTCATCAAAAAAATACTTTAAATACCTGTTTTTAAAGTTTACAAAGCTCTTACCATTACAACAGAAAATCAGGGGGAGCATGTCCAAGTACTACTCTTCTTACTAAAAACATTCTTTAGCTCAAAATCTCAAACATTTTAACATTATTAAAGAACGCACAATATTAAATGTCATACCTATCCTTTGAGTTGTAATGATCATCTCTTGGTGATGGATAGTCGTCCCTCCTGGACATCATTGAGTCTCTGCGAGGAGGTGGCGGGCCGTAAGGATCCCTGTCCCTTGGCATTGGTGCTAAAACAAGGTAATTATGGAGAGACTGTTTAATCACCAAATAATCCTGATACATGCACATTTTATGCAAGTCTATGCAGGAGAGGAGCCTAATGGTGTTTTAGAGCTTGTGCAGTCTGCACAGTCAAAAAGCCAAGTTGTCTCACACTTACGTCTGCTCATCGGCCCAGAGGGGGCAGACCTCTTGGGTGGTGGACCTCCATTTCGGACTGGTGGTCCTCTCTTCATTGGAGGAGGGCCTCTGGATGACATCCCTTTAAAGAAGGGTTCTACATTCCCTGAATTATCATAGTAGTCTTTTCACAGACAAGGAATGCAAACATTAACATATTAAGCTTTAAAGATAAATTACAAATAGCTGAATATGTTTGGATAAAGACTTTTACAATTACAGCCATTCAACAAATAAAATTGTATCTAATAAATGCATTAATATTCACCTCTAGATGGTGGGCCCCTCATACCACCAGGACCTCCCCTGGACCCTCGGGGGCCTCTGGGTGGGCCTCGACTGCGGGAGTGCATGGGTGGTGGTCCTCTCCTGCCAGCACTCTCAAACTGAGGTTTAGTAGCTTGCTCCACTTTGATAGGCTTTCCATCAAGCGACTAAAAGATATGAGGTTATTTAGCATTACATTCCAATTATAAGTAGAAGCGTTTTTTTTTTTTTATATATATGCCAGTGACCATATAAAACAAGACTTACCTTTCCATTCATCTCACGTGCTGCATCCTTGGCATCAGCCGGACTTTCAAAAGTAACAAAAGCAAAGCCTCTTGACTTGTTGGTTTCACGGTCTTTCATCAAAAGTACTGAAATTAGCAAAGAGCATAAAAAAACAAAACAAAATCGAATCAGTTTTTGCATATTACATCAGTTTAAGAGCTTAAGACAATAGAGTAATATCACAATAGTTTAAGATGGAAACATGTTCTTTAGGGCTGCAATTCATTATTTTCAGTGTGGATTAATATGTCTATAATATGTCAGATGTTTCCCAAAGCCCAACATGATGTCCTCACATGTCTTGTTTCGGTCACAATCCAAACATATTCAGTCCTCTGTCACAGAGGAGGAAAGAGGCCAGAAAATAGTCACATTTAAGAAGATGGGATCTGAGAATTTTGACCCTTTTCTCTCCCTTAAAAAATACTCCAGCCGATTAGTCACTATCAAAATAGTTGTTGATCTAATCGATTAGTCATTACAGCTCTAATGTTCTTTAGTACTAGGGTCATTGTTTTCGATTTAGACCAATATACCATTTTCATAGTTAAGATTACACATTCCCCAATGAGTCAACACTGTATTCTATTGTAACTGAAGTCCCTTTACAATGAGCATCTTAACATAGGATTCTGATAGTATAATATGGAAAGAAATATGCAAATGGTCTGGTGATTGTGCACCGGAGTGTATCAAAGGAAATCTTTGGCAGCGATGCTAATGATACCACATACAGTATTGTGTGCAGTTAATGGCGTTTAAACGACTTACAGAAGTTTAACGTCAATTAAAAAGCATTTACAGAATTAAACACATTCCTAAATAACCACAATCTTTAAGTCAATGGTGAAGGGACACCAAACATTGCTGCAATTTTAATTTCCTGCGGCGTGTTTTGTTAATTATTTGATCCAGACTTAACAATAGCACAAACTGAAGATATAACGTTATGTGGGTCCACTCTCACCTTCGACAATCCTGCCATATTTGCTGAAGTACTGCTCCAGGGCCTTCTCGGTGGTCTCAGTGTTCAGCCCACCGATGAACAACTTCCCCGGTCGGTCTGCCTCTGCCATACTGCATAATCAACCCGTGCAACGAAATATGTATAAATTAGCACCAATAACTGTGCCAATATAAACACGCAGTGTCATGAGTGCTGTGGGGGTCCATGGTGCTTACCTTGCTGCTGGCGAATGTCTTGTGCTGTTGAATGCGCAAAATGGCGATAAACGTGCCCGCGGATAAAGCTAGCGTTAACTTGTTATTGGGCTAACGCTTGCTATATAACCCAATATTTCGGCTACTTGTGGGCTAGTTATGCGAGTTTTAAAAATAATATTTCCAAATGTAAAACGAAGGCTACTGTGTAGTTGACATACATGAAAGCACGCCGCTGGCTGCTACCGCAGGGCCCTGGTCCGCAGCTTTCTATGGAATCTACGATGAACCAGCCCCGTTTGAACAACGGGTTTCTCCCTATTCCTTCTTCTTCGCTTCCTCCTTCTTCTTCTACGCTGTCTCCGGAAGATGAAATGCTCCGCGGCGTACTACTGCCCCCTGCTGGATACATTCTATATCATCACATAAATCTTAAAGGTAGCAAAAGCATTACATCAAAAAACAGTTTTTTTTTTTAAGGATTCATATTAACACAGTGAACTCACACGAGAGGTTTTCTTGATCACTCAGAAACCATTGATATTTCACTCTGGTTAGATCCTCACGGCTTCTTTCAGCCGTTTCAGAAGCCAATTGGAAAGCAGTGAAAGAACGGTGAAAATACTCATACTCATTACATCATGTACTGAGTATGAAATATAGTTACATCAATTTAAGGACAGGCCCATTTAAATTTCACTTACACCTTTCACAAACATCTTTTCCCCCCAAAGGATACTCCACACTGTGCTGCCTATAAAAAATCTTACTTAGGTGTCTATGAATGGCATAGCATAGCACGGTTTGAGCGATTTGAGTGTGATTTACATCATTTAATTACCAGCCATGAAATTGCATATTTGGTCACCTGTCTGTATTTATTGGTTTGATGAATGGCCTTTCTTTTTTTACACAGATTGGGTGCAATGCTGCCTTCTGCGGGTCATTATCATACTTCTATCAGTAATGCATCTTTCAATGGCTTATTTATGGTATTCTTTGTGTCTTTTACAGATAATAGTGCACATTTTCCTAACCATTTTTCATTTTCTACCTAGACCTTCTGTTGTTTTCTTTTTCTCTTACTAACTCAAGGGGGTCAGAGTGGAATGAGAAACCCAAAGCCCAGTCAAGAGCATAGGCCAGGGTTTACAGGTCGGCTGTATTTTATTCTTCTTTACATTTTGGGGATTCCTTTATAGGAGGCCATGTGGCGAAGATAAAAGGACGAGAAGCACACAAAAATCACAAAATATCTGAATTTTTCAAAATGTGGGACATTGTCATCAATTATAGTGACTGTTTCCATACACTTCCTTAGTGGAAAATGAATTACGTTCCTGTTTTTCCAGTTTGGTCACATTTCTCTGATCTTTAAGTCACCAGTCTGAATGTATTCCACTCTTCTTCTTTTCCTTTTAGTCTTTCTACGTTTTGTTTTAGTAGTGCCACTCTAATCCTCCACAAACATTAATATTTCTAAATAGCAGTATTGTTCTCATGAGGGAAACGATGTTAATGGATAAATAGATAAGCAACGTCAGTGTTACTTCCATGGCGTTAAGTAGTTGTGAATAAAACATGACATCCGATTATTTCATTTCAAAATAAAACTTAACAGCCGTTGCAGCCCAATAAAGTTTTATTGTTTGGACTCTTGTTTGTCATTTATATTATAGTGAGTCACCATACAAAATATCCAAATGAAATATATGCATATCCACATAAGGTATTAACCATAAACCCCAACTACTTCATTTAAGACCCATCGTTGACATTTAATTTGAAGGAAACGCCTATCTACTTCCGACGCTCATCTTGTTGTTTCCTCTCTACTTTACTGGTCTGAACGTCATCAATCCTGGTTGCGCCAGACAGGTTAGCCGATGCGTCTCCAGTAGAAAGAGCGAGCTAGCCGTCCTCAGCTAACACACAATTTATTGCAGAAGAAGGAACATTATCCTTTAACAAGAAGCCCAATCTGCGAAGATCCGTGTCCGCGAGAAAATGAAGCGGCGGATACAGTTTGGTTTTGTGCTGGTTTACTCGCTAGTTTCATATTTCAATTCGTGCTCAGCCTTTTATCTTCCGGGTTTAGCCCCAGTGAGTTTTTGTGAAGAAGGTAAAGGTGGCGAAGATTGTCAGGTATGGGACGTTCATAACACTGATGTTTCTTTCCTAACACTGTGTAATTTCTGTTCGAAGTGAAATTGCCCCGTTCGTGTCATGTTGTTACCCTTCTTAATCTTGCTAGCTAGCCAGCACATTCATTAGGCCTCGACTATTACCTGGAGCCGAAACACTAGCTAAATAATATCATGCACTGGCAGTTGTTTTTCTTTCGCTGTCATTTGAATTTTTTTTACTCATAGCTACTTTGTTGTAAGGATCTTTACCAGCTAAGCAGATAAGGGCCCCATTGTACAAATGTTGACTTGACGTTACTACCCGGCAGTCCAGGTAACTTGAAGACACCAAGACTTTGGGGTCATCCCGTTGAAAGAAACAGTAAATGTATATTTTTTGCATTCAGCATAACGTTGTGCAGTGTACCACGGAGCCACTTTAGCCTTTAGTTATGTCAGTGGACCCAAAACATGCATAAACCGTCTTGTTTGATGTAATCTTAACTCATCCGTCCAGTTTGTGAGCCCTTTGTTTGAGTTTTGCATAGTTAGATGACTGGTCTATTTATGCTTCTTTGCAGACTTCGATTCAGCTGTTTGTCAATCGCTTGGACTCAGTGGAGTCAGTCCTGCCTTACGAATATGACATGTAAGTAACTTCTAGTTCTCCTTGATGTGTAGTATACGTGTATGTATGCAGTCCAGCTCTTATCTTTGTTTTCTTCCTTTGTGGCAATCTGTAACGTCAAAGGTTCGACTTCTGTAAGGATGACCTGGAAATTAGGCCTTCTGAGAATCTTGGACAGGTCCTGTTTGGTGAACGAATTGAGTCGTCGCCTTACGAGGTGGGTAAACAAAACTAGGTTTACGTGCCAATTCTGGTTTTACCTATTCTGGATTCTCTCTTTGTTAAGGTGAATGTTTCATTCATACATTATGCTACCGTTCTACCTTTATAGTTCAACTTCAAGCAGGATATAAAATGTAAGGCTGTGTGCACAAAAACGTACAAGAAAGGCAACCAACAGGATGTGACCAAGCTGGATTTTCTTAAGATGGGAATGCAGCTCAATTACCAACACCACTGGTGAGTTAAAGGTGGACTTCACTGTCCTGTAGTTCTTCACTTGTAAGCTTTTCTTAGTATGAATTATGGATTTGATAAATTGATGGTAGCAGAAAGGAAATTGCAAACTGACTGTTTTTTCAGGATCATTGACAACATGCCAGTGACATGGTGCTATGATGTGGAAGATGGTCAGAAGTACTGCAACCCAGGTTTCCCCATCGGCTGCCTCGTCACCATAGACGGCAGAGCTAAAGACGCCTGTGTTATCAATGTGAGTGGGGATTTCTTACACTGCACTTCACATATTCTTCAGACTGTGAAATACTCTTCATACTTACATAGTTTCCCATGAACCTTACATTCGTTTTCCATAATGATATAACACATAAGTAATCTCATGTTGAAAAATTCATTGTAACATATAATAACACTAGAAAAAACAGTAAATGTCCACTGACAGTGAAGAGCACGTTATTTTCTCTTTTACTGGACCTTTTTCCTGACCCATCCCCATTTTTTTCTTTATATAATCAAAGTATTGGGGAATATTTTAACACACAAGTGTTTGTTCATCAGCTTCACCATAGGAAAATCTTGGCACCTGAAATCGAATATGGTGTTTTTTGCAGGCTGAATTCAACAAGAAGAACACATTTTATGTCTTCAACCACGTGGACATCAAGATCACCTACCACAGTGGAGCGTCAGAAGGATGGAGAGGGGCCCGACTGGTCGCGGCCACTTTGGAGCCAAAGAGGTAGGTTATGGTAATCGACAGCTATGATGCCTCTGTATTTTGATTTTGGTGTTGTTTACATCAGCAACATTAAACAACTTTACCCAATGTCCACTCCACATTTATAAATAATGACTGACATTAAAGCTATCGTGTGTTCTGTACAACAGTATCAAACACGCGGATGAGAAATCTGTCAACTGTGACGGAGGTAACCCAATGGAAATCCCTGGGGAGTTTGACAGCGATGTGTCGATAGTTTACACCTACTCGGTCACATTTGACGTAGGTCCTCAAACTAAAACACATTTATTTAATATACTTTATTTATATGATGTTGTTTCTGTGTAAATATGCGAATATTTGACCTTTTTAACAGGAAAACAATGCAATCAAGTGGGCCTCCAGGTGGGACTACATCCTGGTCTCGATGCCTCACACCAACATCCAGTGGTTTAGGTATGGGATGATTTTTCACCTTGGGTGCCACAGAAACCGTGTCCCCTTAAAACTGTCTGGCTCTTGATGCTCATGTTGTGTCTTGTGTGATTGTCCAGCATCATGAACTCGCTGGTGATTGTCCTCTTCCTGTCTGGCATGGTTGCTATGATCATGCTGAGAACCCTGCACAAGGACATTGCCAGATACAACCAGGTGGATCAGGTAAATACAGACATGTTTACCCTTCTTAACTGGAGCACATGGCATATGCTATATAAAGCAGTAATACACAAGTGCAGATCTCTTGGAACTGCTGTTGGATTAAAAATAAGTTATACTCTTGCACAGGTTGAATTTTGTTGTTGTTGTGTATACTTCCAAGCCTCATATACAAATGCCCTATTCAGCCTATTTGGTACTGCTCTAGCCCCTTTCACACATGCAGTCTAAAGGTCTAAAAGCCTAAATCAGTCAGACTGGACATTAAATGATCCCTAGTACAAAGTCTGATAAACAATAAGAGCAGGTAAAAGC
>JAPQRN010000002.1:14106621-14135381 GCA_037367275.1 Coranthus polyacanthus
ACACACACACACACACACACACACACACACACACACACAGTACAGTATATGATAAAACATGGTTGCAGTGGGCAAGTGCAAAGAGAAATCTCTGTAAACAAACAGATGACAAACAGATTGAGAGCAACCTTCACAGCAGAGCTCTCTAAAGGGAGCTTTTCATTTTATTGCACAATAGCAGTTGTCTCCGAGGCCCAAACAGTTTAGAAGTAATTACTAGTGTTTTCCCCAGAAGGTGATTACTTTGCCACACTTGGCAGCCATTGTCACCGGCCGTGCACCACACTCATCAGCCCTACAAAGGCGAGAAGTGCTCGATTGATGATGAGCCCTCTGTGGCTCAGGGAGAATTTAAAAGTACTTGTATGAGGCTCTTTCAGGAGATTAACTTGCAATAAGGGCTACCTGCCATGGACACATTCCCTGTATTCATGGTGCGGGCACAAAGACTTTTTTAAGAGGGGCACAGCTGCATGAAAGCAAATGGTGAATAGGGATAATAGTCACAAAAGACAACAACCCTCAAGTGTAAAGAAATAAAGTGTTTTTTAAGATGGGAGGCTTCCATTCAAAGCCAGACCATTCCTTCTTTTGACCATTGAGGATCCAGCCACTCCACCACCCAAGGCCTCAGTCTAATTATTTTAGGACAAGACATGTTATGGTGCAAAGTGGCAAAGAGAGAGCACTCCGGACCAAAGTGCACTTTAATTCAATCATTCTATTTGACAGATTCGCCCTTCAAATGAACGTCACACACCAGTAGACTGGCACAATTGAGAGCCTCCAGGCGAAGCTTTGGGCCCCTCCGGCCGCAGCAAATATCACAGAAATCACATGGAATTGTTGATATGAGTAAATGTATAAGAAGGTCTGAGTAGATGTCTCATTTAAAGTGAGTTTTGTAAAATAAGACAACTGTATAGAGAGGTTCGCTTTGGTTTTTCTTTTTTGTTTTTTTTGTTTTTTTTTGTTTTTTTATCAGGAAATTGTGGAAATCTTCAAAGGGAGATTAGACCACAGCCACAGGGGCCCAGATCCGATTCCATTCATTAAGCAGGGAGAGAGAGAGCGAGGAACTGCATGTGTCCTTGCTTGCCTAAATGTGAAAATTGCTCATGCCATTATTTCAGATGAGAAAGTGGGAACTGAATGGATTTGCTTTAATATAACAGACATGGGATACCACATACAGAGAGACAGAGGGAGGGGGCAGACTCCTTTGCTTTTGCTCACGCAGTGGAAAGGCCCTGACAGGTGTGCTTTTGTATGCGTATGTCTATGTGAGGGTGAGGCAGATTGAGTGTGTATGTGCGCATGTGTGCTCGTGGACGCAAATGAACGCAGACATGGGGTGTGTGTACGTGCGTGCGTTTGTGTGTGTGTTAAGCCTCTCCACGTTGTGCTGCCACTCCCTGGGGTAGAGAGGGGCCTTTTCACTTCTTCTGGGTCTGGTCTCATAGCAGGCCAGGATTCAGTACTGACCTTCATAAGATTCAGACGAACTGACTAACTGATGGAGAAAGAAGCAAATAAAGTGTGCGAATGTTGAAAAGCTAGTGGTAGGTGACAGGGGGGAAAAAAAAATAGCAAAAGTAAAGTAAGCAACTTGATTCTTTGCCCGCCCGTCTGGACTAGTCTAAAACTGTGCAAGAAATTCGTCAAACCCACCCGCACGTCGGAGCTTTGGTAAGAAAATTCAGATTGTCTGCTTTTATGGGTGTAATAACCCTGCATTTTATGTATTATTTAATGTAACTCTAAAAAAAAATCTAAATACATTATGAAGAGAGCTTCATCTAAAATGTACTTTTTGTTTGCAATGTGAAATCTTTTTAAGTTTTAAAAAAAAAATGCTAAGAATGTACACTTTACCAGACATGCGCATGTGTCATCTCATATCTCTATAGAAATGTGAGTGTGAGGAAGTGTCAGTGCTTTAATTTTGACATGCGCATCATGGTCCTTGAGGTGAATGATGCTTAAGGTCAGAGGTCACCTCACCTAATTTAGTAATCAGGGATCAGGCCGTAATCCCAAATCTGAATCTGGATACTTTGTTCTGGACATATTATTGACAACGACGTAAGTTGTAAGTATAAGTTATTTTTATTTATTCGTTTATTTTACATTTTACAATTGTAGGGAAGAAGTTCTCTTCAAAGACATTATTGATGAAAGGAGTCCAGACATTGGTGTAGTTTTATATTTGACCACTAGATGTCAGGATTTGACTAGTAAAAGGCCAGCACTGCTGACTCCCCCCCCTCTTCAGCACCTGAGGGGGAAACTTGTGAGTAGCCTGCACATGGTGTGACAGCTTCCCCAGGAAGCTCGGGTGACATTTGCCTCACTTAATGACACAAGCTAATTAATCATTAGCTGTCCCAGAGGTATTGCTGTTAGAGAGGCTTTGTCGTGCCTCTCCCCAGTAGGGGGTCCCAGCCTCAACATGTTATATATGCATAACTGCCTCATCCCACGCTACAACATCTTAATTCTCACCCGTTTAGCTAGTTTGACTGAACTACACTGGTTCCTTTTCAAGCCTTCATCTTGGATAAAGTATAATCTGCCGAGAGATAGAATACCTTAACGTTTCTCAGCCTTCTGCATGTAACGCGCATGGAGTCCGCTTATTTAAAGCAGGGCTTGGCCTGTGTGGTAATTGTGTGCAGTGTAGTGAAGAGGAGAGATTTTGTTAGTGGTTTGATGGTTGATTTGACAGATAAGGGGATGGCGCTTAGATTTGATGCATCAGCGGCTTCAACCACATCACTTTTTATCAAGGTCCAATGGACACTTACCACAAATGAATCTTGGCGTAGTATAAGTAGTAGTAGTTCGTGTGTGTTTTAAACTCTCATCTGCTGTTCCCTGAGCCTGTGAGTGTGGTTAGAGTTTGAATGTCACTCTCTCTGGTCAAAAGTTGACAATGAACAAACTACCAATCTCTAACTTGCAATAATGGCGGCTTTGTATGAGTAAACCTTCCCAACTGTAAGCTGATAAAACACATGAAATTTGAGGGAACGCGTATATGAACCCAAACTAACAGAGGCGTGATGGTTATGAGTAATTATCTCTCATGGGGTGAAACCCTCTCTAGCTGGGCTTTAAGTCCAACAGGAATGTGTGAAAAACCTTTGTGAAATATGGAGAAAATGAAATCTGCCCCCTCTATGTGTTTCTGCCCCCTCAGCATCATTACTAACCCCCCTACTGGGTTTCAGGTTGGTTTTGGACAGACAGAGGCTGTCCGTCACGTATTGGGGGGGCTCCAGGTGATGCACTCAGGTTCTCCCTTCATCCACCACAGAGGAGTGTGGGGTAGTGCATATGTGCACGGGGCCATTGGGGGCACTTGCTGATGAGGGGCTGGGCTGCAGGAGGGCTTTGAAAAATGTTGGAGGTTTTGGGATGAGACTTAAGGTACCCTTGGGATAGCATGACCCTTGACACTTGCTCACTGGCCCTTGTGCTTTGTTCTTTGACCTGAGAATGATGCGTACATGTGCAGAAATACAGGCCAGCTTACAGCTAATCCGAAAGTTTCATTTGAGCACAGGTTGCAGTACTAAGTTACTGAATGATTCTTGCACTCTAGCACCTATGTCCACCTTCCAGTGGTATTTTCACTTTGGCTGTTGTGTACATTGTTGCAATATGTATCTCTGTATTTGAATGTAAAATGTTATCCTCATCCACTGACATCTGCAATCACCACAGCCTTTAAAAAACAAGGAGGGGCAGTTGTTTGTTTTTTCATTTCATTCTGGCAGCCTTGTTTCCCTTTTTTTTTACAGTTATTTTATAGACTGTATGTCATATATGCACACATGGCAATTGTAGCTCCTCCATCGATATTATTCGTGCAGTCCAATGTACTTTTGAATGCGTGTGTTTGAATTACTCTATTTCCTGTGGATGCTTCCTTATTGATATGCAAAGCAGAACCGGGTGAAGCTTAGCACCCCTGTTCTGCCAGGTGCAATTTAATAACAGTAGATATACTCAAGATCCTTCATTTCCACTCTAATCATGAGCAAAATATCAGTCTGCCACACACGCCATTGTAATTCTGCTAGTATAGAACAAACATGGACCCTTTACTTCAGTGAAGATACAAAGTAAATTTGAGATCTGATCCATACTGGTGAGAAAGAAGTCTGTAAAACAAACACAGCTCGCTGAGCAAACTCATCCTGGAAAGATGAGAGTCACTGAGGTACATTTATATGCTATTATTGTGCTCACACTACAGTATGTCACCTTGAAGTGCTCTATAATTTAGTTTTCTCTGTTAAATTTAAAGTGAAGTCTGCTAAAAGAAAATCTTTGTGCAAGACATCTAAGTCTTGACCTTGTGGATACAGACAACTGAGTGTCTGCAGCCCTGGCAGGAGGCCTTTAGACGTGATAGATGAAGGGAAAACAGGAACTCACTGTTCTCAGGCTATAAAAGTATGTCCTGAGCCTCTAAGATGCAAAGCTGGTTCTGCTACCATGTTTGTCTACATCTCTGTCTTGGAAAACACCGGGGCGTGTCCCTCCTGTGGGAACCCCATCTGCAGGCCTGTAGTGATGGTACCACCCTTTCCTCCACACCCATCACCGTTCACTGTCAGTGAGGCAAACAACCACACAAACACACATGTACCCTCTCCCTCTCAATATCTGCACACACACACACACACACACAGAGCAGGCTGCTCAAATCTACCTGACAGTGGCAACATTTGTGCCTTGGAATATATTTAACAATGCACAGCCGTCCCATCACAGCAGGAGGCCACAGGAAACAGATGAGGACTAGTCAGGTTGATCAGGGAAACCACAGCCCACCTATACCTGCCATGCACTGTGCTCACACTGCCAACCTCTGGGCTTATTAACAATAAATCAACATAATTTTCTGCAGAAAGCAGTGTTCAGACATGAAGGGGCCTTTACCATTAAACTGATGGTGAAGCAAAAGAGAGGAAGGGAATCACTTGTCGCTTGGTGCTGTTTCTACCCTTTCTGATTTCTGAGACGGGCAGTCTGTCTGCATCTATCAAGCTCCATGCATAAATTTATTGCCAAGGGAGCAAGTGGTGAGTTTGTACTAGGGCCTTTAAGATAACTTATTTACTCAGTTGTTTATTGCACATCAAAATGAAGCAAACTTTCCTGCTCATCCCTCTTTGCAGTTGAAGCTTCTTAGCCATAGCCTTTTCATGATATCAGGGGTGGAGCTAACCATTGCGTGTGATTCTCTATCTCCAGGAACCCCGCAATTACATCTGGCACAACTCTGCATGAAGTAACGCTTTATAAGCCTTTGTGCATCACAGCTTTGAAGAGCCGCGGCCTTCTATAAGTTTGCTTTTTGTCCCCCCTCTGTTGTACAGCCCCTCATCCCCCCATCCCCCAGCTCGGGACAGAAGACAGAATGTGATGTGTCGTCTCCCTCCCCACACAAAGCCCCAGTGCATTGGACACACCTTGGACAGCACAAAAGATGAAAAGCACGACGAGGCTTGGACACGCAGGACCACGCTGCCAAGCCCGATAAAGACGCTTCAAAAGTCGAGCAGCAAACAGTAGCCTTCTCTTCTGCTCTTGTCTTTTTCTTCCCAGGGCCTTGCAGTGAGAGAACAAAAATGAGAGCGCAAAAGAGACTGACTGAGTAGAAAGATATTTTAGTTGTCCGTGTTTTTACTCACACGAGCCCTATGAATGTGATTTTGGGAAATGTTGTGTCTACAGCAAAACAGACAGTGTAAGTTTCCGTGTTAACACCTAGATTAACATTTGTATGTCTGCTTTTGGTATGAGTGCGGGATTACCAAAAAACATCCCAGCTTTGAAGCAGGCGGCCCATAAATAAACTCTGCTGCCCCATCTCCAATCCCCTTGTCTCTGCAGCCGTCTGTTCACAGTGGTGAGCCGCAGCCAGACTTAAACCTGACATTTAGACAAGGAATGGACGCCATTCCCCCCCCTCTTCTAGAATAAGTCCCATTTGTGTTTCTTACACTGAGTTTGATTACATTGCAGTAATTTTCACACCTGGTCATAAATTCACTTTATAGACTTTTGACACGCTTTGCATTGAAAGGAATGGCAGATTTTTTTCCAACCTTTAGTGAATCTAAGACAAGCAAAGGTGCTGAAAATGTTGCTTTTTTTTCTTCTTAATTTTTGCCCCCTTGTTAGTACACAAAATTGTCCAGACATCGTAAAACATGACTTTTCACCGGTAGTAGAGCTCCCTCCTCCTTTCTGCAGCCTCTCTCTTTGCCTCATTCCCTCATTGAAACAGATGGCGTTTTATGCTGGGCACAATCAGGACTATTCAGCGTCAGGCTGGGCAGGCCCTCCCCACCTGCGCTCAGCCCAATCACAACCTAATGAACACATTGGGAGCAGTCTGTTCCAAATTACTCCCAGTTGGAGCCAGGGCCACAGGTAACCCCCCTTTGCCATCACACTCTGCCCCTTCCCCTCCACCTCACCTCCTTTGCAACAGTCTCCCTGCCCACCCGCCCCAGCAGATACTGGCTCCAGCGCGTAGACCCTCAACTCAGACTCTTAATCAAATCAAGATTCATATCTCTGTGCTGTCAGCATTCCAACACAGCTCAGAGAGCCTGTCTATACAGCAACAAGCGTATAAGTTACACGTGGGGAGATATGGATTGACAGCTAACGTGTTGATGTGTTGGAGCTGAATTGGTTCTATTTGATATGGCGCAGAGAGTTGTTTTCCATGTATATGGAGATTGAGTGCTTTTACAATAATTGTGCCTCTCACCTGTGCAAACAAGCACACACACGTGCACATACATACACATATGAAAGAACATTCAAAGCCCCTATAAAGGTTGTGGTGTTAACAACATCAGGCCTATCTCTGTGCCTCATCAGCATGTTTCCACAGCTTCAAAGCGCACCATTTATCCATTTATGTTTAGATTGTTAGCACACTCAGTCTCATGCAAGCTGTGTCTGTCTAGGTACCATACATTAATGTTTTATTCATGTACTGATGTTGAACAAAAAAAGGCGTGTTTTTTTTTTTAGGGTGAAAGGTACAGCATGAACGGCAAAGCCACCTGAATATGTCTTTTCCTGTCAGTGTATGTGTGGGCAGGCAAGGGGCAGCTGTATATCTTAAGCAGTTGACACTAGAAGTGTGCTGTAGCCAGGAGCCTCTGACATTCTGATACACCCTTCAACATCCCCAGGGACAAAAGAATGAAACCAGGGCGCCTGCCTCGTCATGTCCCATCAATTGCTATAGGACCTCAGAAACCGCAGGCCAACTACCAGCCCCCACGTGGGTGTCCATCACTGGATTTGACAGGAGCTCTGCCCTGTTGGCTGCCCTTCTTCACTGTCCCTCTGGTCAATCTGCACCTCAATTGGCCCTGCACTGGTGGGTGATGCCTACTCCTTCTGCTGCATGTCAAAAAGAGCCAGGAGCCACAGAGGAAGTGCAAATATCCTCTAATGGCCTTGATCCAGATGGATGCGCCCATGACAATAGACCCCCGTGCCTGTGGTTTGAGTTTTTGTGAGAAACGCAGAGGCCACCACAATAACACAGCAACATTATGCATGCAGGCCAAGTACCATTGACATGTTAAAGAGCACTGCCAGTTGCTATGATAATTAAGTTAGCTCATTCCAAGGCAGAGAGCTCTTTTCTCTTAACATGTCTTTTAAAGGCACTTTGGGGACATAAAGCAGGGTTAAAACAATGGATATAGGGGGAAAAATAATGGATTGAGTAGGTCACCATTTCTCTGCCCATTTGCTTAACATAGGGCTATACATCTCTTAGTGAATGCTGCTTGATGGGATTGCCTTTAGGGCGGTGTTTTGTGGGTTTTACATTCTATCCCTCAAAACAGTGACACATTCTCTGAAGCCCATGCGGACATCTCAAGAATAAAGTAGATTAAAAGAGAGAATATAAAATATTCAGCTGACCGTTCTACTTCATGACAGTGACAAACTTTGAATTCTCTTTGTAGAGGCCCCTCGGTTTGAATGTTGCTCACAAGTATGCTATTACTTTTTGAAATATCACACTTGCCATGAGTGAACGCTGACCTGTTTAAGCAAGCAATAACATCAATGGCATCTCCTCTGTTCATTTTGCTTTTAACTGGGATGTTTGGTTACGTCAAGGGGTGTCTACCTCCATAGGGTCTCATTGAGAGTGGCCACTTTGTGTACAGCTGGGGTGTGTTTGGCGAGTAACGTAAAACCAGGAAGCCTTTGAAACTTAACCAAAGCCTTCTCAGGAAGAGGTTGGAAGTTCAAATGTATCTGAAAACTCCAAAGCTTGCTCCTTGGACATACCAGAGCAGGTCAGAGACACCAGAGGCCATGATTCTTCCTGCATCGATGCAGCTGTAGGTGTGTGCGGAGCTCCGCTTTGTTGGTCTCTGCTTACAATGGATGTCTGCAATATTTTAACAACTTGTATTCATTTCATTGTATTTCGGCCAGTGCATCAAGAATAGGCCATCAAAATTACAGTGCAGCCATCGCTATCCTGTTCATTCAAACCAGATACCCACACATGAAGCATGTACACTGCCACGTTAATTTTTATATTTCCTCTTAATGATGCCAATCTGCCACAGCAGACAGGCGCTGAGTGAAACGATTTTAAAATGCGACTCTAGCACTTTCAAGACAGGTCCTCTGTGTTAACAAGATGGTAGTTAATGGTTCTGCTTTTATGGCGGTGGTCGCATGTATAATTAAGCTGCTGTTGTATTTGTCATAAAAATCACCGGGGGTGCAGGAAATGTTGCAGCAGCCATTTTTACTTTGAGCAGTGGAAAATTAAAACCGTCAAACCTCACAATGTTGTTTTGACATCATTCCAATGTTTATGGATTTTCCTGTGTGTGGTTGAGGTTTTGGTATTAAAAAACACTTAAGTGCCTCACCTTGTGTTTGTTGGGGGAACAAAGGTTGTAATGTTTGCACAATGCAGATTCTCTCTTCTGGGAGGTCTTGCCTCTGGTGCTGCTTCTTGAGAAACATATTAAATGTCTGCTATTAATTGATGTCTGGTATTTATTTGCATTATTCCTGAATCATACAGTTCATGTAACAATGTTTGATCCATGTATAGTACGTTCATACCTCTCCAGACAAAGGGATTTGCTTCACTAGCATGTCATGGGTATAATGCCAGACCAACACTTTGAAAAGGGAGGACAATCCTGTTGTAACAGGTTTTGCAAAGCCACACTGATAACCTCTTACCCCAGATATCCTTACATCTCCAGCAGATGTGTATTCACACACGCAAGAAGCAAGGACATAAACACTAAACTATAAGTAGCCTCTGTCGTGCAGCTTATGTCAGTCATGTACAGCTAAAAAAAACAATTTCTCTGACAGAACAGAATTTCAAAGTAGTGTTTTCTTTCCATACATTTTAAAGGCAACAAAAGCAGTGTAAGGGATGAGACTTTTAAGGATTACTGAAACCTGAGGTGGCAGCTTGTCGGCAGAATGTCATGCACTAGAGTCGTAGCTTAGATAAGCCTGATGTATGATTTTCCTTCATGGCCCTGAAGATATCTATGGAGATGAGTAGGGGTGTCACGGCCCTAGTGTCACCTCCACAACACAGGTTCCCTGCCATGCTGATGACTGTATCTATGCTAATACGGGGATCAGCAGGATAGAAAGCTCATCTGACTCGTGCTTTTGCTTTATCTTATCACTTTACTTGCCCTAGTCCCTTCTACACTGCATTAACACATACCTGGAATGCTGCTCCGAAGAAAAGAGTGCAGTTTCTTCTTTCTCATTTTCACTCTCTCACCTTCACACTTCTATTTCACATTTCTAAATTTCCTCAGTTGCTTTCACTGCATCAACTTGTGTGATACTTTAGTCATAGTCATTTCTTTCTAATATTAGGTGCAAAGCCTGGCAGCAAAATTACAAAAGATGCTCAATCAGATTTACCCAGTATATTTCCGATCCTAAAATAATCACATAACACTGTAGCATCGATTTAATTAGCTTCTCTTCAATAGTACTGCAAGTAGGCATTAATAAACCTCTCAAAAGAACATCCAGAAAAGTTGCCACGTCTCTCACATTCATTTTTGGTCAAGAAGGGACCCATCCAGACAGTAAATCCTGTCTGACTTAACTGACCCCCCCCGCCTCGTCCCTCTTAGCCTCTTTGTCTCCATCGTGCCCTCCCTCCCTGGCATGATTATTTCTTATCATGTATTTATTTGTTTAATCCACCCCTCCCCCTACAACACTTGGCGGCCCTCTCCCTATGCACGAGCTGCCTGTCTGGCAGTGAGCCCCCCCTCATCCCCTCCTCCTTCTACTTGTCCATATCCAGTCCCCATCCATCCCCACCCAGCTCCAGCACAGCCACAATGGGCGGATGTTGCTACCAGAGCCTCGAAGCTTCATTCAGGGGGAAAAGACCCCCACCTTTTTACTTCATCTTTACATCCCTCCCACTTGCATGTGGCCGCCAGCCTCTGTGCACACTATAAATAATGGATGCATTAGCATGCATGAATATCTTTTTTAGAAGGGGGGGGGGGGGGGTTGCCTTAATTCATTATTAATACCCTTCAAGGCAAAATGGGCCGTGGCACTGGTAGAGCTGGGCCCCTACTAAACCCTGTTTTTGGGATTCTACTTGCCTATGCTGCACTCCTCTTTCTCCCTAAATTGGTGACCAGCTCCACCCACCCAAACATACCCAGCCCCCTCTTTATCAAAGCCCCTCCTTCAGTCCTCTCAATCCCTCTCAAAACATCTGGAATGGTAATCTGTATTTTTTTGGGTGGGGGGTAAATTGTATCTTAGATTGACCATCTCTGAAGGTGGGGTAGTCACAGAGCCCCTGACTTTGAAGTTACCATCAGTGCCATTTGGTTCAAGAGTGGGACTCAGCTGTGGGAGGATGGAAGTGGGGGTGTAAGGTTTAGGGGCTAATAGTGGGCTAACATAACAAACCTGGTTAGAGAGCGTTAAGTCATGCACGTGGGTGGGTTGTGGGGAATTATGCGTTATTTATAGTTGGAACGCTACGGTGTGCATTAATGACACTTCATCAAATACGTTTGTTAGAGGTTAAGAACATGTGTTTCAAGGAGATAAGTTTCTATACCTCAAACCAACATAGAATGTGGGTTTGTGTGTATGTGTTTGCATGTTTGTGTGTCTCTATGAGCAAGATATAAAGTTTGTACATGTGTGAGAGTGTACAGTATCATTGGGATCCACAGTGCACTTACCTCTGCACCACAAGCTCCTCTTCTACCACTAGGTTGCACTGCCTGCCTCCTGGGCTTGTCTCTTGCCTGCCATGGCTCGCTGACTCGTACAGCCAATCATAAGCCTTTAAAACAGAGCCACATGAGGGCTGCATCCTATCAAAAAATACTACTCTACACACATACTGCCTATGTGTGCACAGGCTGCATGCACCCAAACAGTGCTTCACAAACTGGATATCTGCCCGCCTTACTCACATTGAAAATCCTGTTTGTTTGAATCACCGTGACATAAATATAACTAATCCATATGACAAACTCAGCCTATTTATCCTTATGTTTGTAGTACAGTAAGTGTACATTTTTCTTTCACAAATGATATTTATTACTGTACATATAAAAGACATCATGAAGAAATCAGAAAGTTATTGCCAGAAACATAATGGAAATTCCTTATACTTGTGAGAACATAATATGGCTGTTGTTTCTTGGGTATTTTTGAGAAATTCTAATCAAACAAATAACGATCATGATGTAGTTGATAGATCTGGCGAAGGCGTTTTGAGGACGTTGGCCTTGTTTGTTTATGGTAAAACTACTGTTTCAGGTTCAGAGAATCACATGGCAATTTTTAGGGGTAGAACTGAGGTCAAAGAAAGACATTACTTGGGGCACTGTTTCTGTTTCAAGGCAAAATAGTACATTGTAAGATCACAACAGCACATAGCAAAAAACTTGTAATAACTATTCAGTTTCCTGACATTTTAACTTGAATTTGATCTGCATCTTTGCATAAGTCAGGCATGACTTATGCACAACTTGCCAATAAAAGAGCACGATGGCTTCACAGGCAGAATTTTCACCGTTAAAAAATTGCAAGCTTAGTTGAACTTGCAGAGGCCGTTGGTCTTCAGTCAGTGTGCTCTCAGCAGCTGTCTGTCAGGCAGGACGATGGCAGCAGGGGTTGTTTTGTTGACTCAGAGTGGACCTGGTTTCTGGAATGTTCTCAGCTGAATGTTTGGGTCTCTGGTTTTCGGCATGAGGCTGGGGGCTCGTTGTGAGCTGGAGGCCTCACACTGTGCCTCTAAACTTCACTCAACCCCTTAAATTCCTCTTCCTGGGCAGGAAATTGAAATATTGTGCAGTATTGGTATGCTGATGGTCATCTATCACAGAGGCCTGCGAGGGGATGAGGGTAAGAGGAGACCTTCTGCAGATCAGAGATCGGCTGCTGCGACTGGGTTCAAAGGTAAAGAGGAGAGACCTGGATGGGGAAAGAGGATAGTGGTCTTGGCAGGAGATGACTGTCTCTGACTGGCTTCCATCACCCATTCTGCAGATCATCTCAGTGTGCCTTTCACTACTCACTGCTCATCAGACAGAGCAATCAGTCTCCCCCAGGCATCCAGAAGAGAAATATGAATGTATGTCAAAGGACACATACTTTTTAAAGTTGTTCAAAAGTGTCTTGCAGCCTAAACACAGCCAATCTAATAAAACCCATACAGGCCATGACTATAATATAAACAGCAATGAAGAGAAAACCTTTTTCAGATACACAAGTCCTTTATGACATCGTCTCTATTTGACACCAACAAGTGTCCCATAACTTTGTGATGAACCATCACTTTCAGATTGTCCTATGCGCTTTATCATAGTTGTAATCAGGAGTGTTTATCAACGCAGCCTAAATGATTATGCCGCCTTTCTCTTGCATAACCATGGCCGTAAATGCGCGCAGCGTACCAGGAAATGAAACTCACCGGCGCATCACAGGGGGGTAGGATGATGTGGATGTGACTGGTTATATAAAAGTATAGGGCGCAGTTGGAATAAGCAAGATAGGACGGTGTTGTCATTTTTACGACTAATATGTGTCTTGCCTAGGTATGGAAATTTTGCTCCTGCATGACCCGGTGAACTTGTCTTCCGCATGACCTCGAGAATTACCTCTAACGGCTCCCCGAACACCCCTCCACATGCCCGGACTCATTTGCACAGGCTATTACCCAAGCAGGAAGTGACATCAACGGTCCAAACTAAAAATATGTCGCAGGACGGGCTGTCTAGGATGTCCAAGACCGGTGTTTGTAAAGGAGGATGCCTCGCACCGGCTCCAGAAAGTGATGCTCACTGAAGGATGCAGGAGAGCGCCACACAGGCGAGACATACAGACGCACTGGAGGCTGAGTGAGTCGCCTGCTGACTTGAGTGCTTTAATGCCGTCACTTTCATTCATGCAAGTTCAGATACGGTGCCATACTTTGCCCCTCTCTGAAGCCGGTGACGCAGCGCATAGCACGCGCGATAAGACTTGCTGTATGAATTAACGAATTTCGTCGGTGTTACTCTTATCAGACGGGGGATGAGGTGTGTGGTGCGATGAAACCGAAAACACCTCTGTGTGTGGCAAGTGCAAGAGGGAGGGATGAAATCCGTGTACGGAGTGGTCGGTGCGCTCTTGCGCATTTTGATACAGGTTGTTTAAATACTCAAATCCAATTAGAATTAAACAGTAATAAAAAAATAATAATCGGCTCTCATAAAGTTTACCAAGTGAAATGTGTATCATGGCGCTTTTATGGGTTATAGCAACACATGAATGGCGTCTATTTTTATCTGTCCAGTGCGTGTGTGTGTCGTCCTCACCAGGGAGGCTCTGACAGACCCTGCCGTGCGTCCAGACGGAGATTGCTGCAGTCACGTGGTGTCTGCTATTATCCCTCACGTCAGGTACAGCCCTCTGCTGAGTACAGGCGAGCGATCAGTGTTTGTCCCATGATTTGAGATAGATAGAAAGAAAGAAAGACGTGTATCCTTTTCGCAGACGAGCGCAAGTCTATTCATGAAGTTCGTTAAGTTTGTTGAATGGAAGTGAAAGAATGCACACTGGCCCGCGTTAAGTCCATATAATAGACTGTTGTTTTGTTTTTTTTAAGTCGGTAATAAACAGTTGTTATTTTAACCAGTCTGAAGGTAAAACATTGCAATGGGCCGTTAGCGTGAATAGGAATAGAAATGAAAGTCAAGTACGTTTATTGTTATTACCGCGTACGCATAGGCCTAAGAAGTCAGGGGGGCTGTTTTTTTACGCACCACATAAAAACAACATGCAATAAATATTGCGTAAAATAGTAGCTTATGTTCTGAGTGTTGGTGTAAAAAGCACGCTACTAAGAGTGCGTTTATTGACAGTTGTATCACACTGCACTTAGTGTGTGCCACAGGACTCTCTTTCAATTAATGATGTATTATTAACTAATGTTAGCTTAGCTGTTACATCACAAAATCGCTTCCTGTCAGTGCATGGACGGACAGGAAACGCATAACGTTTGAATATGATGAACGAGCGCCTTGCATCGCCTCACCTCATCATTTCTGGTGCGAAGTCGTAATTTAAAGGTAACTAATTATGGTCGATGGCCTGGCAGATGTTGTTTACGTCTTTATGACGGATGTTTGAAAAATGCCAGCAAAAAAAAAAAAAAAAACCGAACTCAGAAACGGAACCTTTCATCCGAACTGACACTTAACATTGAGTCATTTTAAAGCGCATGCAGGGAATGGAAAACAAGCTTTCGCAAATGTTTTGATGTACATAAAAAAAAAAAAAAAACATGCTGCATTTTAACGACTTGTCTGAACGGAATGTGACGAGTAAACTTTGTGCAGAGTGTAGAAAACAGTTTGGTTTTTTTTCTACAGGTTTCCAAGAAAAATAAGTTAAATTAATATGAAACCCTGACGCACGACGCTCTTCTCCGTCTCCATCCACCAGCGAATTTCCTATTATTATTTTTTATCATAGTGAAAACTTTATGGTAAAACGCAAGACCGCGGAGGCATTGGATTTGTTTAATGGGCTTTAAGTGATGACAACCAGTATGCGCTCTTCTGTAACGTGAAATAATGCATGAGCCATACAGCGGTGCAGCTACTGTATACTGTGTGTTTGGCACGTGTGTGCAGCAGCCTATGGGATTACTGGTGTATATAACTCACACTGCTGTTGCCTGCCTGTCTGGAGTGATAGCTTCATTATTCATGGTTGCGTGTAGACAGCAGTGCTTAATCTCTGGGTTGAATGGGGAAGCCTGTGACACTGGAAGTGAACGCTTGTGCTCGGTCAGCCTTATCTGGCTCTCCTTGAGGAATGAAGGGGCAGCAGAAAGAGGGAGGACTGCTGATCTAGGCCTCAGGGTGGCAACAGAAGCTAAATGCCCCCAGCCCGTGGTGGCGTTTGGGGCCAGTTTGAGGGCAGGGGTAATTAGCCAGGCTGGACCCGGGAGCAGGGCCATATATTCTTTGTGGTGAAAGGGTCTGGGCAGGGGGTCTATTGGTGCTCGACAGGTGCAGCAGGGGGAAGGCGTCAGGCGTTTAGGGAATCGAAACCAGAGATGAGGCCAAACGACAGCGTCTCTGGCTTCTGGGGTCAGATGCTCCCTTTCACCCCTGTAGGTCAAATAGCTCAGTGAGAGCCTCTTCCTGCCCTCACACTGTATCTGTGTGAGTGTATGTGCATTAGTGCATGGTTTATGTTGTGCATGTACAGGCATGCGTGTGTGAATAGCGTGGTTTAGGGGTGTGTGACACTGGGGTGAAAAGACCAGAGGGGGATGTTTTGAGCTGCAGTAATCATCTGTCTAACTATATCTGGCTCACACTGGCACAAAGAACACTGGAAACAGTTTTTGTTTAAACACCCGTGTGTCCACTAGTATTATACAACACTGTGTGAGGAGCTTTGATCACTCAGCTGTGACAGCACCAGTAAAAAAAAAAAAAAAAAAAAAAAAAAAACTTGCTATGATGTATTTTGACATATTCTTGATGCCAAGAGTTGTGGCACGGATTCTGTGCAATTACATTTGAGGAACATTGTGATGTATTCTTTATTATAAAAGGGACACATCAGTTGTTACACTGGCCGTTAGAGGGAGAAAAACCAGCGTCGCCAACCATGTGATGTTTTTTTGTCTTGTTTCCTGGCTGTTCTGCTTGAACTCCATAATCCTGGTTACAGCCATTACAAATCCTGCTGTCTTGACTTGAGACCCCAGACAGGAGACAGGCTCTGCAACTTGGTTTCATTTAGCATTCCTCTGGGCTTTACGGGCAGGTGTTTAACATTACTGGCAGGATATTTATTGGCAACTTTAAAGGCAACTTTTTTGCTTACCTCTCAATTAAACATACACACATACAACTTGTGTAGTGCAGTTGCAAGCGCACACCAGTAAACACACATAAAAACAGGCATAAGGATGCTCCATGCATGCAACAATGTGAGATTGTCAGTTTGCATGCTTAGTGGAGCATATTCTCACTTCTTTCTCCAACTCTGTCACACACTTTATGCCTTTTGAGGCACAGATCCACATCCCTAGAATCCTCCCCTGACCCGTGACCATCTCTATCTCTCTGTGTGCACCCCTCTCCTCACCTCACATTATGCCAGGTCAGTGTATGATGTGGGGTAGAAATAGGGATGGAGGCAGGAGGCGATGTGTGGCCTGTAATTACCGAAGCTTAGCAGGGCCAGTGGCTGTGATGTGCAATTCTCAAATCAAGGTGCAGCCTGAAGACTCAGCCGGCCGCACTGCTGCCCTCTGCTACTTGATTGCTGGCAGCTGGGTGAGCCATGTCAAGTGGCAGGCTGGGAAATGTGAAATCCCAGATAAAGCACAGAGCCCTAAAAAGCCATGAAGCTCCAGTAATGAGGAAAGTGATGGGGTTTGGGGTTTGAGCATGCTTAGCAGGCAGGCAGCAACCAACGGTAACTCTTTCTACCTATCCCTCTTCCTTGTGTGTCTGTATGTGAGAAAGAGAGGAGGAGAGAGTGAAGAGGTGAAGGTGTTTGGATATTTGACTTTTCTAATCCTGGATTTAGAAGGATCCACCGTACTTCAACAATGTAGAACTGGTGGGTAGGTCAGTACAGCTCTAAATATTTCCAACATAAATCCTCCCAGGTCAACCTCAAACATAAATCATAAACCTACAGTACATCCTGCCTGTGCTTCTCATGTTTTCCCAGGACCAGTTCCTTTGAAAATCACGTTAAAACCCCAGTAATGTTCTCTGTTCAAGACCAGCAGAATAATTCCCGATATTAATGGCGGCAGTCCGATCTAGAATGATTTTGAAGCCGTTGTAGCAGTTAAACGCATTCCTAGTTTTGTGGAGGCCATTATTCCTGCTTCTTAATCACCCCCTCGGCTTTTATAACCTCACCAAGCCTCAGTGTGTGGCTAGAGGGGAACCACATGTGGGCAAAAACCAGGAAATAATGGCACTGCCAGGTCCTTCTTATCTATACTAACCGCCATTAACAACACAACGGGCATTGGTGCATATATAGTTGTTTTTTGGGTACTTTAAGAACAATGCTTTCATATAATATTGCTAATAATTCTCATGAATGCTCTATATTCTATATATTATTATAGACATCCAAGTAGTCTTCCTTCTTGGGGATTAAATAGCAAAATGCATATAATCTGTTACTGAGAAAAATATCGAATTCATTTACAGTTGCTAATCAAAATGTGTGATTACAAAGGGGTTTTAAGTTTAGAAGTATAATATCATTTCCTGCAGTCAGAGTTAAATGCAATAAGTTGCATAACTTTGATGAAGAAATTAAAATTAAATTACATTTCAAAAGTAACCTCCCCGGTACTGCTTCCATAGTATTTTATACATTGAAATGCTCTTCATTCTTTGTAATGTAACATCTGATTAATTACATTTACTTGGACTCCTTGCACTAGGTTCATGCCCTTGCACTATGTCTGTTGCCTGTTTATTGTTTTAAGCGCATCCTCTACTTAGCTCTGTGTTAACAGTCTCCCTAATGCAGTTAGTGTGTAACCTCTAGCTTGTAGTTGGCACCATGTGTGAAGTGGCTCATGGGTTCGTCAGAGTTAACAGAAACACCTGAGTGCTCAGACACCAAATAAACTCGGTTCACAGTGATGGGTGACATGTTGTCACATCAGACTTGGATTTCTCCCGGTCACAGCCATGCATGCTGTTTAGCAGGGTTAGAGAGTCGGGGGTGCATAGAGAGTCATTGCTTGTTTATCCTGCTCCTCGTGGCCCCCCTGCTAGCAGCTACAGCAATTATCACCTTGGAGGAATGTGGGACCTTCGTGTTAAATTCTCTTTGACCCCCCTGTCGGAGGGGGTCAGGAGGTAGGCACTCTCACCAGGGGGGGGCATGCATTTGGTGGGTGCAGGGTGAGTATTTGTGTTTACGTGTGTGTGGTGGCACAGGGAGGTTTTGCTGGATCTCCAACATCAGTCCTGTAGACCCCCAACATGGCAAACAAGATTAGCATCCTGTGTTTGCAATGTAAATGGGCTTCTAAGGGTCTTAATTTCATTTGTGGCACCAAAGGTGGTCTCGGAGCACACATAAAATTCAGGCTTTATGTATGATATACAAAGATATATGTCATCATACAATACTGTTCGCCGTAGTTTTAGTTCATTCTGTAAAACAACCATTCCCAAACTTAAAAAAGCTGCAGCCCAATTTGAAATCTGAACTTTTTCTGTGGCCCACCCAAACCTTTAATCACAACTCTGATCAACACATGAGACTAAGATGAAATATTTTCCTGTGTATAATATGCATTTCTTTCAACACTTATGATTCCCCACCAATACGATGAGGCATTAGATCCATTTTCATCAAAAATAGGTCAGATAAATGAAGAATAAATACATCATTTAAATCCCGTTGCTTTGTTTCATTAGTTGTGATTGCTTTTAAATTGTAAATATTGTAATTGTAAATATTTAATGGTAGGTTCAAACTTGAATACAAAACTGAGTATGAAAGCCTTTTATTTATTTAATTAATTATTACGTTACAAGTTACTTCTCAAGGCCTACACTTTGGGAATTCATGAAAAAAAAAAAGCTTTGGTGCCCAAGCTTTAACAACTACATTTGGCTCACTATTACATTTAGGACAGCTCAATAAATTAGCCCAACCACTGGCACACTTTGAAGACCTCAGCATTTGCGAAGTTAATGTGTTTGTTTGTCTCAAGCTGTTTTTATTACACAAGTGTAAATCGCAACTTTACAAATCAATGCAAAGTCTGTTAATGTGCATGTGTGTGACTGAGAGAGAGTAGGCGAAAAAGCAAAGGAGAGAGCAGAGTGGGTTTATGTTTAAGAGATGTATTGTGTCTGAAGCTCGGCACTCTAGAAGGGAATTAGATTCAAACATATGACACATTTGGGTATATGCATATACCCAGGCACATGCGTCTTTTTTCTTCCTCGATCTTCCTTTGCCGCGCATCAAATATTTTCTCGAGTGTGAAAGAGTAGTTGGGGAAATAGTATCATATGTGCTGTAGGGAGTGAAGGTACCATGGAAATCGATTGTGTATGGAATCACTATTTTCTGACCATGATTGATGCTCTGAGCTTATGCATTTTTATCTTCTCTTTTACAGACTCTCTATCATGGCTGTCTGCAGAACGTGGTGCTGTGTGCTGCCCGCTTATAGCTGAGGTAAGATACCAAATCACAGGCCTGTCTGTTGCTCTATTTTTGGTAGATGAAAGTGTTGACATAATATACTGTTACAGTTTCTTGTGTGATGTATTCCTGAAGGTATAGTTTTGTGCTGTAATAGCGTGAATCAGTCAGGGATGTAACTGTCTCTCTGAAATGTTTTGTTGATTTTAACCTCAGCTACCTCTGGTCCAGAAACTATGCTCTGTCCTGAGTCGTCTGCGTTAAGCTGTGCATGTATTAACTCCTCCTTGAAAGCAGTCACCCATGAAATGAGAGGCCTTTACACGTTGTGACAAACCAAAGTATCCCTGCAGTTTTCATCAGATCACCTCGCCACTTCCAATTAGCGGTCATCTTGGACTTTTTTTTTTTTTTTCCGCCATGCTGCCATGACAGAAGGGCTGCAGAAGGCTAGCCCAGTGGCCTACCCCTGTCCCAGTGGTCCAACACTCTCATCATTTATTCATCCACACACGAGCAGACAAAACAATACACACCCATCTTGTACCAGGACGAACAGCTGCCAGCTAGGAGAGAGTACAGCAAACTTAGGGTGGGGTATGGTGAAAAAGGGAGGATCCATCTCAGTCCTCTCTCACACACAAAGCACAATCAGCACATCTTGTGCACCTTCCTGCCAGGAGTTGAACTTCTTCAGCGTTGTCATGGCGACATAATTTACCCCTCCAGAGGGGCTGTTCTTCTCTATTTCAAATTGCACTGTAATGTTGGTGATGGTTGGAAGGGAAAAGAGGGGCCAGGTGCACTTGACTATACTCTGATAAGGAATTGTCTGAGGAAAGAGCTATGATGTGCTGAACTTCAGAAAGCCTTTTGATCTTGGTTTGTATGCTAATGAATCAGGTCTTATGTATGCATTGTAAAGCAACGCTTTGCCTTTGTTTACTTAGATGGTTTTATGTGGAGCCTTTATCCTTCAGACATTATTGTGTCATTTGCATTACCCTCATTCCAAAGATAATTGCAGTGGTTGCAGGGTTTCTTTTATTTGCCTGTGTTGTGTGTGCAAGGACAGACACAGCCAAACTCCTAACTGTGGCTTTTTGTCTGTCTGATAGCCTGACTGTAAGCCCCCTCGCTTTGCAGACTTCTGTCTCCCGCAGCACACTCACTGCCGCAGCACTCATCCACGAGCAACACACTCATTCACACGCGCTTTCGCATGACTACACAAATGCACAAACAGGACCTTAGCCTTGACAGGCTCACGCACACAAAACACCCTCGCTTACTCACTCAGGAATTATCGTGGTAGTAAAACTAGAAAGGAGTAGTGTGGGAGACAATGAGAGAGCAAGTGGGACTGAGGCCGGGGAAGCAGAGGGAGGGAAAAGAGTGATTGTCCCAACAGAAGTATTTTATCCCCAAGCGCTTTTTAAGCGCTGCCATGTCCATGACCCACTCATGAGGACAAGCTATTGTTCTCTCCTGTAGTCGCTGTACCAAACCCTTTGTAAGAAAGAAAAGTTAGTTACTGATTTAAAATGAATACGACAAAATCCATTCTACATCTATTCATAATCTACAGCTTCTTTTTACTTTTAGAAGAGAAAGATTTGAGGTTTGCTAGTAACAACATATTTGTGTAATTCTGCAGTGTCACTGTTGTGTCTGTTGGTTGCTGGTTAAGTGCTGTACAACTCAGAAGCTTACTCATGTTGTTCTTTGAAGGATGTGACAGACATGTTCTGGTGCATGTTTTTTTTTTTTTTTTTTTTTTTCGCTTCTCTCACTTTTGTCTTTCTGTCTGTTCTTCCCTACTCTGGCTGTGTGTTTGTGTGTGTTCTCTCTGGTCCGCTGCATTGGCACAAAAAGGAAGACCAGGCCGCCCCAGTCTTTGTTTTGCTTCTTGTAGGAAACTAGCAGCAAATTGTGGCTCAATGAGGCGTTGCTGTTTTGTATGGTCCGATAAAGTGCAAACGAAACCGTCTGGGCTGCACTGGCCTGCTGCAGTGTTTTCCATTGTAGAGCAGACTATGAATGTAGGTCTGTGTGATGCTTGGTTAGTGTTGAACATTAGGTGATGGGGCATGGGGTGGGGGGCAATGCTGTGTGTAGGGACTATTCATACAGTTTTAAAATGTCACCTAGTGATGAGGGATGTTTAGTGCTTTGCTTAAGACTGGTGGAGACTTTTCTGTCTTGCCTGCTTTCAAAGGTTTCAAAATCCCAATATTTTAGAGTTCTCCAGATAGCGCCAACATGACACACTTGTCAAAGTGATCAGAGCAAGGCATATGTGTGTGGGTGTATTGATGTGCTTGCGGGAAATATCCCAGTTTTCACTTCAATGCATTCATCCAACACCTGCAGCAACTACTTAACGTTGGAAATGAAAGGGGTGACTCACAAAATATGCAATAATTTAATGAAGATGTTGCACTTCTATAGTTAAGGCAATCTATGCTGGAAGCTTGAAACTACTCTAACGAGATCTTATGGGTTTATTGCATCAATGACTGAAACATTCTCGAGCAGTGTAATATGAAAATATTATTAAATAAAGTTGACTTTTTTTAAAAAAAAAAAAACAACAGAACAAAAGTTGCTTACTTGTAGTTAGCTTATACCTTTGTGGTATTTTTACATTTACCTTGGTAAAGTGTGAAGTTATGCTGTATGTTCACGTTGTTATAGATCAGTATTTGCTCTGTATTCATGTAGCAGTGGTGCATCACCACAGCAGGGAAATTATCACCACTGCAAATGTCTATATAGACGTTGTAATTTAATCTATGTGTAGTCTACATACTTTAGAAGCAGTCGTTATAGTATAGTAATTAAAATGATTTTCAACATTATACAACCACAGCGTTGAACATAACATAATTTAAACATAACAAACAGCAACAGATATGAGACAAAACCTGAATTATTGCCCAAAGCACCACAGCCATATTAAAATTAAAGAGGGTACACTTTAGACTATAGATTATTTGAAGGAACTGAAGACTTTGCACATAACGTTGCCAGAGTTGTTTTTGATGTAGCATATTTTAACACCACTGGGATTCACAGGGAACAAAATGCTGTGAAGATCCACAGATCAAGTTCATTGAGTCAAGCAAAACAAACACATGGTTTGGGAGATAGACAAAGAAGGAGGTCCTTGGGTGTGCCATGGCCCTTGTCTAAAGTGGTTATGAGGCCCACATGGGCGTTCTGCTCTCCAGAGGCTGTTGGGGTAATTATCTGCCAGGGTGCACGTGCAGTAGTGTGTGTCAGAGCAAGCGTGTTTCTGCGCTCATGTTTGCGATGCGCACATGGGATTGTAGCACTGGATGTTTGTGAGCTTCCAGTCCTGCATCCCGGTGGTGCTGGGTTCCCAAATAGGATCAAATGCATATTCAGTCAGCCCTATATACTTCTTCATGCATGTGTGATCTATATGTGACCGAACATACACATCCTGCGAGTCCACTTCTCTTATACGCCTTAGTTGAATGGATCTGAGAGTCTCAGAAGGAGAGCGGCTGGGGGCAGAGGCAGAGGAGCCATCTTTGACATCGTGGGGCATGGGGCCCGACAGCACAAAGCCCCATTCCCTGCTCCACCAAGTGGAAAATGGCAGGAGAGCAAGAGGAGGAGGGGAATGAAGGCAAAAAAAAAAAAAGTGGAGGAAAAAGGAAGAGGGAGCAACAATTAGTAGGAACAGCTAATCACCAGGGAAACACTCATTTAATTGACATGTAAAGTATGAAAAATGAAGTCAATAGGCAGAATGACAATGGATCAGTCATCTGCTGGTGGAAGCCAAGGGAATGACTGAGTGCTGAGGCCGAGGTCTTTGTTAGAAGAAGGGCTGCAACTGTTTCAAAACCAAGACCCGAGTCTTGAGTTGCGGTTCTACCTTCTATGTTGTGGTTACGTAAAGTTAATTTATTAGTCTCAAGCAACCGTAGTGTTTTTTAATGATCTTGAATTGTAGTTGATTTAATAAAACCTAGATTTTTTTTCCCCCTTGTCTTTTCACTTGGGAAAAAGGTATCGACTGTGGCTCAAAAATCGAGGGAGATCCTGACCCTTTATATATAGTAGCTCTGTATTTTCCCTTAGACACAAACACACAGAGAAACATCACCGCAGTGGTTGTTTACGTGTTTGAATTTGTTTTTCATTCCAAGAAAAGCTTGAATGAGTAAAAAGCTATTTTTATGTCACAGTAAGCCAGACCCTGGTAGTTTCAATGGGTCAGATGAAGAAAGCACGTAAGGAGGTGGTCTGGTTATAAAAAAAAAAAAAGCCTGTCCATTCATGCTTTTATAAAAATCAATAAGCTATTTAAGGTCATCAGAAAGCTGCATTACTGTTGTCTGGCTTCTGCTGCCATCTCAAGAGCTGACGTGGAAATGTTTTGTCTCATGGCTCATTTATTCAGGTTACAATGAAAAGGTAAAAATCTGTCAACTTAGAATTTATTTGTAGATTTTGTTAAGACAATCGAATTTGATCACAGTTTACAGTTTTGCAGCGACAGAGCTCTGGGAAACAGAAATATTATTATTGTCAAACACACTTTATTGGCACCCGTCCTTTCCTCTATGTAATATTGACATTACACAAGATAAAGATTTGGAAACATGATGTATACCTTAAAAGAATAATCACAATAAGCAGACAGACAGTTGGACAGGTTGGCAAAACAACACAGATTTTCTTTTGTCCTTAACTCTGGTGGATACTAATAGTCCTCCTGTGGTCTGTCTGGAGCTGACTGACATGAAACCGTCCTCGATTCGATCACTGATACGTCCCTATTTATTTTTAAATGCGTGCTTGTTGAACTCATCAGGTGTTGTTTTGCCTCTTCTGCAAAACACATCTCTGTATCTTTTTTTTTGGGGGGGTGTTTGAATGACCTCCATGTCACTGCTGAATGCTTGACAAATGCACTTGTCAGTTTTTGATCTGCCACTGCCAAGAGAAAGTCCCATTGTCAGGGGTGACTTTGTAGAAATGGCAGAGAATCAGAGGAGACTCGAGTACTTCCAAGTCTTTCAGCCAGAGTGTAATCCTCTTCCTTTATCTCTCTGGCTGATCTGGGCCAAAGCGCTGTGTGCGAGAATGATTCAATGACTCCTGGCTGCTTTTCTGTAGCTCTCAGTCACGTTTTCTCTCCTTCACTAACCATCTCCCTTGTTCTCTAATTCTCACTCATGCACTCATGTCTGTTTTTCTGTCACACTCATGAGACACTCTTCTTGTGTTCACCTCTTCTCTGTTGCTCACCTGATTGCTGACATGAGGTTGTTCTCTTGCTCATGATAGAACCACCATATACACTGACACCACTTCAAATCCTGTCCAGACTTTAGTCATTTTGGTGTCTGAGGCGAGATTAGGATTTGGTGCCCAGCAGCTGGGGGCTTCTGTAGTGTGATTAGCCTTTTACAAGCAAAAACATGTTGCTGCGGAATAGGACAAACAACCGAAATCTATGTTTTTATGATTATAGTATTAACTATCTCAGCAGGATTAGCTATCCAGATGACTATTGGCTTCCCATTCAGATTCCTATTCTTCAATCTGTATCAAGTCTAGCAGCCATTGTAGCACCATTAGTAGCAGCTTTATTTTGTACTTAGAACATAAGAAGACGTACCTCTCCATTGGGATTTCTTTGTTCTTCTCTTTTCTACGGCCCTGCTCAGAACTGGCATTAACGTGCATCCTGACTGATCTGATCCTAAGTGGACAGCTCTAAGCGCGTCTGTTCACACCTGGCATTTAAATGCTTGGTGTAATAATGCCTGAGCGTCACCACAATGACGCTCAGGCATTATTACACATCTGAAGCACCAGTAATATCATTTTCATAAAACACTTGAATATGACACCGTTTCTGTGCTGACTTTCACTTCCAGGGAGGATGTCAGCTGAGTAGGTGGTCCTTCCATCCCAGGATGTATTCATGTTCACACTGCTAAGAGGATGTGGACACATGCGTCTCCACCCCTGAATGCATCCTGAGTGATTGAATCTTAATGTGTCCTGAGTGCATTCACATCTTGCATTAGAGCTGTCCACTTTTGATCGGATAGCCCTGAACAGATGTTAATGGCAGGTCTGAACAGGGCCTCAGACTACATTTGGAGGTGGTCTGGACCACATGTGGCCACATTCTTTTAGCAGTGTGAACACGAATATGCCCTGGGACACATAGAAAGTACCCACTCAGCTGATCTGCTCTCATTTGCATGCCTACGGTTTCTTATTAAAGAGTTTTAATGAGTCTGAAACATGTCTAAGAGCCCGTTGCTTTATTTGTGATGCATTTGCAAAGAAACAGCCAGTCTGTTAAACTTGACTGCTTTTACTGCATCCAAAATTCCTGCAGGAAATGAAAGCTTGCACTACATTTAGCTTGTTTAGAGCAGACAAGTGAGATCTGATCATGTGCGTGTGATCACTCAATATGCATGTGAAAATGCATTCTAATGCTAGGTGTGAATGACCGTACTTGAGTACGAGTTGTACACTTGTGACTGGATCACGAAAAACACATTTTAAAACCAGGACTGAACAGGGCCTCAGTTTTCTTCCTTGTGCACTTGACGGCCTAGACCTTTTTATTATGAAATAAAATATGTAAGTCAGTCAGTCTAACAATCTCAGGCACTTCTTAAATCCTGGACTTGGGCTGTATGTGATGAACTTCAAACGGTAACTAATCCCTCAGTTTCGGTGCACAAAAGTGCAGACAGGGCAGATGAAAATGAGAGGAACAGAGGTGAAAAGTGTATCTCTTTGTTTCTTTTTTGTTCTTTTGTTACTTCAAGGCAGAAAATGGGGAAGGGCACCCGCTGGCGAATTTTTTCTTTTACTCGTTTTTAAAATGTTTCGTTTGAGGTCAACCAGCGGCCACCAGAAGGCATGGCGCTCTAGGTAGTCACCTATAAGGCCTATGCCTTTAGCCAACCCTGACACTGGGAACTTGGAAGATATCCAAGAATCACAGCTGGATGTGTGCATGTGTACTGTAGATACAGTATATATATGTGTGTGTGTCTGTGGGGGGTTGGGGAGTGGGCTGCATGTGGGGCATCGGATTGGCCCACTGGCACAGGAGCCAGGCAAGATGCTGATTGGATAGATAAATGTAGAGTAGCGTGCAGATTTCTCTGTGCCATGTAGCTTTGCCTCCCAGAGCGCTGGCCAATAGCTCCACATATTGGATGCATTACAGATTAGAGCCAATGCATCTGTGTGCACATAAATGTGTGTGTGTCTGTGTGTGAGTTGTGTGTCTACACTGCTCATCTGTGTGAGAGCACTTTTATCTTCCATGAACAAATCTGCACTGTCTCTGTTCACTGAAGTGAATGCGTTTGCCTCTCCCAGACTAATCATTAATTATTAACAGCAGATTTGACTTGGCATCCTAGATCGATGCCGTACCCACGATTAAGACTGCTCTTAAATATGTTTTCAAACAAGATCAAGATGTGCACCTTTATGGAAAATTCCTCATGAAAGTAGCAATATGATGTATTGCACAATTCCCAACCTTATATAGCTCAAAGTGTGCGTAAATTTTCAAAATCACAGTATGGTCAGAGTAGAAAACACAGTGATGCTGGATTTTGAGCTTGCAGGAATTTACCTCTGGCTTCATTGTCTCAGTTTGTGACAACTTGAGACAACAGCAAACCCATTTTTATGGCTGGCGTGTATTTTTATTTTGTATTTTTATTTTTTTATCTCTGACCGATGTCACAAAGGACTCCTTTGATTGAATTCTATATCTAAATGAATAAATATTTAATTCAAAAAATAACTGCATTTACTGAAACCCTAGTGTGCAGTTGGTGTATGTGGCACCTGTTCACCCAGACAGTCTACTTGCTCGATTCCACATGGGATGACCAGATGACTCTGACTGGATTAAAGTCTCTCATTGTAAAAACTATGGACATTTAAGTGAAATGTCCAAACCATACTGTAAAACGGACAGTGGAATATGTAGCTCAGTCACTTTTTGCTTGCAATTACTGTAGAATTACCTCTTCCCTTTCTGTTTGTACTCACAGTGACCTTAATATCCAGAGGAGAGGGGATGGCAGGAGGACGAACAGACAGAAGTTTAGAGGAGAAAAACAGTGTGAAAGGGCAGTGAGATCATTAAAGAGGAGAGAAGGAAGGAGATGTGAAGAGTGGTCTAAAGAGCATCTTACTTCTCTGTGAAGTACTTGTCAACACCATCCACTGTAACTGATGTGATGCAAGTGCAGGACTAAACCACCAACGCTTACCATACGCACACTCATACACACACATGCATTAAAAAATAAACTGTGGACACATTTGACCACACACACATACACACACACTGTCCATATGGACACACAGAAACAGCATAACAGACCACATACATATTCACACACAAAAAGAGTCACACCATCGGCACTGCTGCACATGCCACACGGTCGGACACACAAATACATCCACGGCACTGCTTATTGAAAACATGGCAGTGCTGTCAACCCCAGACGGCTCTCCTCTGCCCACCTGTCAAAAAAAATGGAGAGGAAAATTCACCTGGCTGGTATCTCAATCTTCTTCTGCGCTTAGCTTAGCTTAGACCGGCCATCTGGCTCAGCAGCTCTGCTTCCGTCCTTCCTGCTTTACTAACTCTCACTCTCTCTTAGTCTTTTTTAAGTGTGTCAGCAGTTACCCAGCACAGCGGTCTTAGTAAGGCTGCTAACGTGGCTAAGTGTCGCTGGGCCTCTTAGTTAGTGGGTGCCGTGTTTCTTATATGTGTGTGTGTGTGCGCTTCACAGATGGCAACAGGAGGGGAGGGAGAGTTGGAGGGGGTGATGGAGAGAGCTGTCTGAGGCTCCAGCAGCTCTCGTGTCTCTCAGGCAAGGCGGTCTGTCTGCGGGCATCTGCACTGGCAGCCCCACCCCCCCCACACACACACACAC
>JAPQRN010000002.1:14135481-14147663 GCA_037367275.1 Coranthus polyacanthus
CCCCCCCCCCCCACACACACACACACACACACACACACACACACACACACACACTCCCTCCTTTTCCACCACCACCATCCACCGTAGCCACGGCCACCTCACCATCCAGCGCCGCGGCTTGGCAACAACTTGAGGTGAAGAGCAGTCCCTGAAAAATGATCCCCTTGACCTCAGATGTGTCACTTCACAGCCAAGCTTCTCCGTTTGCCCCTGTGGATGATTATTTTGACAAATGATAGGGGTAAATTATACATTATGGTTAGGTTGGGAGACTAACAGGCTGTGACTGGAAAGAGCATGGATAAAAGTTGCTGTGGGAGGACTGTTTGTGTGTGAAGTGCATGTCTGCGTTCACATCTGCATATGTGTGTGTGTACATGGACGCATATGTGTTATCTTGCGTCTGCCTGCTGGCTTGTTTGATTTCAGGCTGGACTCAGGGTTTGCGCTGGCCTGTGAAACTTTGAGGATGATTAGATGGATTGTAGTGTACCCTGTAAGATTGCTTTGCTTTTTCTGCGACTGGCTTATTGATCATAGCGCAGCGACTTGCTACATTATATTTAACGACATGGCTCCTCACTATAGGCAGATAGGTCAAGATGCTTTTTTTCCCCCCTTCTTCCATTTCTCTCTGAACTTGTAGTTTTAAGTATCTCTTACATCTTCCTATCAATTTGCTCCTCTAGCCAGATACAAAAGAAACTGCTTGATGCTGGGTTTTTCGCAGGAATCTGATGTAATATTTAGTGTTTTCACTGTAGAGTTTGAATTTAGACACTTATGTCTGTCAAAGTTTGTGCAAGTTGGGCTTCTTTGTGTACCAACACAATTCAGAAAAAGACTTGCCTTCTGCAGGTATACGAGGTCTTGAATGCATTGTACAGTTTGCCCATTTCAGCTACGTCAAGAAATTTGTATCACTTTTGAGGTATTCTTTTTGGTTGTAAGAGACAGCAAGGGGAGTACATTTAAATTCTAATCAATACTTTGAATCATTTCGACATACTGTGTGCAATTACATCACATAAGCATCAACATAAATAAGAATTTATGCTGCTTTTCTTTTTGAGGAATGCGTTTAGCTTAGGCACTGCAGGGGCACAGTGTAGAGGCCAGCACAGTTGACACATCTGTTTCTGAGAGGTTCACGGAGGTTTGGGCGCTTTAGGTGTTGGTATGCACTGATTAGCGCAAGGCTGTCTTTATCCGACCGCCGGGTTTCCTACTGGGCTTCCATAAACTGTTTACTAAGGAGTCTGTTGCCATGGTTTTCAAGCCATGTTCCAATCAGTCTTTTTGACCATTCAGCTTTATTTATTCCTCAAAAAAGCCCATGCCTTCTGCATCAACCAACTGTTATTCCTTCAGACCAATTGTTCTAAATCATGTATATACTGATTGTCATTTATTTGCAACATAGGGGGCTTGGATGATGATTTGAGCGTGACTGCTTGGAGAGCCTTTACAAGCTGACACCTTTGGCTCATGGGTGGTTCGGAAAAAAGAGGCTTTGATGAAAGAGAGATCACTATCATAATAACCTAATAACACAGCGTTCTGTTTGCTGCGGGTCTTGTTAGAAACACACGCTCGCCATACTTTTGATCTGACTTTAAAACAACATTTTCCAAAAAAAAAAAAAAAAAAAAGTACCTTAATGACACCCCTGGGCAAGATATGATAAAAGTGAGATAAGATAAGATTTTATGGCCACAATTGTCTTTACTCTGATCGCACGTCCTTTCTCTTTGATTCTTTCATCTTCTGAACATTTTCCTTCTCTGTCTGTCTGTGTGTCTTCTCTCCTTTTCTCCGCTTTAATGATGAGGAAAACTCTTTCATACACTCAAGAAGCTAAAGTAACACAGACGTGAAGCATCTGCTGCAGCTCAGGTCACACCTGAGGAGCCGACTGATGCTCAGTGTGTCAGTAAGGTCAGGGGCTTTTTCTTCCTATAGGCTGTAGGCAGCATCTTTAGGGTTTAATAGTCTTGTAAGCTGTTTATTTCGACCCTTTGCACCTCTCTTAACAGGAAGCTGTATCCCTCAATTGGATTACAGCTAATTAAATACTACACACGTGTAGAGTCAACAAACAGAAGTGTCATACACCCCCTTCCTCTGTCTTAGCCTCACCACTCCTCCATAGAAGCAAAGAGCTTTACTTTCGATTTTTTTTAACTTAAACATTCAATGTCATACATTTTTTAACACGTACCCTACTTTCAGTTGAATTCCATCTGCCAGGAGTGCACTTCTTCTTCTCCCTTTCATCTCATGAAAAAAGATTTCTTTTAATTTCATTTAATTCTTTCAGTTTTTAATTTCTTTGCACTCTGAGTGATACCCAACAGAGTGGTGTTTCCTAACCAGGGTCGTACAATGTTGTGATTTACAAATACATGGTTAATTGACATATATATCTTTGCTGAAAATTGCCTATGCATGCAGTAATGATCGTGTCCTGTAAATGATCTGTTTTCAGTCTTTTCAATTTATTCGGTGAGACCAAATGAATTCAAGTAATTTGTTTTTTCTACCCCCATTCCTCCAAATCCGTATTCCCGTTTGTCAGGTCTGTGGTGACACGAGGTGACGTGTGACTATTTGAGGAGTGTAAAGATAATCATTGGGCAATTAATAGGCACCAAAAGGGAACCGTTAGCGATGTGTAAACTTTTGATACCTGCTTGGTGTGTGTTGGGGACTTGGTGGGGGGAACTCAAACGCCTTCTCATCAGAGAAACAGACTTAGAATTTAAATTGCACTTAGACTTAAACTAACTAAACTAAGACTTAAAGTTAACAGATCCCTGGGGCATGTTTTGTATTGACCTCATAAAAAAGGTCTAGTATTTATAAGGTCTAATACATTCTAATTCAGGATCAAAATATGTAATTGTCAGGGTGAACTGCAGCTTCCGCTTGTATATCATGTTAAGCATCTCATCTCTTCAGGCTTTGGGCTCTTCATCTGCTTCTACCCTCTAATAACATCCCTGTGTAACTACTTAGAGAGATAATGAGCGACCTCATTTGTTCAGTGTTTTAACTCATACTTTTCCTTTCTTTCAAATGAGCAGAGAAAAAAAAGGCCACTTGTTGGATGTGTGTGAAGTCAGTCTTTCTTTATCAGTCATCATTAACGATGATTGATCAGTTTGAGTATTTTTTTAGTCAAAATGTTGCGAGTCCAGCTTCTTAGATGTGAATATTTGCTGGTTTCTTTACTCTTCTACGACCGTAAACTCAGTGTCTTTTTGATGTGGACCACACATGACATTTAAAGAAGAAGAAGAAGAAGTCTAGCTTCGGGAAACACCAATTGACATTTTTCACTATTTTCTGACAATTTCTAGACCGAGCAACTCGTCGATTAATTGAGAAAAAATAACAGATTAACTGACAATGGAAATAATCATTAGCTGTCCTACTTGCTTGTGTGATAATATAGTTGTTCTTGTCTGGACTTCAAGTATGCAAGCCTAAACAATCTTATCATCCTCCCAAAACCTGTCCTCTGGATTCAGGACTTTCCTAACACCCTATATGCACAAACACAAGTGGTCATGTTTCGCAAACCCTCATTCACACATGCACACACACACACGCATTCAGACAAAGCCTTTGAAAGACTCAAGAGAGTTGTTTTCTTTTTTAAGTCAAAATCTTTTTATTTCCATCGCTGGTTCGGTATAGTGCTCTTGTGTATTTGCATGAATGTGTGTTTGTATTCTTCCATAATCAAAGGCATCTATTTTATGTTACTACTGCCCTACATATCGGAGCTGAGGTAGAGACCCATCAAGGGGAATGTTCTAATTAACATGTTGCCATTTTCACTGACATCTCTATACGTGGTGATGTCTCTTCAACTTCCCACACCCTCAGCTTGAAGGCATCCATTCAACAGGGAATGGATAAAACACACATAGGGTTATGCGTATTCTTTGCTGCAAGAAAAATGCTGAACACTGATGTAGACAGGAGTCATTTTTTGCAGCAAATAGGACAGTAAAGGGGGGGGGGAGAAAAATACAGACAGGCAGGTTGCCACGAAAGGGAAATACACACAGATGGCCTTGACAGACGACAGACAGAGGATGAGGAAAAAGTAGACTAACAGAGATACAGACACAAAGATACATGTATACAGGATGTATGTGCTTGTAAATACCTGCACAACAGCGTGAACACAGCTGCGTGTCGGAATGAATGGGATAATGCATTTGTATGTACGTTCTCAGGACCAGACATTACATTTCACCACTGCTGGCTCTGGTTTTTTTTTTTGTTCTTTGTCAAATTAATGTCATCCAATGTTTATAATCAGAAACATTTTGTGTTTTCAGGACACAAAATGCTCTATGTTTATATTGTTTGTTTTCTCTGAACAAAGTAAGAACTTCACATCAAAACTGTGGTGGGATTTTTTTTTTTTTTACATTTTAAAGGCTTAAAAAGCAGCAATACTAAAAGTATTTTTTTTAGCTGTAGCCCTAATTCTAAATTTATGTTACGCAACTGAGTCATCTCACCTGTGAAATCTGCTAATAATAATTTCCTCGCATTTAAATGGAGCCTTTTAATTCCACTGTGATCAACATGCTCTTTAAATACTTACAAAGGCAGTTCATGGCAAAGACCTCAAATTATTTTGTTTGCTGTTACGTTTGAAATTCACAGAGTACCGGCACAAAGTGTGAACTGTAAGCTTCACTGCAAAAAATACTGCTTTAGTAACATCTATGACAACCAAACACACGTACGTTGTGACAACAGGCGGGCCTCTGCTTATAGCTGCTGATGCTCTGTCAGGGTTGGGGGCTGCTAGGCTGGATCCTGCTGGGTCTTTTGTCACCCCTGCTAATTGAGTGATCCTGGTGACCCTGTCGTTGCTGCCTAGTAACACGTTTGCAGGAGCTGGCGTTGGTGCACTCTGCCTAAAGTCATAGCTAGGTGTCTGGCTCTGTGGTTGTGTGTGTTATAGCAGGGCAGAGTGGAAGGGAATGATTGACGGATAGATGCGCTCACTATACTGTACTCAGGATACTTTAGGTGCACTTCAATCGCTGTCATTATGGCATGTTCAATAAAAGCATCCAACTGTGACTTTATTAAGTGTGGGCGGATGTATACCAAGAGTCGTATAGAGAATATAATGATTTATTATTCATTCAGGCATTCCTCTTTCTGCAGGTATGCAAGTATAATGGAGAGTATGAAGAGATTTAGGGACTGTTAGGCTGTTTCAAAATTAGTATGCTAAAAACATATGAGAATAACACATGACAGATGCTTGCAGGGTGATATCATGCCCCGTCTTCTGATTTGTCATTAAGTATGCTATAGCAGCTGCACTTGTACATCTCACTCAGTTGCGACAGTCATAGCATGCCAAGAAAAATCACTCATATTTCAATGCATGCCTTTGGAATTTCTTTCAGTGAACATGTGACACTCTTCAGATAAGTGTTTTTGTGTTAACAAAATGGAAATCTTAATTTTGCTAAGCTAATTATAGCTTGTAGTGTGTTGCTAAGCAACCTAATGACAGGAGCCAGCGGGGAGTCAAGAATCTAACCTTTGGCTGGATAGAGCCAAGAGGTGACATTTGGATTTCCTTCATATCACCGTCTTTTGATGCACTGCATTTTAACGGTAGCTTTATTGCACATTACAGTGCACATGATGATAAGTGTGCTTAAAGGTAACTGCATTTTTTTATGTAAGGACGAGGAAAAAAATGTTTTAACTCCAGGAAGAACATTTAAAACATTCAATCACTGTCAAGCTGCTTCATCTCATTGCTCTTATGAAAATGTCATATACGTAGACTTGGATGAGTCATTCCGTATTACATTAATGTGCATTTACCTCTGTCGTCAGTGGCTTTATATTTTCTGTCAGGGAATGAAATACTAAGAAAATGTATACATGCATATGGCACGTCATGATTATTCCCACAATGGAAAAGACAAGAGGACTATCAAGGTCATATGTTCATACTACTGGATTAAATTATGGAGCAATTTAATATGAATTAGAGGCTTCTAGTTTCTTTCCCCCGACTCTGTGTTATATCACACCACGATATTTGGTCATGGAAGGACTGAAGCATTATTGCAGAAAGCACTGGGGTTGTGTTGAAGCATCACACATGAGTAGATGGCTGGTTGAATTGTATTTGTGATTTCACTATAATACAACACATGCACAATCCATCTCGGATCACCCACCCAAAGACGACGTTTGTATGCTCTGAAAAATTTCTTTGTGGGTGATTTTTCCTCCTATCAAAGGGGAGAAGCAGGGGGGGATCCATGGCTCAGCGCCAAAATAGTTTTGAAGTATCTGTGAAAAGACTCCTCTTAATCCGTTTTATTTGCTCTGCTACCTCAGAACCATTTGTCCACGCAGAGCTCCCAAACCCTCCTCTCCACCCAGCCATCTCAAGGATTTAGTGTGGTAGAGCAGAGGTGCAAGAGCCTACAGACAGTTAAAAAAAAGCCATCTGGCCGGGAAGGGGGGGGCGGTGTAGTGAGGTGGGTGTGTTGGGGAGGTTTGGGGCGGAGGAGTTGTGCTAGGCAATCAAAATGACGGACAGCAGTGAGAAGTGTTTTGCGGGCTCCCACGTACATGCAAAGTAGCCCGACTTGTGAGCTTTCACAGCTCCCTCTGGTCTTCAGGTAAACACTGACCGACCGAGGTATGCATGGTCTTTCCCCACCTCAGTGAGTGTGTGTGCATTCTTGTTTGTGTATGGTAATAATGTGTTTGTTGGCTCGCTCGTGAAAGGAAAGAGTGTGTGTGAGCGCGGACTTTTTTGTGTTTACGTACATGTCAGTGGCTCATGCGTTTGTGTGCTCTACAGGAGAGGTGCCAACTTTATTTCTGTAGTTATTTTTTTTTTTTTTCTTCTTTGCCAGTGATAGTGTTTGCCTGTGTATGGTATTTTACCAGAGAAGTCAGGGTTAGCAGGTGAAATAAACAGCATCCATATTTCATGAACCATAAAAAAAAAAAAAAAAAATGTGGATTCGACACAGGCTCAGTTCTAAGGACACTGTGAAATGGGCGCACAATTGTTCCTCTTCGCTCTGAGCAAATATTATAATCCTATTCTCTTATGCTTTCCATCTTGCCCTCTCTCCCTAATGTTCACCCCAATGGCGGCCCCTTTCCCTGAGTGAAAACCCCTGTGTGGAGGCTTCATTTTTCACTCTCCCTTTGGGGCTCTGTTGTCAGAGAGCAGCCCTTAGGAAGTCTTTATTTCTGCCAGGCAGGGCCTCTTGCGTTCCTCCACCCTCTCCCTCCGTTCTCATGGCTGTCCCCCCCACCTGCTGGGATCCTGATCCCAGCCGGGGCAGGGCTTCAGCGGGGGACAATTACTGCTGCTCCCCAGCTTTGATCATCTGACCACATGGAAGCATAACAGCTGACCACATGTTTCAACAGACAAGACGAAGAAGTAAAGAGAGAAAAGAGGAAGAGTTAGAATAGGGTGAGAAGAAGCGAAGGCATGCAAAGAAAAGAAATCCCCTTTTCATTTAAGTTGAGCCCAAAGTTCCATTTCACTTTGGAAGCTTTACGGAGAGTTAACCAGAATGGTCAAATCTGTGTTTCAGACACTTTCCTTTGATGGTGATTATTTATTTGGATCAGGGCAACCATACTTATTACGGACTATGTCTGGCTACAGCCTCCAATAAAGTTCGGTTTCAATTTGCCACTCTCTCTTTTGTGTGTGCCGCTGAGAGAGAAAGAGAGAAGCAATTTGAGGCAGCCCTTGTAAAAAGTGAGTGCTAAGTCTGCTGGTACTGTCGGCCAAATTGTCACGAGGCCAACTGGGCTCTGCTGTCTTGTTCTGGGCACTCTTTGGCTTTTTCTCAACTTAGGCCTCTGTTTCATTCACACAGCTTCTCCACAAAGTCAGAAGCCTTTCATGTGGGCCGACAGGGGTTACCCTGGTAAACTGGCTCAATCACAAAGTCACCATTTTATCAACATCCCACGTACCAAGAAAGCGGAAATAGATACAAATTTATTGAATGGTAATGGTAGCTCTAGATGTGAGATACTGTATGTCGGCCAAATCTAGATTCAGCTGCATTCAGAATAGTTATTGAACAAAATGCAACCCAAGCACTGTTAATTCCTGAAGTAGCACTACCCTTAGTGTTGCATGGTGATGTTATGAATGGTTCAAGTACAGTGCGAGTTAAGTATATTTAATACTGATAAAAAATACAATGCTCTGTGGATGTTTAAGTCCTCCATGTTGGTGGATATCAACTTGCAGGATCCGGGCCAAGAGAGTTAGATGGAAACTGACAAGGCTGAGGGAGAGGGGAGGGAGTTTGCTTTGGTCTAGTTGTCAGGGATGGCCTCTTGGAGTGTCCCAATTGTGAAGGAGATCACTTTACCACATTAAGGGTGTCTCAAAAGAACCTCTTCAACAGCACTTTGGCCCAGCCTGGAAGAACAGGGCTTGTTTTGACTGGTCTGCCACCTTTTATTGTCACCGCTCTGCCGACCAACAGCTTGCTCCTGCATCCGCTATATTGCCACTCTGGCTCTCAGACAGAGAGAGAGAGACGCTTACAAAACATATGCGTACACACTTGTGCTCAAACGCACACATGTACTGCAAGCATGGATGCAAATGTCCTCAGACTCATACAGTCCATTCACACAAACCACAGACCCACACACACATGAAAACCCCTCAGCATACGGAAGAGATTGAAAAGATTGGATCTGCTTTGATAGCAGCACTGGTCAAATAAAGCATATCAGCATTATAATTGTACTGGAGGGTGTATAGACATGAATAGATTTACTTGTTACCTTCTGTGTGTGAGGTAATGAACAGAAGTACCACTTGCACATAGATAAATTTTCCCTGTTGTGAGGCTGATTAATACTTGCACTGGCGATGCGGTGCATTTGACGAATCCCTCTGCAGTAAAGGCAGTGGCAGCAAAATTAAATGTCTGAAAAACCAGTACACAAATCTGTAACATTTAAGAGTGAGCAGTAGCTATGATCACTGTAAATTATCATCCCCTTTTAATGGCACAGAAATGGTTGAGTGAAATGTTTTTCAACTGGTGTCAACTATTTGAAAAAATTTTTTAAATAAATCTTTCAACCAGTGGATTTTGCTAAAACAAATCTGACTTAAAAGCACAGAAACATAAATTATAAGATAAGTTCTGACTGCGGCACAGACACACACATGTGACGAATAATTCCACTGATGTTTTTCTGGAGCGCTTTTGTATCTGCTCTTAATTAAATCACTTACCTAAATGCTTTATTATTAAACTGAAAAGTCAAAGGTGATGACTGATGTGCACTTTCCGTTGTAATTACTCTTTCATGTCGGAACAAATTGAAAAACGCGATGCATTTTTCATAACCATTTAATATCAGTCTTATCTCATTATGAATTTCACGCAGATCCATTTTTCACTGTCATTCCTGTTTTTTGCTTTTAAATGCATTAATGACAGAGACCGACTCAAAAAAAAAAAACAGGCGTGCTTTAATGAAGACATAAGAAATTTGTTGAGCTTGTTTCTAATCCAACAGAAATTCATGTCTCATTAGTAAATGTTAGTGTGTAATGTCATTTTATTGTTTTAATTGGACAAAATAGTGCAGTTTGCAAGTAGTTTGTGGCGCTCTGCTTGGTGTGGTGCACATTTCCCCTGTAAACCTGAAGTTATTTTTCTCCAAAGACAGGCGGTCATTTTATGACGTATAGCTTCATCCATTTGTGGATCCTGCTCATTTCATGATCATTTTTATCCGGCTGTTAAAAATAATTAACAAGTCATGCTCTTTTGTCAACCACCATTTTAGGTCCTCGCTCCAGCAATGAAAGGCCTTTCCATCAACATGGTCACGTAATAGTGTCAGGATGCATTTTAAAGTGCAGTAAGTCAGTGGTTTACACGGCCTCATAAAATACCGACATGCCCCGATAATGAGAAGCATGAATGGAAAGTTGGAGTTCCCTGTGGCCCCTGTGTGTATGTTTGAGTGAGTGGGGAGACAAAGATAGAGGGAAGAAAGGAAGCTTGAAAGAATGAGTGAAAGCAAGACAAAAAAAAAGCTATTTTTGAAGCCGCACAGTTGCTCCGTTATATTCGTTTCTTCTTTTTTCATTTGTAGAGGCAACAGAAAGGGGCGATGATTAGGTATGCATGTGCCGCTCAGACGAAGATGAGGCTGGTATGCAACTTCAGAGTGGCAGAGCTGGGACTGAGGTGTCCCACGGTTCCCTCCTCTTTGAGTGATATCATATGGACAAACAGCAAAGGTCACAGACAGCACAAGCACATAACTCTTCATCTTTCAGCCTGCTCTGACACTCTTTATGGTGCCTTGACCTCCTGACAGGCTTGTTGTGTGTGCGCGCTCATATTTGCCTAGCCTAAAAATTTGACTGCGAGTGAATTTACTCCACACGGACAAACACAACTTTAATCCGATCGTGTAAAAGTGGTACGTTTAGATGTGTGCGTTCTAAAACACTTGTCTAAATGTTTTTTCTCCACCAAGTGATCAGTGTCAGGCATCTTGCAGAACATGTCTTAATCTTACAGTCCGTACGCCTTGCTGTCATGGAATAAATCATGATGCAGCGAGGAGGTGGTGGCAGGCAGCGTGAGTCAGAGAAGCAGTCTGCTTGACTTCACACTCGCCTGGGATCTGGTAACTCAGCAGGTAGTCCGAGTACAGATTGAAACTAACTCTGCCTTTCTGTGCTCAGCACACCCTGAGAGCTCTATTCAAGAGCACGACTGTTCCTTTATTGTAGAATAAATTGCAGGAGTCCTTTTTATTGTGTACAGATGGGATAGGTTCAGGGTTGCTCAGTTCCCAGTCATTTTCTCAAGGTGCGTGTCGGTCAAAGACTTGAGTTCAGATTTTACTGTAATAACCCGTGAGACAGCAACTTGACAATCAGAGGAAAAAAAAAAATTCCAGTGTTTAAGTAGTTGGTTTAAAGAAATCTTCAGTCAGGGCTTAAGTCATGGCTCAGCCTGTGATTTGTTAGTCTCAGATGGTCACTGGGAATTAGCTACTTAAATCTCGGACTCAGCCTGCGACCTCTCACTGAGGTTACTGCCACAAGTCCTGTTTTTCATCTCCCTTGTTTTTTCTGTTAGTACTAACAAGATTGACTTATAGCAGATTTGCACTGCTGAGCATGTCGTTGCCACTGACCAACCTGCAGTTATTCATCACCGAGCTTTACAGTGCTGAAATGAGTGCGGATGTCTGATTTATATTAACAGCTCAGCAGTCACATCTGTGTTTATCAGGAAGCAGCTTCAAACGTGAGTCAGCCAATCAAAACGATCTGTTCTCTAATATCTTCTATTGCTTAGGTAGTGTGTAAATCAGTTTTTCTGTATAGGAGGCAGTTGCTGGGGCCAGTGCCAATGAGTGTGTGAATTACACCCGTGCATAAAGCTGTCCTTGTGTCCTGCTGGCCAAGAGCTACGGGGAAGCTGGAAATGATCGTAAATTAAGCAGCACTTGGCTGAGGAAATCATACAAAATCTGGGATTGAAGGGAACATTTAGAATGATTACTTGAGACTATAAGAGGAGTCCCCATAAAGTGGGGAAGGCCAACTGAGGTGGAGGATGGGTTGTACAGTATTAGAGTAGACTACAGTCAACGTACAGTAACAAATCAGTGAAGGAGACGGAGGTAAAGTCAGATTTGAGATAGTAACAGCAGTAGTCCTAAATGGTTGGCCCAGCTGATGCCTGCCACTAGAGATGAATTATTCACTCACTTGTCAAATCAATAATGACCCGGTCTTTAGTGGCCTACTCTCCCCATGCCCTACTTATTGGTTTTGGGGTGGGGGGGTCATCATTCTGACAAAAGCTTGTTATGCGCAGAAAAGATATTTTAGCAGTTTGCATTGATTGTAGTGGACATGCGGCCCCTCGCTGAGGTAAATTGGCTGCCATTTGTTGTCATTTTAAGGATTGTTTCTGAAAAATTGGAACTTTGAATGGAGCATTACAAAAAAATAAAATACAGACTCTGGATTGAAGTGAGCACATGATTAATATGGCAGTTTTGTTGAAATGGAATGTGGCAAATGGAGGTGGGGAGTGGTGGAGGGTTGAAGGGGGTTTGAAGGG
>JAPQRN010000002.1:14173235-14186920 GCA_037367275.1 Coranthus polyacanthus
ATAATTTGCATTTTACGTAACCACTTTTTTTTTTTGCGCCGGTGCTATCCTGCAAAAATGGGTGGGTCTTTTTTTTTTTTTTTTTTTTTTTTTTTGGATGGATTTATTTTAGCTTAATGAGAAGGGGTTTTATGTAAAGAATTAGTTCACATGTTCACTGCACGCAGGGCGATTTTGAGCTCCATTGTGAAATAGTACACGCTGTACATTCTGCAGTCAGCTATTTTTCACTCACTGCTGGAAAAAGAAAAAGGCTATTTCTTTTTTTTTTCTTTTTGTATTTTTTTTTTCCAGTAGGATGATTGTGATAGTTTGCTTGCCTGGTGCGCCACTAGTTGATGCTTTATCAAACTTTTAGTTTTATATGAGGCCAACAAGTTGTTCTTTGCACTTAGGAAAACTGAGCTGCTGAATTGTTCCTACTGTAAAAACAAAGATGAGAGAATATTTAACTACACATTACAGAAAAAAATAGAGATATTTTTTTAATTTTGTCCCATTGGCACATAAAAGTATTAGTATTTACAAATATTTCAAAGAGCTGATTTAGTTGTTAGAATAAGTTTATTGTAACTTTCAGTGATTTAAAATCTGGCCCTCCACTTAAAATGGGAGTCTTGACAATAATTGGCCTGGACACGCACTGGCCTGTCTCTCTATTATTCTTGCAGGGCAGGAGTGGGACATTTGCCTTGGCAAGATTTACAATGAAATGAAAAGCGGTAGATGGGACACTAAAACAGAGCAACGTGTTTTGCGCACGTCTACATTTAATCTCTTGATTTTTACGAGCTGATAAAACATTAACCCGAACACTTTTTTTTTTTTTTTTTTTTTTTTACATTTAGAGATTTAGAGAAGGGGGTCTTACGAGAAGGCTCCCGGAGTTAAAGAGGCAGCAATATTTGCAAGTATCGCGGCACATTTCAAAGCATTTTCTCTGCGATATTTGAAAACGGAGTCGTGCAGTGAACGCCTGCGTGTCCCTTTTAAAACAAACCCAGCGCCTGTCAATCACCGCGCATTCCAACCAATCCCAAAGCTCCCTTTTTAAAAGCAGGTTTGCCTGCTGTGCTTTTATATTGCACCATGGCCTGTTTCGAAGCATTTTTACTACCACGGTTATTGCCACAAATCAAGAGGGCAAAGTGAACGGCATGGGACTCACACCAACTTTAACGAAATTGAGTCTGGTTCCTACTTCTGCGAAGTTCACGGCCAAGAATTTCACATGCAGATGATATACAACATGGAAAATGGAAACTGAATTTCTAGGTGTATCCTGAGTGCTGAATTGGTTGATTTTGCAAACTCATAGCCAAACTCACAACAAAACATGACAAGCCTTTCGAGGTTTAGTGGCTGCCCTCTCTCCTGCGTCAACCCCGGGGAGAGCAATACTGAACCCAGCGTGGTGCTGCCACCTTTGGCAGGAGAGCACATGGGACACCCCACTGGCAGTTCCTTAAAACTCTGCCCCTCGCACAATTTGCGAGACTACCCCGAGACGAGGTCCAGTGCATATGTTGACCATTCGGTTCCCAATTTTTCAGACTCTGGATACCCCAGCCACCGGTTAGAGCACAGCCCTAGGGGCATTATCATTGGAGCCAATCTCTCTGGAGCCGGCATGCCACCCGTCACTGATCAACTGGCATCAAGAGCTAACCAACATGGCGGGATTGGAAGGTACCGTGACTTTCCTGGCTGCAGAGACAACAGAAGCCATGCTTTTTTTACAAATTATCAGGAGCAGGCCCATGGCTCCACTGACGGAACTCGAGATCTCGGCAGCCAAATGATGCTGGGTCTACCTGGCGACCTCCTCACCCGGACTCACCCCTATGGCCAAGCCATCAGCCCAAAGGGAAACAGCCAGCAACTTGTCACACAATTCCTGGGTCTGTACAAACCTCTGAACATGGCAATTCAGCGTGGAGGAGGCGACGCTTTTCTCAGGTGCTCTAAACAAACAGTGAAGCATGAGCTGGTGTGTAAGTGGAGTGACGGCCAAGAGGGGGCTGCTGGGAAGATCCCCTGCTCCAGAGCCTTCGGGACCATGTATGAACTTGTCACCCATGTGACAGTGGAGCATGTCGGAGGACCAGAGCACTCTGAATATGTGTGTCACTGGGAGAATTGTGCGAGGGACAGGAAGCCTTTCAAAGCCAAATACAAGCTGGTGAATCACGTCAGAGTCCACACAGGGGAAAAGCCCTTTCCCTGCCCCTTTCACGGCTGTGAGAAAGTTTTTGCAAGATCAGAAAATCTAAAGATTCACAAGAGGACTCATACAGGTTAGTCAGTAATAATCCTATACAAGCACTAATAATAATAATAATAATAATGATAACAATAATAATATTAATGACGATGATGATGATGAATTGTAGGTGTATTTTTTGTGAATGTTATAACCGGCCTATATTATTTGCAGGTTTTATCATTTTGAGGATACTTCAGAATTTTACATTACCGAATCGATGAGTTAATTCCCGATTATTTGAATTTCGCTAATACTTTCATGCACATTTATTGTTATTGCCGTCGTTACTGTCGTTGTTATTATCATTATTATTATTATTATTATTATTATCATGACATGGCTTTGGTGTTATTTAACCTACACTGTCACAAATGTTATGCAAAGCTTCTTGCTGCTGCCTGGTTTGGCAGAAGAAAAGCACGTGAAGGCACAGATGAGCAGTAGTAAGCCATTTACAAACGAGTGCAGTCAGTAGGCCTGGTGGTTTGGGTGCCTCTCCCACTTCATTCAGTGAAATTATTAAATAAATGCCGGGACACCGGAGTGCTGTGACGTAGCCGTTACGCTGCCTCTGCCTCCCAGGGACTTTTCTCTCCTCCTGAGCTCAGGAACACACAGAGCTCATCACACAGTGATGTAGCAGGAAATAAAAAGGTGGGTAAACGATGACCTCAGTCAGCTGAGGGGGGGGGAAAAAAAAAATAATTATCAGTCGAGACGGGAATATTTTCACAACGACGCTGTTTTCTGTTGCGTCATTCTTGCTTAATTTCCAGGCTTGTTACTTGTTACTGTGTCAGTACACGTATTGTATTTTTTATTTTTTTTAAATTTCTTTTGGGATGTCAGCACTGATGCAGCAAAAAAAAAAACAAAAAAAAAAAACAGAGCAGCCTATATTTTAAGACAGATTTACCGTACAGAATAGTTGTTTTGTTGTTGTTGTTTTTGTTTGTTTTTTCATCCAGGATTGTGCAAGAAATGTGATTTCACTGCAACTGCACTTGAACGTAGACATTTGATTTGAAAAATACAATTAACAAATGAAGTGAAGGGGAAGAGGCTGGAGCGAGACACACTGAAAACATTTACCAGACGTTGCTTTTACTTCTGTGTAAATCGTTTTACTAATGAAACTAAATAGAGGGAAAGCAAAGAATAAGGAAAAGGGACGTTTAGTGACGTTTGTTAAACACAACTGCACGTGTGTGTGTTTAACTAAACATCGTTTCTATCAGTCTTTAGGGATTTTTTTTTTTTCAATCAGTTAAATCCAGAAAGGCCGTAAAATGATGATTTGTAAAGAAACAGTTTCAGTTATATTCACGTCGAGCTGTCGAACAGGCCTCCGTCCGTTTGTGCAGGAGGGACTGCATGCAGCTGTAGGCGATTCTGTGCAGGGAGATCATTAGTATCAATCATTAGCAACAGCTTAATTCATTCCATGAATTGCATTTAAATAAATCTAAATGTTTGCATTGGCAGTAGCAGATTTATCACACTCTGGTGCATTAACAGCCTTGCTGATTTAGTACTTCTGCCTCACTTGTTGCGATCAAGACGCACCAAAGCTCGAGCAATAGATTGAGCTCTTTGACTTTTATTACATCTAGCAAGTGTGTGCATGGGGTATTTATTTGCTGCTAAAAAAAAAATGAAAAAAAAAATAAAAGTTAAAGTGTCTTTTTAAGATCAAGGCTGATCTGGCCTGTAGAGAGGCTCTGTGTTTGCAGATTCACTGACTGAAAGCTGGTGATCAGATCAGTTCATTTCACTGTTTGGAGTGTAGGCTGGATGTGCTTTTGCGGGCTTTAAAGGCGTATTTTCATTATGCTTTACATGGAGTGCACTCAAATGACTTAAAATGACTATAGCACATATGCTGTGGCAGTGGGCTCGTGTAGGGGTCTGTGAGCATGTTCGTAACTCGCCGTCATTTCTCTTTTTACACGTTTAGGTGAAAAACCGTTTAAATGTGAGTTCGAGGGATGCAACCGGAGGTTCGCGAACAGCAGCGACCGAAAGAAACATTCTCACGTGCACTCCAGCGACAAACCCTACGTGTGCAAGGTCAGGGGCTGCGACAAGTGTTACACCCACCCGAGCTCCCTGCGAAAGCACATGAAGCTCCACTGCAACAAGGCCCACGTTGCCAAAAGCGGCGACGCGCGTCCTGGTGGCGAGGAGGGTCACGCAACGGAGGCCAGGTCAACCCGACTCCCGGATGGATCTCAGATCAGCCCACCTCACCCCCCCACCTCAACTCAAGACGTCCCCCTGTCCCCAGAGAGTCGAGACGAGTCAACCCCGAGGTCACGTTTCCATCACACGTTTGACAGCAGTTTGGACTACTCCACGCACAGGTCACAACCCCTCTTGGACCCTTTGTTATTGCAGAGAGGCAGCTACAGGTCCCAGTCCTCCCAGTACCCCTGTGGCCAGACAGGTCACACTTTCGCCCAGAGCTCAAGGACTTTCCCCTCCACCTCACCCTTTCAGAAAAGCATCGTCAATGGATGGTACACATGCCACAGCGGCGTGGACTCTTTTCCACCAAAGCAGTGTAACATTCCGTCTCTCTGAGTTCCTGTTGGGACTCCCGCGGAAGGCTTACAGTTTTTATTTGGGCCTATTTTTTTCATGTTACAGTCTAAGACTTAACAGCTGTGTTTCTATTACTCTCTGTATTTTAGTGAATGTTGTATGACATATTTGTGACACTCCCTGAGTCATCCTGTTGAAAAGTCTTGCATTGCGAAATGTGGCGAGCTTTATTCGTTGTGAGGCCTTTTTTTTTGTTTGTTTGTTTTTGTTTTGTTTCGTAGCACATTTCCCCCAGATCGGATTATAGGAACTTTTACAAAGTGTATTATGCTTAAATGTTCGCTTTGTTGCATAATAATTAAAAAAAATATATATATATCTTAAGTGAGGCAAAAAATGAAAAAAAAGGGATTTTATGGGAGTGTGCGTGTTGAGTCTTTTGAACTTATAGGCTATTACTGGAAAGTAACTTTTTTAAAAAAACATTTTTTTTATTCTGAATGTACCGTAAGTGTATGGGGGCTTTGTTGAATGTAAACTAAATGTAATGTATGTCGACGACTATAAAACCATTACTCGATCTGTCTTAATGTATGTAGCTACATGAAAGAAATATCTGTACGATTTTCTTTTTTATAAGTTAATTTTTAAAACGTGCCAAGCCTTTGTGATGGGCCTAAACCATGATTTTTTTGTTTTTTTTTTCCTCCTGTGATTATAATACAGCGAGCGTCAGTAGGTTTCCTCCCCTCTTGTTTAAGTAAGGCAACTTCTCTCCTTTTTCGCCCCTTTTTTTTTGTTACACATTCATATTCTTGTTTGTACTATATGTATATTTCACATTTCTGTGCAGAGTAAGTTCAACGTGAGCATAAACCACAGTGTTCGTGCTGCTATAAAACGTTTAATTAGCATACAGTTCTACTGTACATAAGCATACTGTATAATTAATTATGTATTCTATATTTTATTAAAGTGTCTATATTCCCTTTGATCAGGCATGTGTGGTTAAAGCCAATCAATGCATTTCCACAATGAACTTCTGACCTTTCTTTCCTTTCCTTTCCTTTTTTTTTTTTTGTAATTTATTTTTATAGTAGCCTCAGTCACGCCACATTTGCAGGTTAGTAACTTTGTGAAATATGATGTCCCGCCTGGATACATGTGACTCAGTGAGCCTCGCTGTCTGCTGTCTGTTATTGGCAAAGGCCTTTAAAACAATGTCTGCTTGATTGGATTAACGCAGACTTTCTGTAAATTAATAATAACACAGAAACAACAGACCCGGCTGAAAACCTGACGGTGACAGGCTTCTTTCCATCAAAGAGCCCACGCTTTGTCAGATTGTGGGTAAGTTAACTGCGCCCTGAGTGTGATGGAGTATTTTTCTATTACACTTTTGATCACGTAGACTGCATTTTCTGTTTGGTTTCAGTAGTTACACACCTGCTGATCTACGTCTGATTTTATATGCTGTTTTTTGTAAAAAATTTGTATTCAATTTCTTGCTCTTTCAATTTCTTTCTTTCCTTAATCACCCCTAAACACACACACACACACACACACACACACACACACACACACACACACACATTCACAGTGTAGTGTCTCAGTCTTATGATACTGAACAAAATCAGTATTCTTCCTGTCTTTATTTCATCCATAACAAAGACACACAACTTAAGTTTAACCCCCACAATTTCTCAAATTCGAGTCTGAATTCTGAATTTAAATTTCACTTTTTAAAGTCACAATATCGCACTTTCAGATAGATCACAAATGCGTTGTGAATGGAAAGACCTGATTCCACTTGACAAAGTGGAAATGTTTTTTTTTTTTTTATGGAACTGGAGAGATGGAACTTTGCTGATGTTTCTCACCTTATCTAGGTTACAGTTTTGCTGACATATTTGTTCAAGTGTGCTTAGTTTCTGTACCTTCAGGAATGTAAATTTCAACAAACACTTCATTATTGTAGAGATACAAGCTGAAGAGATATGTGTTTTGAAGCCTGTCCTTTTCTCAGCAGAGCTCGCATTCACTGTCTCCACTAATCTCAGAATGGATTTATTATCATACAACTCATTCCCAGTTCACACACCATATTTCCTCTGTCAAAGACTGTAGTACTCTCTCTAAGAATATTATTCCCTACATTGCTGGAGGAGTGATTTTAAAATGAGTGACCAGGCTGAAGATCCTTTTTATGGCGTGTATGATGCACACAATGGGTGTCTGTCTTTGCTTTCAATAGGAAACTGCTACAGTATCTTGATATTGTGGAGGTCAGATGGGTTACGTTTATGATAAACGAGTGAGGCGAAGGTAATGCAAGAAAGGTCTGCTTCACTGCCAGTAGCACAGCTTTATACTTTGTACCTGCGTGTATGTATGTCAGCATTTTATACCATTTAATATAAGGAGGATGATTTCTCATGTGTGTGTATATATATATATATATACACACACACATTTGCTTCAAATATATCACAAGAAAATCAGGTCAAAGTGCAGGTTTTACATTTCTTTGAAATGCCTGCTTATGCTGATGTGACAGCTAACTAGCTGCAAAAAGACTATTATTCCAGTGAAAGTATTTGATGGAGATTTGTGTTTTTCCCATGTATTTTTGATGGACAAAAATACATGGGGTGAAGACTGTATTAGAAGATGTTTTCCTTCCGGTGTCTGTTATATTACCATACGATCATTTAAGGCCTATTCAGAGGTTAGGAGGCTTTGTTTTCGGTGCTGTTATTTAAATGTACGTTATGAGCATTTACATTAAAACTCTCTGTGAGACAAAAAAACCAACGCTGCAGTTCTACCAAGTCGATGGTCTCATTTCTGTTTCGTGACTTTTCCTATCATTAAAATAACACTAAACCACAAGCACCTAATTTTTATTTACTGAGATCGCGGTGCTTAGATGTGATGAGGTTGTTTAAGAATTCAAGGATATACTCTGTTTATGTTGTACGTACACGATGCTCATGGGTATACTTTTTTGGAGAGAGACGGATATTTTTGATGCTGCATTTTGCAAATCCCTCCAGTGTTTGACTCTGCAGCAACTTTTTGTTTTCTGCCTTTCATGAGGCATACGTATTCCAGAATAGAATAGAATAGATCTTTACTGTCCACTGGGTTCGAACTTTTTTTCAGTTTACTAATCACAGGGAACAAGAGCATGAATACACTTCTTTTAGTATTTTACTGGACTAATGATCATTGGATCTTCATCTGGAGATGTACTGCTGTGTCAGCGCTGTTCAGATACTTTACACAAAATGGACAGTTCTGTGGTAAGTAGTATGCGGTTTGAGATAGATAATGTAAAGTCACTGATTTGGAGATGCATTTGAATTCTGAAGTGCTGCTTCTTCGAGCAAACTGAAGTGAACTGGGTTAGCTTTGATCAATGTGCTTCAGTGATATGACGACTAGAAATTTGTGAGATCAGTTTCTGTTACATTGCAACTTTATCAATAGCTTGCATCAAATGGTTTAGGTTTTACTGTAGTATGATCTCGGTGACAAGTGGTTTTTAAGTAATTTCAAAATGTTCTTATTTTTATCAACATGCTCATCTTGTAAAACTGTGCACTGTCACATTCTTCTTTTTCTTCCTCCTCTTCACAGAAAACACTGTCAAAGATTATTCTGTGGCCAAAGAAGCATCTCTATTTGTGAAAAGAAAACTGTTTTTTCATTTGTTATGTGAGGACATGTATAAAGGCATAAAAGCAACACCCTAAACTATGAAATTTCCCGACCATGCACTACCACATGCTTCGTTTTCCTCCTCCTCACAGAAAACATAGTCAGAGATTATTTTGTAGCCAAAGAAATATCTCTATCCGTGTAAAGAAAACAGTTTTTTTGTTTGCTACGTGAGGACATTTATAAAGGTATAAAAGCAACACCTTAAACTATGAAATGTCCCGACTATGTAACCGCTCTGCTGTATATTCTGACCATGCTCTGGTAATGTTCCGTAATCGTTGAACCTTGCCACACCCTTCCCCCCAGTAATCACAACTGATTAGACCTCTGCTTCACAGTTTGCCACTTGTCCGCCGCCATCTTTACTCGTGCGCTCTCTGCCTAGCAACAAGCGGCAGGCGCCATTTTGGACAGGATATACAGGGTATACATCAGTTTGGTGTAATAGATCCATTTCACCTTGGGATCCATTGAATTGTCAGCTTGAACCCCTGGGTCGCTGTTATGCCATACTTGGGTTGAGCCCCAGCTGTGTAGCAGAGGGTGGGCTGCTTTGTCACACCGGGTCTTTGGGTTGATGCATCATTATAACTATGTATGACATCTTGCGTAACTTACACTATGCGGCTCCCCTACTTTTCCAAGTGAGGTTTAAGCCCCTCTGCTTGTCCTGGAGGGGCTGCGTCAGTGTTTGCTCTGACTGACAGTTGTGGCGAAGATGACCAAGTGTGATTTTAATTGGATGTTTGGCTTTTTCCCCATCCTCTTTTGGTCAAGCCAGAGGTGCTGTTGTTCCCCAACTTGCTTTCTTTTCATCCACCCCTTCGTGCCCCCACCTCTTCTTCTTTTTTTTTTTTTTTTTGCCAGGTCCTCTTGATTCTCTGTCTCATCTATCTCTATCCCTGCAGCTCCTGGCTATCTTCACCCTCTGTGGCTCCTTCATGATGGCCCCCTAATCTCTGCCAGTGTGGTTCCATGGTAAGTAGAGCTGTCCTCGCCAAATTCTTCCCCAAACATGTGTGGAACTTGACTCGTATATCTGCTTTTTCTGTACACTGCAACTCCCTTCATGAATATTTTCAGCCCACATGTTAAACTGGATGCAGCTGCACTGCTAGTTTTTTTTTTTTTTTTTCACCCCCCCATTCTCTTTCCAGTTGGATCACGGTAACTGCAGAAGGGCTTGGCATCCAATCACCGATGAAAGCAAGTGCATAAGAGTCATTCTAAGGTAAAATACTGAGCAGAATATAATATGACTGTCAATAAGATGAAACAGTGGAGTGAGATGAGTATGTTTGTCATGTCAGCTGTTCATTTTTTTTGAAAACATTTATAGGGTAATCTGTTTTATGTCTAAGCCTGTGTTAATTTGACAGCTTGACAATTAACAGGCTTCGAAAAACTCGTCCTTAGAAGCGGGGTTCTTACGTAAGACAATGCAACAGTCTTAATTGCATGTACAGCAACATGTTTCTGTAGGGTGTTTATAAATCATACAACTGTGAAATACACAGTCTCAGTGCTGTGCTCTTATTATTTAATCTTCTGGGGATTTTTTTCTTTCTGATCTTCACCTGCACAGCGGTTTTCTGATTTCAGTGGTGCCAGCCCCCTGCTTAGTCCAGTCTATATCAGGGCTTAATAAACTAGGCTCCTATTCACTCTTCCCAATTGTCGCTCCACTGTCAACTTAAGCCAAAGCCCCTTAAACACTCGACTCTCTGACTTTTATTGTCGAATTTGCCAAAAACAGAATATCGCTTGATACTGACGTGCAGCAGGAAAGACAGAGCAGAGAAAGACCCCGCCTATGCTCATATCTAATGCATATTTGTCTTTTGATGCATTGCATTTTATCCCAGTGGATAGTTCTTAAAAAATTTTTTTCATTATGAATTCCTTATGTAACCTATTTTGACAGTTTTTGATGAGCCATATTCTGAGAAATCACTGAGACTGTCAAAGTCTCCCATTAGCTCAGGAGGTCGCCACACGATTGACAATAATTATTTCATATCAAATATAATAAAATGTAGACTCCAAGTTTTGTTGTGACCTGCTGCAAAGCAAAAAGAAAATAAATAATATCTTAAAAGTCCACATCTTTCAAAATTCATACATCCAAGGGTTTTTCAGGGAGTCAGAGTAGGTTGTGTGGGGTGAGCAGACCTTTGAAGATCTTTCAACTCCTGCAAGCTCCAGGCCTGTGAGATGCAATGCCATCCTTTTAAGGGAATGACCATAACTTCGGTCCCCTTACCTTCTAATCCCTTCTCTAGACTCTTGTCATCGGAGATCAACCAGGCCGAGCTTTAATGGCTTCCACTTGTCGGCAAGGGTAGCTGGCTTTCATGTATGCAAAGAGCCCGATGAATATGTTCAAATCTGCACATTGGAACAAGAGATGATGCCTTTATCTGCATCTGCGCTTCTTCACTGTTCTACACCATTGTCATTAATGGCTCTGCTTAATGATCCACATTTTACAGGATGTATTTGAAGCATTTGTTAAAAAATATTAAAACGGCTTTGATCATCATGCCTAAAGAGCATAATGCCTTAGATTTTACAAAAAAAAACAGCACAAAGAAATACTGAGTGCCTGTTGTCTTTGCTGTCTCTTAAAACTATCACATTTCATTAGCAACAATTTGGTTCTGTTGTGAGATACCACATTTGAATACTTTTTGTATGATTTCTCAAATCTCTGTCGTTTGAGGATGAACTTAAAAAAGGGATCACACTGATCATGGTCCAGGGTGTTTCAAAGCAATGAGTAATCGCGTGTGTTTAATTTTATCTGTTGCAGTATGCATTGCGAGGCTGCTGTGTAATCAAGCCTGTGAACTCGACATCTGAAGAAAGGATTCTGTTTCTGATCACATCCCCACTGAAGTCCATCCATTTGCTGAACATGGATGCATTGACGCACACATGCTTGCTCTTCTTGGTATGTGGCCGTCAAATGAATGTGTACTTGACATGATGCTATATGTAGTTTTTAACCAAAGTCTAGCGTTTGAAGAAACACTGGGGGCCACGTTTTAGGAAGCTGTAAGCGAGGAGGCCTGGCGATCTCGCTGTTAACCTTCAGCGTTAAAAGAACACCCCAGGGCCTAACTCTACAATGATGAATGTGGGTTGGTGGGGGTTAGGGGGCCTCACACAGAACCCAGGAATTCCCCTTGGGCCTTTTCAATTACAGTTAGGCCAAGCTACACACTGCGATGATATGTTGCTTTAAGGCTGTGACATTAATGGAGAGGACAAATGTGATTTGGTGTGGTGTTGACCCTAAAATGCAGGACACAGACAGAAGCACTCTGGTAGCGCGGAGGCAGTAGGAAGAAATGAAAGCCAATCCACTGTTGCTTTATTTGTTTACAGTCATCAATAAAATAATCCTAAAAGACCACAGCGTCATTTAAGTCCCTCTGAAGTTAAAGCACTATTGATGGAAATAGTTTATCATTAGCCACAGGCTAAAGAGAGCACCAGGGGCATGAGACAGAGTAATTAGCCAGTAGTGCAGCTTTGAGGAGTCCAGGTAATGGATTTATCAGTGGCAAAGGGAAAGTGGTGGACTGTTCCTTCATCTTTTTGATGATCAATAGGCCAGCCTAACCTTATATTGGACATATGCTATGATATGGTAATGTGAAGTACATTGTGCAAGCATGTGTGCCTTTATGTCTGCATAGGTGTGTGTGTGAGGACTTGTGCATATTTAACATCAAAAACACCTGCCATGATTGTCTTCAAAGAACAGTATTATACTAGTATCACTGCTGACTTAAATCTGTGAAGTTAGAGCACTTCCACATATGACCTTCAAAAAGAGCAAGGCGGAACTGACTGCATCTATTTCAGTCTGTGGGGAATAATCCTGTGTTCTAGGTATCAGGAAAAGGCAGGGGATCAAAAGTCCACCTCCGGTGCAACAACACAGTGTTTCATATAGTTATTTTAAGTCCATTATTATAAGAATAAGGCTCAGGTAATTAGCACTTGTCCTCATCTCCCCTCCAGAATCTGCTACATTTTCTGTACTGTTGCTGTTGAATTTTGTACCATTTCTTCAGTTATGTAATTGACTAAATTATGCAATCCATCTGTGTGACTGGGTTGTGTCTCAGAAACATTAATCTGCAACTAAAAGAAACACATTCCCCTAGAAGTGCAATGCCTTCAGTACACAACAAATACAGAATCCTCAACCTGCCTCGACAGATATCAGGTTAATACCAACACGAAATCGGAGGTCTGGGAAAAAAGTTGTGCTTGGAGAATTGATGAAACAGTGATAGACAGTGAAGAAGTGATGATATTCTGTAAAACATTCGCGTCTACTTATGAAATGAATGAAAACTGTGTGCAGACTACAACCACATAGGCTACTGTATTTGAATGGTATTATTGCCACATGAAACATAATGTTAACTATGCTCTTTACAGTAATGTGATTCATAGTATACCACATCTGATGGGCCATGAATAATGAATTATGAAATAATGAAAAGAGGCTGAGAGAAAGAAGATGTCATTCCTTCTCCGCCACAAAGCTGTGAGTAACAAACTTGTGGGCATGTAGTGCATGTGTTTTGAAATGTTTGAACGTACATTTAGCCCCCTTTTATCTACATAAAAAGTAAAGATACCAGCGAGTTACATAAAAAGCAGAATAAACAGATCAGGAACTAGTGTGGGCTGTTGATATTATGCACATGAGAGCAAGACGCCAGTGGCAAAGTGAAGTCACTGACATGATTACCTAAAACGTTTGATTATTCATCTGCGTAATTAAACAAGCCTTAATGTTGTGTTGTTGCATGTTGTAAATCCATCATTTAGGGTGCCAGGGAAGCATATGGATCATATTATATGAAATATACATACGCAGAGTTAATAGGGGTCTTCACTCAGTACACTCTGCAGAGCACTCCACAGCAAACATAGCAGTGTTATTATATAATTTGCTGCCTATTGAAGTGTTGCAGCTGTTATTTCAGCTATGCTACATTACGGCAGTATATGAAAAATGTGGTTCATCTGGTATATTATCCAGCACTGTATCATATCATATCATATCATATCATATCATATCATATCATATCATATCATATCATATCATATCATATCATATCAT
>JAPQRN010000002.1:14187020-14204176 GCA_037367275.1 Coranthus polyacanthus
CATACCATACCATACCATACCATATCATATCATATCATATCATATCATATCATATCATATCATATCATATCATATCATATCATATCATACCATACCAAACCAAACCAAACCATACCATACCATACCATACCATACCATACCATACCATACCATACCATACCATACGTACCGTACTGTACCATACTGTACCATATTGATATTAATTGCTGTTAGTTCAGTTTAATTTGTGGGCAGCCTAAGCAAAGAGTCAGGCTAATAAATGTCTTTTGTTGTCCCCTGAGAGAGCCAGATGTTGGGGTGGAGTCGTAGTGTGTATGTGTGTGTGTGTGTGTGTGTGTGTGTAGCAGTAGCAGTGTGTCTTCTCCTAAGTTAATATGAAACCTAGGCCACAGCTTGCAGGACTGAAGTCCCCGTGTATTCCAGCTCACAGATCACAGAATTTATGAAAGACTGCTCTTTGATCATTTCCGTTTCTAAAATAATTTCCTTTGAACATTTCAAGTCACTTGTGCTTTTATTTATAAAGCCTATTTAGACAATCAAGGAGTTGAAAATAATTAGGCCCGCATGCACACAAATGTGGACATGTATTCCCTTTCAATCAGTTAAAACCAGCTCTGTTAATTAAAGTTCTGAGCTCTTACTCTGCCCAAATAATTTTCTTATTAGCTACTGCATTCCTTAGATCTGTTGTCAGCAGAGCATATTTTCTTTTGGTTGCTCCTTTCTATTTTTTTTTCCTCACAGAAATCCCACTGACCCATATAGTTGATCTCATTTTTTTGAAGCGTATAATATAGATTGCGTGTTAAGAGAATGGAGACACTATTATTAGTCCCATTTGAGGTGCACACCTTCCTTCTAGGTGCTGCTGTGTACTGCTGAATTCCCTGAGTGAAGGCATTACCATCTCATTTGGATAAGGGTGAGATTACCTCATGCAACTGAGCTGTTTCATCACAGAAATGCAGGGGGAGCTGAACTGACGGTGCTGACTGTTTATACCACCAGCTGAAGGTAGAGACATTCCAGATACATTTCACAAACATCACACATGACAACTTGTGATGTCACCTTACTGATGTTTCCCTTGAAAGGTCTCTCACTAACAACAACATCCTATTGATCCTCAGCACCATTTTAACAACCTCCTCACACCTTCTCACACATACACACCTGAGTGGGTATGGATTGAAAATGTTAGCAGCTAGTGTCTACTTTTTGCCAACACATCTTTTAGTGCGGTTGTCAATTAGACCAGTCGTTGTGGGATCGGCTCGAGAGGACTCGCAGCGCCGAGAGAGACACTGACGAAAAACCAGTAGCGTACTGTAAATAACGGCGCATTCCTCTGCATGGAATTAATATGCAATACTCACATTTTTGTGCTGATTAAAAGGCTGTGCATGTGATGAGCTATCAAAACAAGAAATAAACTACTTGGATTAAAATTCTGCTTTTAATTGGATAGATGAAAGAAGCAATTAGTTGCAGTTGAGTTAAGATCGTTTTTTTTTTTTTTTTTCAAGTCAGCTCATCCTCATTTATTATAAAAATGAAAAAAAAGAAGCATTTTAACCATACTGTACTTTCTGTCTTCAGTTTTAGCATTGGGTTAAAATACTTTGTTTCTACTCACTGTGGTATCAGCATCACTTTGCAGATCAGTGTTGAAGTGTTGTTTCACCTTTAGGATCATTTTGGAGGCTCCGCTGTTAATCTATCTATATATATATACTGAGAGGTGTTCTTAATAAGGATCGAACAGTATGTTTTTTTCATGTTTTTATCCATTATTAGTAATCAATGAGGCTGGTAAACAATACGTGGAACTGTTTTACACGTAGAACTTTTGTGAAATGTCTTTAAGCTGACGGTCAAACAATTCAGTAACATTTTGATAATATTTATTGTTTCACCTTCAACTGGAGGGGTTATTAAAAATTACTACAAGCGCGTCGGTGTTGATAGGTCATTACTCGTGATCTTTAGCCAATCAGGTTGTGCTGTGAACCATATTGATCACATTGGATTAAAAAAAAAAAACATAACAATACATTTTAAAAAAATAACAGTTCAACAGCAACTTCCAAAGTGTAAGAAGCTTTTACCACAGCGTACTTTGACATTATATAGTGTACGGACGTTTAAGCCATCAGTACGCAAAGAGGACCGCGCAACTAAAGCTGTGAAAAAAGTCAAATATTCGCGTCCCAAAATGTATCGGAAAGCAGCTTAAAAACTCAAGTATGCAAACTAAGAACTGCACTTGAGTAAATGTACTTCATTTCCAACTCTGGGTAGATCCTTATTAGTGTCTTCTTTTGTAACCGCGAGGCACTTATTTCACACATGTACAGTTTCAGCGGGTGACGTGGTAGCTGCTGGAGTCCGAGAGCCGGGGCCGTTTTTTCTGTGTTAAAGGATATGTTTCCTGTTGTGGAAAGGGGAGCCAGATGACCGGTCGTGTCATTCTGTTATTGCACCGACCTTACTCATCAATCAGAAATCAAAGCTTTGACAGTTGCCAACATTAAAGCACTGCTGCTGGCGAGTCCGGTGCCAAGAGGCTTCTTTCTGCTGAGCATATTAATATACTGTAGGTCACAAGGAGCCTCATCACTGATCATGAAGAGAAGGATGGGTACTCCTGAGCCACGCCAGGCAATGTTCCAGCAAATATTCATACTCGAATATACATTCATCAAAGATAGTGCCGTAGTGGACCACTGAAATGATTGAAGCGGTACACTTTTTTATTCATCAACTGAGGATTACAGTTGTAGAATTCCATGAAAAGTTGACGCAGATGATAAATAAGTGGTAAGAGTTTAAGCGGGAGATCGTTCCAGCAAAAAAAATCTGCCTTATCTGTGTACCGTAAAAGCAGGTCTTTACTGGAGTAAACGGTGATGTTTCATAAGTAAAGTTTACTTATTGTTATTGGTAGACTGTGTTCGTCTCAGCTGGAAGCATCGCTGAGGTTCAACACGTTGCCTAAAGGCCTGCAGACGTATTGTATTTTGCGGCTGATTTGGGGATTAAACTTCATAAGTAAACCTTATGCTGGAAAAAAAAAAATAAAAAAATAACCAGGACGTCGCAGCTGCCAGTGTTAGAAAAATCTCCTCATCCCGACTCCGCTTCATCTGCGTTTAGGTGTGTTCACTGTGTTTTTCTCCGCCCCCTTTTGGGATTTCAACTCAGGAAAGATGTTACAATCTGAGGAACCAGCAGAATTTCAACCAGGCGTTCTTTGGCATTCAGACTGCGCCTTTAAAACCTCAACTTCTAAACAATTAAGCTAATAACAGCCTTTGATCTGCTGCTGTAACCACACATTAAAAATCACAATAAGGCGAGTGAAATGTGTACCAATCCCAGAGTTGTTATTCAATTACTATTTTTGTCTTTTTTTTTTTTTTTTGCAGACTCTGAGTGGTTCTTTAATATTTTGAATTTTAGCCAGTTTGGAGTAACAAAAAGAATTAGATTAAAAAAAAACCAAACAAAAAAAAAAAAACCAAACAAAACAAAACATTAAAACATTTCTATTTCCAGCGCCTGTTTATCAGAGCTGAATGAGGAAAAACCCATTCATGTCTCTGAAAATAAGCGTGCCATAAAATCTGCTGCTTCACAGAATCACCAGTGACAAGTGCGGTTTTTGCAAGGGGCGGTGTCTCTCAGGATTGAGATGAGTCGTGTAACAAATTCCCACGTAGACAAAATACATGCAACATAACGTTTGTTTCATGATTTTAGTGACAAGACATGAAGAGCTGGCACCGTGTACCAAGCAATGTTGTTTATGCGTTTACCAGCATTTAAGGTATCTTAATTCTTCTGCAGAGGCTGTGATATAGCCTTTTTTGTGTGTACTAGGACATGTTTATGGACTAATAGGCCTTTGTTAGTAGTACTCTATTTATTTAATACAATTGTAGTGTGAACAGAAGGAATAATAAACAGGCTGACTAAACATACGATTCTTCTTTCGGGCTGAGAAAACCCTGTGTAAGGACACAAAAGGGGGACGTTTCCACTGCGGAAAGTAAATTCTTTTGAAGTGGAACTAATCATCTGAGGGATGGTTCTCGTTGTCCTAACAACGCAGCTGAATTGGAATGAGCCTTCTTTTTTGTGGAAGATATGTTTTCTTTTTTTCATTCAAAACTGATGATGATAGTAGTTTCACGCCCTGTCCACCCACATTGTCCATCCAAACTTCTTTGCAGATAAGTCTTTACTTGGAGACGCCGAACACACGGCGGGTGACTCTTGGACTGTGACGTCAGCCTCACTCCTCTGTCTCCCAGTCTTTACGCTTTTTAATACCGTTGTAGAGTGAAAAGGGAATCTCACAGCAAATCCTCTCCAATAACACTTCTTTCTTAGAGTGTGAAAAGATCAAGACTTTTAAACTACACCTATATCATAATGTACCAGTCAGCCCTAAGATAATATTTGAAGTTTCATTTGCTTTTCACAAAATTAAGTCTAAACAAAGGGGAAATTTAAGCAGTATTTCAAGGTTGAGTAAAATTAGAATACTTGTCCAGTTTTTTTGTGTAGAAAATGATGAGTATTATGTTCTGTTTCCTGTTTAAGGCTCTTATTAAAGCTCACTACCCCCCCCTCACTCCCTCTGTTAAAAACCAGACCCAGTGTATCTCTCTCTGTATTTTTAAGTTATTACTAACTTCACATAAATGCAGATCTGAATTGTTTTGTCTCTGTTTTATGACATAAATGGACTTGATGTGGTTAAAGGTGTAAAGAACATTTTTCTTAGCTCGTTGTGATTAACCTTTTCAAATAAGATTAAATTAAAAATGACCTAAAAGGAAATAAAATTGAGCGCCTATTCACATTTCTGCTCTGAATTCCAATCAAATAATGTAGATCTAAATTCAATCTGTGCGCAGCAAATTGTTCTATTCTTTGCCGAGGCGTAGCCGGTCGTCTATGATAAACAAACTATCCATCTAAGAGGAAACAACCACCTCTCCGTGACCGTATGTGCTAGTTTTATGAGGTAGTAAAAGTTAAAGCCTTATGTTCTTATAGTTTCGTACTGAGCGTATTCGTATCATTAACATACCAAGTAAGTAATTATTGGCTAAAGAGTTAAGGCCTCTGATTCTCTGCGACACGTCTATTGTCTAAAGCTGAGTGGATGTGACTGTGGGTTCCAGTTGCGTCTCCTCATACGCCCCGAGGGAATTTAAAAAGGTAACTTTGTCCGTCTGACCCCAAACCGAGAATTCCAATCTCTTACCGTTACTAAATCTTTATCTTCACACAGACCCTCTGAGTTATAAACTGGCTGCCTTTCTGCTAGTCCTATAGTCATCCAGCCATTTTATTGTCTCAGTGGGGGTACAGAGTTCAGGCAGCAGTCATCCCCAAAACAGAGGTGAACTGTTCAGGGAAGTGTCTCGACTACTGTGCAAATTTATCATTCAGTCCCGACAAAGCCTTTGGAGGCGGATGCTCAACAAAAAAACAAAGTGGAGCTTTACTATAAACTTGTGGCACGTTTTTTTTTTTTTTTCGTCACGTGAGTAAACAGTAGCTTATGATGCTTAATGGAAGTTTTCACCTTCATTTATCTTAAACGGGTTGAAAATGAAAACAGTCGAGTTTGACCAAACCGTACATTAAAACGTAACATTCATCACGTGTTTCTGGAAAACCGAAGGGAAAAAAAACCCCCACGTATTTAATTAACAACTGATACTTTTTTCGTGTCTCTTCAAAGTTTTCCTGTTGTGTTATCTTTCCTATTGCATATGCAAACTTCTGATCTAAATTATTAATACATTCTATTCTAGATTATTTATGAATTATGGTATTGCACTTTGCAGAAGACACCCAAAAGAACAATAGAGTTTACATTTGTGTTGTAACATAAGAAGGAAAAAAAAAAAAAAAAAATCCAAACTCCAGAAGTGAAAGCTATTGTGGCGGTAGACTCGTGAGTTTAACTACGGATTTGGCAAACAAATTAGCAGCGCGAGTCTGTGTTGATAACTATAGTGAAGTATTTGTATCACTGAGAGGCAGGTGGCAGCCAAATGAACAAAGTCATTCTCAGTCAGAGACATAATTTAATCACTGTACAGACTTGTACTGAGCAGTCATAAATCTACATGACGTTCAGTTAATGCAGCAGCTTTCTTTTTTTTTACGGACCAATTAAAGTGCATGTGCACTGCTGATGCAGGACTTGGCAGCACCAGTTTGTTCACAGTGATGTCACTCAGGGGTGGATCTCCGGATGCGGTGACGAGAGGAGACAACTTCTTCAGCTGAAGACAATTACAGCCCGGGATTAGCCTTGACTTCGTCTTTTTTTTTTTTTTTTTCTTTTTTTTTTTTTTTATGGTGAAAAAAATGTTGAGACGTTGAAACGGTTTCGTCATGTCACCGTCTGCCCGCTGCCTGTATGCTCGACTAAAGCTTCGCACGTTATTACTGAAGCAAGCAGGTTAAAGCAGGACACAGCAGATAAGCCTGTAGCACAGCTGAATGTAGGCCATTTTTAGTTCTTGTTGGTTAGAAGAAATTCAACCCTTTAGAGGATACAAACTTAGAATACTCGAGGAGCCCCATTTCTTCTTCCCAGATAGAAATTGGCTCATTTTCATGCCCACTAAAAGCACACTGTATTTTATATGTGAATGAAAAGGCCAGTGTCCTAGAAATGTAAAACGGTTAGCAAGACCAATGTCCAGGAATACATCCCCTTTACACTGCACTTCAGCTGTGTTTTATTATATTCACGTCTTCCAAATATTCCTTGGCGTGCTCGTATTTTTGTCATCTTTACATGCCATGCAGTATTTGGTTGCCATTGTCATCACGGCAGACTGGGAGTCGGGGAGAGGACGCCAGCGCCGTGCCAGTTGGCTCAAGTAGTGAAAACACAAGGCAGACACAGCACAATTCGAATCTTTATCGTTCCAGATACGAAGGTCACTTTTGTTGCAGTTTCATTTTTTTTTTTATCTGATTCATTAGCCGCAAGAAATGGTCCATTTTTGTGCCTATGCATTGACCTCTGCGCTATCTACAGCAGATGGTGACTTATACTTGTGGTCGTCACATCTGCACTTTACTGGACAAGCCCAACATTTTGTGCCCGTGGACTTCCCACTTACACCAGAGGAAAATAGATTGAGGTCAAGTTCTTTCGACAATATTATATAGCGCTGAGGGAGCCAGAGCCACAGTGATCGAGTAAACAAAAATGTCTACTTTTGGCGCGTAAGTTTCCATCAAAACTTAGTTGTTAATTGTTTACATTATCCGTAGTATTTTCCTTGAACGTTTTCCAGTGCTTTAGCATTATATAATACCACCATATGCACAGACGGTGGGACTGCTGGCTCGGACGATTATTTATTTAATGAGTTCGAACGGCACCTGTATTTTTTTTTTTTTTTTTTTTTTTTAAATCAGACAATTACGTTGAGCTGAAAAGCTTGTGTACCTTACTTTACCGTACAGCTTTATGTGTTTTCATGCAGCTCTCCAGCATGCGGACCTATCCTCCTGGTGGTGCTTTGCTTGGTAGACAATAGTCCTGCAAATATCAGGGGCCAAGTCATTATCTTCTGCTCAGCAGGTGTAGACATTATTGGAGTGTTGAACTAATGATATGTAATGAGCTCTGTGTGACACATGTCTAGCCACCCTTACTATCATGGGGCCCATTAATAGATAACAGCATCGTAATTAGCTTCGCTGGGACACCAAACCATAGCTTATAAATATATCAAACTACATTTAAGTTGTTTTTGTGCACAGTGTGAAGTTTCGCATGCTGTGTGTTCCTGCACATGAGCAAAAAAGGTGTTGTTTTGCTGAAATGCGTTTGCTCATCAGCATAAAGCCCTGATACTAGCAGGAACACTGACAACTGTCCTTTTCGAAATGCGCACATGTAGAATTTTCTGTGACTCCCTTTTTCCTTTTTAAACAAACGGCAAGAAAATTTTACTCCCCGACTAACAGACAGATGAGCAATTATTTGTTTGTGTTTTTCAGTGTGCTCAGTAAATTGAAAGCCCAGGACACAAATACATGGCTGTCTTAAAAATTTATATTGGAAATGGTTTTGATGTTGTACCCCACTGCAAACACTTTCAGCCTTCTGCAGGTCTCCTAGCAACAACAAACAAAGGCAGGACCCATCTCAAGTTTCCCGTGGAGCGGCCAGTCCGGCGTGTCTTTGATCTTGACTGGGAAAATAGCTGAGTGGGCACTACTCGCATTTGTCTTTCATTTACTCCAGCCTCCCCCCCCCCCGCCCCCCTCCAAAATGTTCCCTGAAACAGCCAAATCTTCATCTGTCCCCAGCAACCAGTACCCCTCCTGGATAATCGACCATAGCGAGGGAAGTCACTGAAGGACTGCAAAGTTTAGCTGAAATTAGACGTTTTCCTTTTGGTGCATCATTGTTACCTTCAGTGATCTACCCTTTGTGGTGCAGCTAAACTAGGATAAAACGTATGCTTTGTTTCCTAGCCTCACTGCAGAATTTGTAAACCTGTTTCCCATGACTTGTACATAAAAGCCTTTTAATAAACACATTACGCGTGCTTAGCTCTGCTTTTATGAACCCTTATCCGACTAAAAGTGCTTCAAATATCTAAAGTTATTGTAAAGTCCCAGTGCTCACAGCGCACTGCGGAGCTCTAAAAGTCACTGAGCTGCCACAGAGTACTCTTACTCAAAATGTAATACTTTTTTATTAAAAATAGCAGGTTACGCACGGAAAAAAAAAAATTAAAATGTTTGAACTTCACTTTAAGTGTTTAATAATGCTTTTGAAGTAAGTCCCAGGAATCAAAATATAAATAACCCACTCTTATTCTATGCATAAACATGACCAAGCATAGATAGGCCAATGTATCTCAGGGCTATTGAATGTTATCCTACTCCAGTGCTCTGCTCCACTTTTATCCAAAACAGCTCAGACAGCTCAGGAGATTAAACAAATTGAAGTGTTACACACTGTTTTGGTGTAATTTACTGTAATTGATGTTTCTATCTAGTGCCGAGGCCTTCTAAAGCAATTGCTTGTGTTTGTAGGAAGACATGCAGCCCAGTGGGGTGTATTGACTCAGGCTGTTGACTAATACTGCTCTATTGGCATGTTTTAATGCTCTCTATTGTTTGCCTAACAGACTCTTCAGGAAAGCTAAAAGCACACCTTGCATGTTGCTGAAGATATGACTCAGAGCATATTTTATACTTTTCTTTTGTTTTGTTTTGTTTTTTTTTTGCTTTTGCTCCTTGATCTCGCTGATTATTGTAGTTTCCATAAGAAGAAAAACACGTTGCTGTGCTTCCTTTGTCCATTAGTAAAATGCACTAACTTTGTTCAGCTATCATCGCAAAGCCACACTGGCGGATCTGCTCCTTGCCTTCACGAGCCGAACCAAGGAGAGAAGTTTGGTATCGGTGTTCCACCAGACTTTGAATATCACATATTATACAGAAATTCATACAAGATGTTTGAGTAGATGCCGAGCAAAAAAACCTTTTCTTTGCCATGAATGACAATATGCTAAATACAGCTGAAATGGTGTAGAGTATTTCTTTTTATTTCTGCACACACAGTTGCAAATGAACACTTAAAAATGTCCTTACAGTGATAGGAGTGGACATTCTTCTGTGATGTCAAATGTCATTACTTTGTCAAACAACGGTGCCAAAAGCCAAGAATGAACTTTTTTTTCTCTTCAAAATATTAAGCGATAAATATATTTCACATACTGTACTCTCTTAAAGCTGTTTGCTGCTCCTTTTTTTTTTTTTCTTTCATTAAATGTTGGCGGAAACTTAGCTACATCACAGGTACAGAAATGCACTGCAATTAATGGCAAACATTTACACTTCTGTATTTTGTCAGCTATGAACTGCACCATCGTTACTGGTGTATTTCTCCAACTTTCTTTAGACAGCAGAAAACCTGTTTTCCATCTGTTGTAGTTATGTTTGTTTGTGAGAAACACGTCCTACCTGGATCCTATTTTGGTTTGTCAAAGCAGTACTGCAGAAAAACAGGCTTCACATCCCTTCAAAATCCTTTTATAGAAGCGACTAAGGTTTGGGTTTTGTTACATGTAAAAGAATTGCGGAAAAAAAAACAAAAAACACAGCACTTTTTACTGCCTGTATCATGCCCTGCATACACTTATCACACAAAGACATCTTTTCTGGATTCATTACCTCACAGTATTTAAAGATATACTGTCACATTGCTCAGCACCAGGGCTGAAACAAAAACCAGCACCATGACACAGGATGATAAACAAGCAGTAGCCTTGTTTTTCATGCAGTCTTCTGACCTGAAAGGGCCAGAAAGCTTTGCCTTTGCCTCTCACCTTCAATAACTCTTTTCTAAATAAAAGGATTCCTCTGTAAAGAAAAAAAAAAGGAAACATTTGAAGCATTTTTTTTTTGCTCCCAAAAACCCATCGGAACCCTTTTTAGCATATTTATTTATAGAATGTTTCTGATTCAGATTCCTGCAGAAAAAAAGGCTGTTATAGCATCAAGTATCATCACATTACCCCTGACAAAAAAATAAAGCGTGTCTTCATGCTTGTCTGCACCAAACCCCACACAGAGTTGTACCCCTCTGATAACCGCATGTGCGGTGTGACTCAAACAACAATGTTGCCGTGGAGTGTATTAATACCCTCCTGAGCCCTAAGCATGCACATTTACTGTCACCTTAATTCTTCAGATTCTATGCTCAATAAATATAGGTGCAAAAAGGTGCATTTAATTGGAACCATTTCAGTATTTAGAGGACAGAGGTCTTTTAACAGATACACAGATACTGTATATCCTCATTTTACCTGGCGGGTTTTTTTTATTTTGCAAATGTAATGGCTTATGGGGCTTATGAGTTGGATGCGTGATTTGTTTTAGAAGTATGACTTAAAATGGCTTAAAAAGTTTTTTCATGAAAAACATATGAGATGGCACATAATTATTGTGTCGACAGTGTTACGTACGTTCCTATGTTGCCACCGTAGACGTTAGGTTATAGCATTACATAAGGCAATCTTAATAAAACAATAAAGTGGGTCAACGGTTACATAAGGCTGCTGCACAAGTCCATATGCAAATTATTGTTTGCATATTTTTAGTGGTAAACCTTCACCATCTTTTAATGCAGACACAGTTTGTTCTTTTTTCGTTTTGTCTCTCACAACGTTTAACTTAAGTGACCTGCAGGTACTTGTTGGAGCAAAGCAGCACTCTTAGTGACGTGCAGAGGAATTAATATTCTATACAGTAGGGCAAAGAAGTATTCGATATGTCAACATTTAAAAAAAACGAAATACTGTTTCATTGCAGCAAATGACCGGACAAACTGCAGAAAAGAAACAAATAAAGACGGTATGAAGTTACAACTCATAAATGAAGTCATGTTTCACAAACACAGGGGGAAAAGCATTGAACACACCATTTAATACTTGGTGGAGGAGTCTTTGAAATGACAGCTTCAAGATGCTTCCTGTGTGAAGAAACTAATTTCTCACAGTGCTCAGGTGGGACTTTGGTTCATTCTTCTAAACAGGCTGTCTTTAAATCTTGAATATTCCAGCGAGGGAATCTTCTGTGAATCCCGATCTTCGTTTTTCCTCCACTTCCACTGACTGACTGGGCCTTTCCGACAACTTCATTGTTTTTCCACAAGGTCCACTTGTGTCTCCTTTTTCATCCTGGCAACAAATTCATCTCAAACATTTCTCAATACATGGCACCATTCATCTTCCCCTCGATAACATGGGTGCTGACAGTCCCATTAGAAAAGAAGTAGTCCCATAGATGCTTCCACCTCCAAACATCCCTGTTGTTATTATATTTTTAGGGTCATATGCCGAGCCGTCCCAGAGGATTCTGTTATTGAAGAAAAGGCACGTTGAATCTTGTTTGAACTTTGCTACACAACATTTGGAAAAAGCCTGTGAATTACTGGGAGAATGTAGTCTGGTCAGACAAAAATCTAACTTTTTGGCAATGATGAAATGGCAATTGGTTCCAGAGGAAGAAAATTGGAATGGTCCAGTCAGTCGGTGGAAGGAGCCGAAGACCGGAATTCACAAGAGGTTCCCCCGAATATTCACAATTAACAGACAGACTGTTTGGGAGAATGGACCAAAATCCCGCCTGAACACTGAGCGCGATTCGCTTCTTCATACAGGAAGCTATCGTCGCAAACAAAGGATTCAGCAAGTATTAAATACATTTCACTTAGGGTGTTCAAAACTTTTTGCTTTGGCGTTCCACCATTGAATATAACTTTATTTATGGTCTGCATGACACATGACGTCTTTATATCTTCTGCAGTTTCTACCAGCGTCATGTGAATTGCCGCATTGGAACTGTGTTCAATTAAAAAATGTTGATGTGTTGAATGTTTATTTCCAACCACTGTAAAATTACTGATAATATTGAAGGTGAATAAAGAGCCATTTCATCATTTAATCGCATCTATATAAAGAAACAGTTCAAAAACAGATAAAAACCCAGTAAAATCGAATTATTTGGTCGACGTGCTACCACTGGAGGCACGAATGTGACAAAAAAGATTTGGTCTTAAATTAGTCATTCACTAAAATCTGACTTTTTGCTTTTAATCCTGCTTTGAGTGACCATGCAGCTGAGTCTGTTAAACGGATCAACTTCGATGTTTCTGCTCATTTGCCGATCCTCGCCCTACTACCAGACTGTCCACAGTTTATACTCGGCGTCATTTCTGAAAGAGGATGTTGCGTTGCGTAAGTGTTCAAGAGGAATTGAACTGATTTGACAGATGCCAGCCCACCTACACTCATACCATTCACTGTTGTATGAATGGAGTCCATTGTAGAGGAAGTTACAGTTTTATATCTCTGCCTTAAACTGTTTCCTCACACTTACAGCCAGTACGGACACTCAAAGATCCCCAGTTGAAGTTGAGAATAGTTCCTCTAAAACACTAACGGAAGCAAAAAAAAAAAAAAAAAAACTGTACCAGTATATTTACTGAAACTGGCATCAATCAGCGATTTTAAAATATGCATCTAACATCTGTTGGCCGTTGCTTTTTCCAAACTGCGTATGTTAAGTCTCGGGGGATTTAGGATGCTGTTTCTTGGTGCGGTTTTCTGCATTGCTGGAGTTTTCTGGAATGTACACTGCTACACCTACACAAAAACAGGAGTACTATAGATTTTCACACATCGCTGTGGTCTGCAAAGTGTTATTCACCTCTAGGGCACTGCATTTGAGTTCCTCTTCCGTTTTAGAAAGTTTCCTGTGGAATCTCTGGATATAGGCTGAAACATGCTTAGAGCGTGCATGACTATTTAGAGTGAGGCACAAACGCATTTCACCATTTCAATCTGTGTCATCCTATATTGCTATGTACACTTGGAAGAAGTCAGTGTCTGTTTGTGCCATATAGAATTATCACCTCTTAACTATATGACATTTCTGGAGAGAAAAACAATCATGGCACAGACGGAGTGGGGGTGGGGTGGCATTTGTCAGTGCTCTCATTGGGGTTCAAAAGTAGAATGTAAAATGTCTGTCTTTGTCTAATTCAACACATTTTATTTTTGTAACTGAGAAATCTGTTCAGGGACCCCAACATTTTTTCCAACTGTCAGGGTGTCATTTGTCAGAAAAAATAAAAAGTGAAAGTGAATTCCCACCCCCAGTCCTTCTGTATGTTTTCAGGTTAGAGTTGTTGCAAACAGGCAAGTTGAGTGTTTGCACAGATCGCACATGTGGACAAGCCAACCTGTCACTTTGAACACATAAACACACTTTAAATACATCCGATGGTGGCCCTGCTTTACGGAGAGCTCTTTTTCCGATCTCTTTGACATCGTTCTGCCCTATAGCCTCATCCTCTATCATTAAATGATGACTTTTGAGGAGCCAAAGCCACTGGACTAGAGAGCTTTGTCCCTTATGATTGAGATGTTAACCTTGAGGGCAGCCCCTTGCTTTTCAACGTCTCATTTTTTTCTTCCCTCGTCTCCCTGTTCTCCTCCTCGTGCATCTTCTTTTTCCCTGGGCTTTCTTTGACAGCAGCCTGCACAGTGAGGCCGTCAAGCCATTAGTGAGCCCCAGCTCTGATAATGAAGCCGCAGAGGTGGTCTGAGCCAGTGTGGCGCTGGAGCTGGAGCACAGGAGGAAGGTAGATTAGGATAATTACCTGGCCTATGGGGGTACAATGAGAAAGATGTTACACTTCCTGCAGGCCTAGATTGGCGAAGGAACAAGTGCAATGTAATAATTTGTGGTACCTTTTGCTTTCAGAGGAAAGACAAATAGGGAAATTTGTCATTTTTTCATCATTTTTTTTTTTTTTTTTCCGTGATCAAAATGTTTTATGATTGAACTGATCCATATTTGGTTCTGTTGTGCTGACAGTGATTGCTCGTCCTCTGTTTCAGCCATCTGGGTCTCTCGTCATATGCTGTAAGTAAGTAGTAGGTATCCTCACTCACGGAGACTTTGAAGAGCCTATGAGGTCATGTTTTAAATTATGGTCTGCACCCACACCAAGCTTTCTTTCCCCACTCCTGTAAATCCATTTTCCACACAATGCATTTCAAATCAAAGCGGCGTCACCATAACATGCCTTAGGAAACATTAAGCCATAGTGCGTTACTTTCATGTATGATAGCATAGCCCCTGTATGCTTTGATGTGCTCACTTTTTTAATGCTTTATTAATAATAACACACTGACTCCTTCTCACACCACATCAGCTTCTGGTGCTCTTTTCTCTCCTCCTGAACTACATCCCTCACTCCTTCCATGCCTCAGTCCCTTCATCCCTCCCCAGCCCCTGAGCCCTGTCTTGGGATTGGCCCGTTTGTGTTTGGGAGGAGGATTAGAGGGACTGACATGGGCCCCGAGATGAAGAGAGTGACAAAGACCTATCAGAGGGCAGAGTGTACGAAGCGCTGCATCACCATTGGCTGCTGTGGAAATCAGACACGTCTTCATTTCTTCCAGCCATCCTCTCAAACTGCGAGCTTTCATTTCCATGCCCGGGGAGGGAAGGAAAGAGTAGGGGGTGCATTTAAACGTGTGTGTGTGTGTGTGTGTGTGTGTGTGTTTGCTTGCATGTTGTGAGAAGTAAACATCTTAGAGATACAGAGAGATGAGCACAAAGACACTGATAGCACTCACCTCCTCCAAAGCTGGCCAAAATACAAATGCTGTAGCAGCCTGCAGAATACTAGTGTTGTTCTAGATAAATATGTTCCCTTTGAATGGGATGCTGAATTCACAGACATGTAAATGCTGCTTACATACGGAGTTATCTGATCGCTCTTTTATTTCAGCTGCATAACTGGAGAGTTTGCTTCTTTTTTTTCCCCCCAATCAAAATTCTACTGATTTACACACTGACTGTTCAGAATTTGCTCTGATATTTTTGGGCTGATCATTTTGAAGAAATTTACATGATAGCTTACTCACTCCCCATGTGTGTGTGTACATGTGCACAAATGTGCTGATGTAGCTTTGTCCTTTTTTTTTTTTCCTTTTTGACGCTTTTTTTTCAACTGGTTTTGTTATGGAGAAGTGCTGAGTCTTGATTTTTGTCATTTTCATCATTTCTGCCCATGACTTGTAGAGTCCATTTACTAAGTTATTCAATTGCAATTTGTGTTTGTACGCCATATAAAATAAATATCTTCATAAAAATTCAGTTACTAATTTGGTTTCTCTCTGAATGTTGTCTATCCAGTTACCTATTGCCTATTGCATGCATTCCATTTGCTCCATGCATAGCCATACCAATATGTAGCACATTCACGCTGATTATTCAGTGTTATGCAATGTTTTATACGCAGATTTGACAACATTCTGTAGAAGAAAGTTTTCATATGAGGAATGTGCCTGTAGAGCTTGTTGTGCACCAGACTGTTGTCACTATCTGCCTTCTTGTTAGGATGCAGCCAGCTGACTCCGGTTGTCTGAACACTGATATGACTGGGAGCAGTGGGGCTCGGCCCCAGCCGACTCCACTCTCCTCCTGGCCCATAAGAGATCTGCGTGGTTTACGGGCCCTCCAGGGGCACCTGGCTCCCCTCCCTGCCATCTCAGGCTGGATCGATAGCGAGGCCATCCCAGCCCAGACACCAGGGTCAGCTTCAAAGGCCTCCTGCCCACTTCCTGCCACCTGGTGTTCTATTTTGGACGAAGGAGAACATTTCGTTTACATTCGCTCCACCCTCCTTTGCCCTTCGACAAACAGGTTAAGGACATGGAGTCGGTACGGCTCCTCCCCATGATCTCCTTCAGCCTCCTTTCTGCCCACACAGGGAGAGAGGGTGACACATAAGTCCATCAAAACACCACACAGTCATACACTATTTTCATGAGAATCTGCATTTGATTTTATCGTGACATTAGAATGTCGAAGCTATTTAGTATTTCTTCATTTGTTTACAACCCACATTTTCACAGGTACCAAATGGGCTTAAATGTCTCATTATATGGCATGATGCAAACACAACATTGACTGTCTTTCCTGCATCTTCACAGATTCTATTTATTATACTAAATACATAGTTTGTACCAAACCTTGAATAAACTGGTGTATAATAAAGTATTAAATTAAGTGAACTTTTTGGCTCTGACTTAAAACATGTTTCATTATTAACTGATCAACAGACATCTCTCTGCTTCCCCATTGGTCAAGTAACAAATGGCAGGGCTATTGAACACACATTTTATGGCCATGAGGGCTGTCGTTCAATTAGCTCCAAGAATACATATTAATCATTCGAGATTTTTGAATCTGTTTATTAAGCCCAGCCATTTTTACCCTCCAATACATTAGCAGATCTCAGTATGTCCACTACTCTTGTGAACAGGGATGAGAAGGAGATAGAGGGAGAGGAAATAAAGGTCTGATGAGTTTGGCAAAGAGAGGATGGAGGCTGAGACAGATGGCATGAAGTCTGCAGCACTCTGGCGTGGCTCGCCTGGTGCTAAAATCCTCCTCTCTCACATTCCAACAAATCCTACCAGGAGGCTGGGGAGTCTGTCACACCACTCCAAGGATCCACACGGCTCTCTTCAGCCCCCTCCACCCTCCCTCCTCCATCTACT
>JAPQRN010000002.1:14212022-14238037 GCA_037367275.1 Coranthus polyacanthus
GAGAGAGAGTGGGAGAGAGAGAGGGAGAGAGAGAGAGAGGGAGAGAGAGATTTTAAACCTACATGAATAAGTCATAAATAAACTTCCCTGTGTGTTTTTTCAGAGATTTCTTTCGTCTTTGCAAAAGAGCAGCCGAGCTTGTTCATGTAAATGAATCAGAGAAAGCCTCAGCAAATACGGGGCTTGATGTCTTTGTTTTTGTCAAGTTTACAGCACGAGTGTGAAAGTCCTAACATTTACCAAAACACGTAAGAGGAACATTTTTATTCCTCATATAAATTAATCATACGGTGCATGACTGATCGCAACTGAATTCCAGCCCAGAAACCTCTCTTGCAGGAGTAAACACTTGCAGAAGTTCGCACATTTAACTTGTCATGGCGCTGCCTGAATTTACTTTCCCGGTATCTTTAATTTGTAGTCACCAGGAATAAAAGGCTGAGTCTCTGCTCTGGCAGCTCCCATGTCAGTCTTTGCAGGAGTGGGTGACAGAGAACAGCAGAGGCAGATAGCATGCTAAAATCGCATCACTAGAGACCCCACATCAAAGTAGACCAAACCTCATATTGAGTGAACTTTTAAGCCGGAAAGGCTGTGTGACATCAGAACACCTAAAATGTGACTGTCATGTATTTCAAACTTATCTGAACGCAGACTCAAAGGCTTGAGAAGTATTCAGTGGCAAGCGCTGTTCAAACGCGCACACTAAGATTAGCAGTCTTTGTCTTACAGGAACCTCAAAGACCAATTAGATTGAGAGATGGATGTGACGAATTTGTCAAAAATAAGATGATAGATATCACTTTGGCAGTGAGCAAACATGGCTGGGGATTTCACTCAAGCACAGTCATTGACAAGGCACTGTCAGAAAACATGTCATCTTCAGCAAACCTGCCAGTTGACAACGATGCAGCTTGGGATTGAGACTGATCAATTCCCCAACTGCCAACAAGACATTTCTCTGATAGCAGCACTTTATTTTGTGAAGTAAAAAAGTACTGTTTGCTTGGATATATTGTCAACTTTTTTTATTTGCGTCACAAAAATGCACCGTCCCAAGATAGAGAAGTAAGAGGAAGTGTGCAGGTTGAGAAAAAAAACAAGGAGCGATATTTATGTAGGGTTTCAAAACTTTAACAGCGGTGTTTTGACATTTCCACATTCTGATCGGACATAATCGCAGAAGTGGCATGTTTGGGCACGTGGATTTGTTGTTTAATGTACACCAATTCAACACGTCTAATACTTGAGCTTGTCTTCGGCCACTATTTCTAAAGTGAAATCCGATACTCAAAGCACTTTCCTCTTCAAAGTAGTCTCCTGTTGTGCTTTGTGACCACAATAGTGTCAATCTCATACTTTCAAAGCCTCATCTCTGTGTCAGCTTTGAGTAGCTGTCTATACACGTCTCCAAATGGAGTTGAGGCTTTGATGGCTGGTCTGAAAACAGTTGGAGAGATTATCGCAAAAATGTAAAGAGGAAAAACAATTTCTATTGATTTGCCTTGGACATGAAATTTGACCTGTGATTTCTGAAAGCGATTTTATAAGCAAAAATTGGGTTTGATGGTTAGGACAGCTCGAAAACATTAGTAAACACAAGAGCGTTGTGGCGGATATAGGAAGGAAATTCCCGATCCGCTGTGAATCGCCCATCACAACCTGACAACAGAAGATCTGCAGTTTTAAGGTTAATAAAATAGGTGGATGGCAACACTAACCCCAGGAGTGACTGGCATAGTAACCCGTTCATAATGCACAGAATGTCTTGAATCGTTTGACGCCAACCTATTGATTTGCCTCAATAGGTTTAGAAATGAGCTGATTCATTGAAACACTGACTTACATGGTTTTATAACTCATTAAGTCAGGAATCAAGCGCACATAACAAATATCCAACAACAAATATTTGTTCCAGCTGTTAATGACATTTTCTTCCCTCTCTTACATCATTTCAATTAAGTATTTAAAAAAAAAATCACCACATTGATTTAAAAAGTAATTGTTACCGAAGTGCACTATATGATAATATATGATATATATATATATATATATATATATAAATACAATAAATGCAATTGCTGTATTTTAATTTGAAATAAATGCCTTTGAATCATCACAAACCATGCAAACTTGTTTTCACTAATATAATAGTCGTCATGTAAGGGAAGAAAAAAGTCTCAGTGTTTTCCCAAACAATAGCCATTTGAAAAGCTGCGTTTGAAGCCATGCCAAGTGATTGGGAATAATCAAATGACAATAATCAGATGAAAAGAGAGGCAATCTCAATAAACTTTGTCATTCAGCCATTCAAGGTTCAGTCATATCAGAGGTGTTTTGCATAACTATGAGACCCTGGTTCTAATCCTCAAAGGGTTTTGGGGCTACTTGGCTTTGCACTGTAGTCATTCAAGGTCGCAACCCGGTAGGAAATATGGGCTGCCATAGCAACACAAAGATGGCCTCTAAAGGCTTAGCATAATTCTTCCCTAATAGAAAAATAACAGCGGCAAATCCCATCCTTAGTGAACTGGCTTATTTGACAGAGGCAGACTCCCACCTGTGAAGCACATAGTCACCACACCAATGCGCTAAGACTACGATAAGATGAAAAAAGCCCATCTCTGGATGGGGATGGGCCTAAGATCAAGCCAAATTCTTTCTCTTCTCTGAAGCTGAAAACAGCCCACAGTGTGTCTCTGGCTAGCTTTAGGTTTTTGAAGCTGGACAATATGAGCTGCCAAATGAATCATACTCTCTATATGGTACTTAACTTTGAAGTGCTTAAGCCATACTTTGAGAAAAAACTTTGGCAGGAGAAGATGGCTTATGTAGGATCAAATCTCACTCAGTGAATTGTTTTTACCTTCCCTCTTGAAATTATTCAAACTCAGAGAGTTGCTAAAATTCTTGGAGTATTTTTGAGTAGATCTGATAAAATCACACCAGTTTTAGCGTTATAACAGGAGGCAAAATGGCACTAGAATATCCTAAACCTGCCTAGTAACTGTCCTCTCCCTTCTGTTTGTGATCACAAAATATGTGATCCCCCTCCCTTTACCCCTCCTCCCGCTTTGTTGCCAGGTACCACAGAGATGGATTCTTGTCACTGTGTGAGTTGCATCAGGATGATGAGCACCAGGGAGAGAATAAATTACCGCCACACTTTAGAGTGGAAGGCATGTAAGTATCAGCCACTACAGCATTGCACTCTGCTTATGGAATCACTAATGAGGAGAGGTATCCAGCGATGTTGCAGCCGTGGTGATCGAGCTAAAATCAAAGGCTTTATGAAATCATTACTGTCAAAGCTAGCGACAAAAATCAAATGATTGCCCAACATGGATTTCTGTAAGAGGTATATGGTGCTGTTTTGTCACATGCACAAGGCTAAGATACACGGAGGTAGTGAGAGAGGGAATGAAAGATGTGATGCCTACTCGGCTGTGCACCTGAGTCAGCCATTTTTAGCTTGACTGGATTTCTGTTTATTCACTACATTCAACAGCTCGAGTCTCATTGTCTGGCTCAGACGCTGCATCTTCCTGTCAGCATCTTCCTAGAGATGCCAGCCACCTGTCTTATTCAGCTGTGTTTTTATGGGTATTTCAGCCCGTCAGGGTGAGCCCTGCTAGCCCATTCTTCACTGTGTATAATCACGTCAATGTCAGTGATGTTTTTCTGTTTCCTGGTGTTCAAAAGCACATAGTCATGATGACAAAGCAGAACTGAGGGAAAGATTATCATTATATCTTAATGCCCCTTCAGCTCAGCGCAGAAAAAGATACAGTATATTTAGGCTCGCTGTTACCTAAGTACTCTATCAACATACAGATCAGTGAAAGCTAAAAAAAGATTTGCTGCTTAATATCTTCATTTTAATTTAGGATAAATACATGTTGCCTATCTTAACATCTGGTGCTTGTGATTTTGATAACCATAGGGGAGGTGTATTAGTACTCTGAAGGGACTTTTTGTCATGCTAATGAGAGTTCACCAGCTTTCTTTTCTTATCAATTCATCTTTTTGCTGTTGGGCAAATATGCAAAATTCAAATATTAATATTCTATTCTTCCCATTATAATAACAGATATTCATTGTAATGTATTGCCATTAAAAACAATATCTTTTTCTTTGCCCTTCACACCTTGAAATCCTGCTATTGCCACCTTTGGCAATAAAACTCTTCATAGGAGTCTCTATATTCCTGCGGCTTGCCTACATTAGGAAGTGATTCGCAGTGGTGTCTTCACATTAAGTGGGCGATGACATTCATAATGGTCATACGAGGGACTGAATTATTTCATTGTGCAGCCTCAGTGGCTGGGTGAATAGCAGAGAAGCTTAATTAAATCAACACTATATGGACAATTGTCCAACGAGGAGCCCGTCTCTCCTCCCTGAAGGGGATCCCACTGAACTCCAGCCTGTAAGCCTCCAGTTTCAGTCTTACGCCGAGCACCTTTCTACATCAAAGCTTGCTCAGCACCATGTCTCAAAGATTCACATCTCCAGGAAAGAATGGCCTCTGCTGAGATATGGACACCTCTGGCCTCATTTAACGTGCACGGTCCCCTCCCCCTCTCCAGGCCTGAATCTGAGGATAGAGTGGCTATCTGACGAGATCACACAGAGAGGTGCGGGAACTTAAAGGCAAAGTGTTACTGTGCATCCTACCAGGAGTCTCAAAAGGGTTCTATTAAAACACGTTCAATATGCCGGTCAGGGCTTTCAAAGTGCTGCACACCCTCTAGCCCAGGCAAACTCAAAGGGCACCAGTGCACATTCGGTAAGGGGATTCTGGCCCCCATTAATTTAATGAGTCCAGGGTATTAGTATGCCATAGCCAGCTGTGAAGTCTCCCTTTTTTCATCTCTAGTGGAGTTTTAAGGAAAGATCCACCAACTTGGGAGTGACAAAGGAGTGCAGACAACGCGGTATGCTCATCTAATCTGAGATCAATTTCTAGCTGTCAGTCCTCAGAGGGCAATTTCCAGTGGTTAGGGTGTCTTTGTGCAAGGTAGAAATACAGATAAAGAATGCAGCTTGGCACATTTACTGTCACCAGGAGAACTTTGCTGTCTCTTCATCATGACTGCATCCACAGGAAATAGACACGAACTTGTAAAAAATAATGGGCAGAGGATTGGCGCTCGGAGACATATTTGCATAATATATTTGGAAACATGCTGTGGTCATTATAGTACTGTGAGTTTTTTCAGTCACTTCACAGTTAATTAGCTTGGTAAACAGTGATGCTGCTTTCACGTTTCTAAAGATCTAACACCTGACTTAAGGTAGAACACGAAGCCCGGTGCTTTTCAAAGCCTGACATGGCTCTGACAATCACCTGTAAGAGATTACAGCGACAGTGGAGTATGCCAGGGCCCGTCAACCAGGAAGTAGCGGCTGCTGGAGCTAATTAAGGACACAGTAACATAGCCCAGCTCTGGACCACATCAAACAGTCCTCTTCATGCCAGTCTGGAGTCTCATCTTTGGGATGTTGGGGCCCTCTGTGACCTGTGCTGGGAGCCTGCTGGGCCCTAGTCCTGACCTATGAGCTGTGGGGTGAACCGGAGTGGGTCAGGATCACTGTGGGGTGCACCTGGACCAGGCTTACCTGTATCTGTGCATCTGCATACCAAAACGTGGCTATGCGGCTATGTGGGGCGCAGATGCGTGGACTCTGACCTACACAACAAAGGAAAAGAGAGAGTGTGGGTGAGAGGTCAAGAGAAGAGAGGAGGCTTAAGGAAAACACACGTAGGACGCATTGACTAAACATGATCAGAGGGACACATATGGCTCAGCTGAGGTAGAACCAGATGCCCTTAGATGTCCTAAAGAAACATTAGCTACGTTTAAACACGTCGCCTCATTGTGGAGAGGGCTCAAATATTTACTGATAAACTCTAATTAAGAATGAACAACACTATGCTTATGGTTAGATGAAGATAAAAAAAAAAAACATAAATTACATTTGCCGAGTTCATTTAGAATAAATTAAGAACAGTTTAGGTTTGCTGTCTCTGAAAATGAAAAAACTGAGCTCAGTTGTGATGAGCGCTCTCACTGAACAAAAGTACCTGAAGCCCACTGAGGAAAGGTTGTTCCAGCCAATATTTATAGACATGTGATGAAAGAAAAAAGATAAAAGAACGGATAGCTGACTCTCTCCAGTCCGTCTGTTTATTCTGAATCTGTATGTCAGTTGTAGAGCCTGCGTCTAACTAACCAGAGAGATTCAGCCAAACAAATATCTTACGAAACTTCTGCTCGCATGTAAGCCCAGTTATAATATACCGGATGACATACAGTACATAGACGTTAAGGCTGCACAGACTGTGGAATTCTGGGATGATACCGATATCGATACAGCTGTTTAAAAATAACTATCTGGCCAATAGCCGATGCCAATGCTGATGTTTTTTTGTTTGTTTTTTTAATAATGTTTTTCGATGTTATTTATTCTGCCTTTTTGTGTCACGGAAGCAGCAAAATCTTAAAAAAAAAAAAAAAACTGAACTCTCAGCCAGTCTTTGAATGAGCACAAATTCATTCACGCAAATTTATGACAATTTAATATAACACAAGAGAAAATCACCGTCCACCGCCATAGGTGATGTCACCTTATTTGCTGATGAGTTAATCAGGCAGATATCCGCTCATACCGATGGTTGGCCGACATATCAGCGCATCCCTAATAGATATCATACAATCTAAAATATTTTTGTCCTAACCCACATTTCTTCCTTTTACATTTAGTTGGTCTTGCACGTTTATACATTTAAAAATGTTCTGTGTGAATATGACTGTTCACACCACGCACTTTGTAAAGTACATGCTATCCTGTTTACTTACTGAAACTCAACTCTGAAGATACATAACGGCATGACGGAGTTGACGAGCACAATCACATAGGTGGCAGTTGCAGTACTGATTCAACATCGAAGCTAAAAAGGAGTGTGACAGAAGGGTGTGGGTGTTGTCTATGTACAGTGAGCTGGCCCCGTTAGGTGGATGCCTCTGGGTGCCGCGCTGGGGCTCTCAAGGCCGGTCTCGCTGCCATATCTAGGAAGACATCTGCAGCACAGCACCATGGTGCGTCTCCCTGGGGAGCCACGCAGGAGCGCATGGGCCACCTGAAGCAGGTCTCTGTCACCACCTGCCACACAGAGTGCTGACACAACGTCACGCAGGGATACATGTAGGCAAACCTGTCTACAGGCACGTCACTGTCAGCTGAGACAGACGCCAATTTGCCACTGTCTTGGGGAGGTGAACGCAGCACATCTGACATATGCAGACAGCACTTCGTAACGGCACTAACAAAACACATGCACTTCACAATAGAAGTAAAACATTCACTCTGGTTGGATATTTTGTGTGCCTGCCGAGCAGAAGGCATGAACAAAATGAGAAAGCCCTTGAATGGATTTTGGGGCCTAATATTATTCTGCCACCCTGGGCAGCCCAGGTTCTCTTGTTGTGTAAAATAGAGTGAAGGCAACTTTCCGCTTCACGTCTTTATGGCTTCATGCTCAGAGTGACTGGCTGTGAGGGTCTGAGTGCTGTGTTCTTTGAGCAGTCGTCGTGTGGTCTCAATCTCTTTACACGTTTCACTGCCAGGCTCCTCTCTACCAGGCCTCCCCAAACTGTGTAATCAGCAGATGTCTTTATAGAGCAGCCCACTGCCACGTGCACACCCTGCATTCTTTGCCAGTTTCATTTTGGCAATATATAATTTTTTCATTTAGATTATTATTATTCTTTGAAGCCCAGCAGCCATGTTGATTTGGCTCCTAAAGTGGTCTGAGGTTGCAAATACTGCTTCACTCAGCAATTCAGATTCATATGCCTGAATGATATATCCTGAGTGTACTTAGGTTAGTCCATTCTATTATACCACAGACCTGCTGATTTAAACAAACTGAGGTAAAGTAATTCAACAGAATCCTTTGACTTTCATAAAGATGGAGTTAAACTAACTGAGCAGGATTTAGGATTTACAATCCTGACGTAGGAATATTTTCCGTAATGGTATTTAAAAATGTAGAGAAGGAGTGTATTTAATAACATCACTGCTCCGAAAATACAAAATGTGATAAACTCTTTAAGAGTAGATATACGGAATCAAATCAAATCAAAAAATGACTCGAAGTGCAGGGTTACATTATTATTGCAGTGAAATAATTTAAAAACCCTGACATATTATACACCCACTCAGTGCGCAGAAGAAATGTCTCCAGTGTACATTTAATTTCCACATAATTTTTCATTGAAAGAATGGCTATTTTTTACTTTTCCTCAATAGGCAGGAGGGGGTTGGAGTGGACGGCGGATATACAAAATCCAGGACTTTGCCACCAAAAACTGGAGTGCGCACCCCGGCTCCTGAATTTTTTCGGTTTAGGTAATAAAAGCACTTTGGTTAGGGTTAAGAAAAGATCATGGTTTACATGATACATACAATCAATCTGACACATTTTTATGGTATCTTTCCCTAACGTATAAAGTGCTGCCACTGCTTGAACTAACCGTGCAAATTGTTCGTTACATATGAACGGAATTCCTGACAGACACGATGCGTGTGCTCATTTCGGCACGAGCAGTTAAAACACTATAACTTTGATGCACACATATGTAAAAGTGTTGATATGATACACACGTATAAAATGGCATCTTAAGGATTAAAATCTGTAGTGTCTGTAGTGGGATGCTACTACTATGCCTCTAACAATCTTCTACATACTACTACTCGCAGAAAGACTACAAAAGTTTCCAAAACTAACTTTTCAGGATGGAGCCATATGCCCCACAAAGCAACATCCCTCCATCCGTTATGAGCATGTGGCAACATGCATTATTGGAACCAAGAGCACCACCTGCGTGCCATCAGGCCACCAACATGCCAGTGTTCCTTGTCTGTCACCGTCTTCAATATTGCTGCAGAAGGTGGCAGACTTGTTAAGGGTTGGGTACTCGTGAATTGAGCTGTCAAATTTAGCAACATTTCTAGTATGTTTAAAAGGCAAAATGGGTCACGAGCTGAGGCAGCAGCTAAGACCCAAGAGGAATGCCATGATGTTTGTCGCTGAGAAATTATTCATTACTGTATGTTATCACATCAAGAAAAATATTTTCAGATTTTTCCTCATTACCATCTGAAATAACCTGGCAGTTATCAGAACTAATTATTTCAAATAATTATTCATAATAAGTCATATAATAGTGTTAATACTTCTGTCACTTACTGCTTAATGTCTACCCTGACCTTTGATAGTGATCTGTTAATGGCAACTCGAATTGAATTCACTTTTTATTAATTGGCGATTTTGCTAGTGTAATGACATAGAGCTGGGGAGGTGTATGTGTGTGTGTGTGTGTTTCAGTGTGAGTGTGTGTCTCAAGTGGTGATGTTAGACTTGTGCACTTGGCAAGCATGTTTTTTCACTCCATTTGGTGACAGATTGGGTTTAAATAACATTATATCTTCACAGTTGTGACTCACAAGCCTCAGCGTTACAAAGTCAGGGTGAGGTTTAGCACTTCAGACGAGGATGAAGAAGGACCAGGTCGCCTCACTTCGTCTTTTAGTTTATCACTTTCTGCTCGGACTAATCTAGGACCCAGTGAAACCCAGTTTCCTTTCTGTTTTTACCATTGTCAGTCAGTTTACTCCCTCTTCCCCACACCTTTCTGGCCATACTATCAGTGATATTATGTGGAGATGAAACAGTTGGGACTGACATGACATGAAATTTATTACAACTTCAGGCTTAGGATACTTTGTTCAAATGTTGTAAATGTTAAAAAAAAAAAAATTGACCAGCCTGCATTTTATCTGAAAAGAGAATTTTCGGACGCAGGTGTCTAGCAATTACATGTCTACTTTCCAGGGAAACAATGCCACAGATTCACTTTGATTACGGCATGTTGAATTGTGGGGTGTTAAACATCCAACCCTTCTTAGCTACCACGCTAACAACAGCGCTGCAGTTTTCGACATGACTTTGAAATTTTTAGCTGAGGTCATAGCAGGGTGCATCTCTTCTCTGAGCCCCAGGTAGGAGGGCAAACGAGGGGGGTGGGGGTTCTTTTTTAACATTGATGCTCTGGGCTCCCAAAAGCTCCAGTGTACGTAACTGTCGGCCCTACCCCCTTCATCAGCCATGTTTGTTTTTGCTGGTGTTGTGCTATCAAAGGCTAACTGCTTTACAGCACCTCCTGGTGCTCCCCGGGAGGAAACTTTTCCTCTTGGAAAATTCATTCCACAAATTTAAACGTACCGTTCCGCTACGTCTGAAATTTGTGTTATTTTGTTCTTTCGTAAGTCAATAAACGGTCTGAGCTGTGTGATATCACTGAAGTGATTCAGGATCTAACCATTGAGTCTTTAAAGTAAGATTTGTGATTTTTGGTTGATGGATTAATCAATTAATTATCCCACTCTTTGTCCAAATAAGAGTTGGGTTTTATTCAAACAGACCAGCTTCACACACTCCGCGGGTAACTTCCTACACCCAACTGATGCCCTTTAACTTTTTTTGGCTAAAACCTGACAGCGGGCAGATGAAGCATTAACTGTGACATGACTTTTTTTTTTGTAAGTAGATACTGCGGTCTACTTGTTGTCCAGGAAAAATACACTATAGTGTGGCCTTGTGCTCTAAAGCTTTGCTTACGCTCTGGTTTGGCACACTTGTCCTGTCCTGAGCTGCCTGTCCTTCAAATCCAAAGCTTAGTATGAGGTGGGGCACTGAGGAGGGATAAGGGCTGTCACTGCTGCTGCTGGGGTGTCCACAGCAAGCAGTGCATAGAAACTAATAAAGACGCAGACTGGTAGGACTCCACCGACCATGCAATGAGATGTCACCATAAACAAGCTGCAGGACGTTGGCAGTCAACTTCTTGGTTATATAATGCTGACCCATTTTTATTAAAGAAAGACTGGAGGTCCCTCTCAAGTGTGCTGGATAAATGTTAATTCAGAGAAAATAGGTCTTGTTAGATAACTTTCAAACGTTATATAGAAGACTAAAATTATTACGACTTTGTATGAAACTTGTTAAATACAATACCACTATTAATTTTGCCATAGAAATGGCAGACGTTATCTCGGATTGTCGGATCCTCCAAAACATGAACCGAGGAAAAGAATTCTTAGCCTCTCTTTGACAGTTGCACTTGCTCTTTCAAACTTGCGTGTCAGAGTCCTTCAAATAAGCATCGACTCCATCAGTAACATGTGCATGGGTCACATATCATGTATGTCATCTTAGCAAATGTTGAGTGACATGCAGCAGATACTTCCAAGACAAAACGTGATACATGGCATAGCTCAGCTCAGACAAGAGCTGTGATGTGACGTGACGTGATGTGTTGCGACGTGATGGCAGGACAGATAACGCCACAGACAAATATTTTTATCCAAAATATACAACACCACTTGAAAAAGCTCACTGAAAACGAACCCCCCCCTCCCAAAAAAACCAACATATATGTAGCCCAGATATGCCTACATGTCTTCAAATTTAAATGCACAGAAAAGTCTCAGCTCTTCAACATGCAAATGCAAAAAAAAAGATGCAGTGTTTACACTTTCTCCATGCTATTAATTATTAAATTATTTATTGACTTTACAAAAACATATATCATTTTGATTAATTTCCCAAAATATTGTATTTTAGATGACTTAAATTATGACTATGTCAAAGAAAAAAAAGCCTGAAGACAAAACAGCAGGAGCATCACGGATGAGCCTAAAATATAAGGTTGCTTTAATTTGATGGTGTGAAATTGCAGCGCCTTTGAAGAACCTCCAAAAAAAACCCCAATTCCCTATTTATTTCTCATCAGTGGTCTGATGCTGGCATGCTCCTTTTGTACAACAGAAATGTGTTCTGGCTCATTTAAGGTAAATTTAAAGAAATACGTGACCTGAACTGCCAGGTGAATTGATTTAACTTTACAAAATGGAAGTGTGTAAGAAGGCCTCTGACTTCTTTGAATGCACTTTCATTACTGATACTGATAGTGTGTTCACAATCACAATCACAATCATCACCATCATCATCATCATCATCATCTCTGTCTCCCATTTTCTATGTGACTTGCAAAAAAGTGGCTTTTCTAATGAGGTCCCTCAAACATTCAGAATATATGACACACACAAAACAAAAACCTATATTTAAAAAAAACCCCAAAAAAACGAAGTCAGAAACTGAAAAACCTGGTCGGCTGCATGAACGCAACATTAACCAAAGGCTGATTAATTCTGAAACAGTAAAAAGTGCTGTGTGCTGCCAGAATGTGTTTTCAGTTCACTTACGTTTTAACCGCTACCTTTCCCTGCAGAATAGATATTTATTTTGCTGTATTTATATATACAAATATTTATTGAGAAATGTCTAAATTAATGGCATTTCAGTATTAACAATAGATAACAATAAATATAATTATAAAGCACGAAAATGTTTTATTACTAAAAAGTGTCAAATGTTGTTTGATTGATGTTAAACTGTAAAACCTAAACTTGTTGCTAATTTTTATACTGTATTTAAAATAAAAGTGGGACAAATTCTGAGTATTTTATTATCATGATTGTAACTTAAAGCTGTGGACAACGTGCGTGTAATTTCATTTTACTTTATTTTTTTGTCTAAATGTAATACTGACGATATGTTTCAAAATGCAAGGCTATTTTTGACTAAAAGCTAAAATAATAAGCACAATATTTTCATTGTTAGTATTTCAATAAGAATGCTTATGCTAAAATAATTTTCTAAAAATAGCAGAAATCGTGTTTTTTATTTGATATGAAGAACACATGCTAAATTGAACTGTTTGAAGAATACTTGGAATATAAGTATAAATGTAAACTTGGTTTGGAACTCTCGAAGTCTTTCACTCCCACAGACTTTTTTCTAAAAGCAAACCATTATAAATGAACAATAATAGTTTATTTGTGATTTCAGCAGAAGGAGAAAAGAAAGTTATGTGACAACTGAACATTTTTTCAGCTTATGTCAGACAAATGGCATCGGCGAGAACAATGAGAAAGTCATTAAACATACTTTGTGTTAGTTTAGCTGTTTGTTTAGGAAGCCATCTGTTTCTAAGTTTCTTTGTAATTCTTTTCAATTGTTTTTACATTTGCAAAACTTCACGAGAAGCTTCAAAAGGCAATGAAATTCATTAGCTCTCGATTTCAAGGTGATCTAATTGCCAGAAGATTCTTTTATTTCAAGTCTTTTTATTTCTTCAAGGGACATTGTCTTGAATGCGAGACTCTCATCATAATCTAATAATATGCAATGATAAATAAGATCCAGAGTTTTGATCAAATACCAAATCAGATGTTTCTCTTAGATTGAAATGTGAAACTTCTCTCAGTTTGCAGAATGAAAGGCCACCATCTGTTTTGCCTATGTTCATCTGTAGGGAAGACACTGAACTGTCAGCATTGTCCCTCCTACTTATTAGGACACTTACAATTCCCCTTCAAGCAACAAACACAAACCTTCAGTTCGACAATTCAATTCTTTATCTTTTGCACTGCATTTGTACTGTACTGCTAAGTCAACTCTACTGAAGATGCAGCTCCTCTCATTAATGGAAATAGACATAGAAAATGGATTTCCTTAGGGCAGGACTTATTGTGTTTATTTTCTAACGATAAAACCAGACAAACGACTATATTAAGCAAAAGCAGGAGCAGAAAAGTATTTGACTCAAATTTTCTTTCGGCCTTTCTTTTACTTAAAATGTCAGAGAGACTTTAAACATGATGGAGCATACAGTAAATCCTCAAAATATAGTCACCTCCATATTCCACACTTTAAAAATCTCAGATCAGTGGAAAACTATACTGGGAGAGAAAGTTACCAGTCTTTCCTTTAAGTCTCAATTACAAAGAAATCTAGCTCACATGATTTCCCAAAGTTAACCTAACGCACTGGGAGAATAAAAAAAAAAAAAAAAAAAAAAAAAAAACGATAAAAAAAAAAAAAATTTTTGAAGTCTCTCCTTGTGTCATACTATGATGTCTTTTAACTGCAAAGACTCAAACAGACTTTCATATGAAGCTGTCACATTTTACTCATCTCATAACTCAAATTCTGGATGAAAATATTTACAGTGTCCCACAACTAATGCACGTTAAACTACGTACTGGTATTTTATTTACATTTTCCGTTGTAAATAAAGCAATCAAAAACAAATCGCCGATAATGAAACACACATTAATATAAAACTAATGTCAGGAAACCCTTTATGAGTGTGAATCGCTTCTTTCAACGTAATGCATTTTGCTGCTCAGACAAAGTGGACAAAGTGTGAATTTTGTGATTCATGGTGTTTACTGTTGCTGTCAGCGATGAATGTACTGCTTTCATACAGCATTCAGAGAGTATCGCTCCATCTTCTTCCTCCACTGTTAGCTTAGCAACAGCGGCCATTTTGTCTGCATTTGTATTGGTTGAAATGCCTTACTCAGGTCATGCCACATTTTTCAAAATTCTGCTCAGGAGTTTGGCTATGCCATTTTCTTTGGAAATTCTGCCGGGACTTGATCTCTTAATTTGTGCCTTTAACACAGATACATAGTGGAAAATGAGAATTATAGTAGGCTTACGCTGTGCATGTTCGGGGCAGTAATACTTTCATTTCCTGTTCAGAATACATCAGACAGTGTTTAGTATTAACCACATGACTGTCTCACACATGCACATGCATGCAAGCTACATGTGCGTGCGTGAACACAAACGCACACTCACACAAAATGGGATGAGCTGATCCCTTCCTTGCGTGTGCGTCAACCACCCGCTGCTCCCACCGCCACACTACGTAGACAACCAGCCACAGGATGTATAAACCCAGCTGTCCAGAGGTCACCTTGGCTTGTTTACTTCACTGGCGTGGATGCACAGTGGCAGAGAGGGCCACTGACATCCACAACAGCTCATCTACTGACATGTGTTCTGCTCCAAACTCTTACTGGATCCACAGTCACGCTGTATGGGTAAGTAGCACAATCTGTACTTTTACCCCAAGTCAGCTGCACCAAAAAGAAAAACTGTGATATGATGGACAGACCTGCTGAAGACGGCTCTCTCTTATGTCTTCCAACTCTTTGAAAATCTCAAATTTACACACACGTCATCAATTAGTTATAGTTCTACCAATTAGCGTCTTCCTTTTTAACTTTGTCGGAATAATTCACTTGAAATCAATGCATTTTTAATCTAGTGTTTCACAGTAGCAGTGGGCCTGGTCGACTAGAACTGTACAGCACTTTTCCACTGACACTTTCCTGAGCCTGAAAAAGAAAACACCATGATATATGATATATCACATCTAGACAACTGCATGAATGCCATCTTCTTAGGTCATTGGCAATCTAAACACAGAAACCAATGTGTCAAAGGAATCTAATGAACAATTAAAACATGTTTTATCTCTCTCTGTGCTACAGATGTTTATGGGCCTGTGGTTATTTCACACACAGGCCCAATCCTGAACTCTATGACACACCTGCACGTACCAGCTTCTAAGTCAGTTACTGAACGTTGTCCCAGACAGCTCAGCGCACAGACACACACACACACACACACACACACACAAACACACACACACACACACACACACTCACCTCTGCACTGCTGATACACACCACTATGGAAACACTGGAGCCTCGTCTGATTCTGGTAAGGTCCAAATGTCCATGTTACTGGCACTGAGGGGTAAAAAGACTGTCTGGGAGTAAGGCCCGCAGACTGGGCTCTCTGTGTTTTCCAGAGAGCTGTTTGACCACCCTGGTAAATATAAGAGAGAAAATCCTTTTCAGGTTGAGAGTATGACACGGGACTGCCACATAAATCAGTGCAGGCCCAGCCCGGCACAGGCTGGAAACGCCATGGGAGTGGTAGGCGGCTCTACGGTGAGGTTTTTGGGGAAGGATTATGGATTGAGACGTACAGCTGGGAGGCTAAAGTTACACTTTTCATTACCACTTCGAGGGGGTCTTGGCTGCCTGGAAGCCAGTCAGATTTGTGAAGACCTCCTTCTCCCCCTGGAATGGTTGTATTTCTGCAGGCGCATTCTTCACCTGAGGATAATTGTTTTTGATATAACAAAAACAATTTGGTGAAACGCAATGGGAAATGCTGTTTTTTTCCCCCTTTTTTATGCCAATAGAAGAATAAAAAAATAAAGTAAAAGGAGGGGGCATTGTGAAAAGTCCTCATTCACCAAAAGACCAGAGTAAAGAGAGAGCAGTATGCCCCCTTCTGGCTCTTTTCTTCTCTCCCTCTTTTCTTCTCCTTTTTTCCCTGGCGTCTGGAGATGTGAAGAAATGTCTTTTGATCAGCTCTGACAGAGCCTGGGCCATGTGAAGAGGGTGGCTAGCGGGACTCTGCCAATCCATGCAAGGCAAAAATGTTCCTAATAAGAGAGTAATAAGCTAACGAGTGCTGGGTGTCTGTCTGATCCACATTCTGGGTACTGTTTGTGCCAGCACACCCAGTGCCTTCTGACGTGCACCCGACTCTCACTAGTCTTTGGACTCTTTGCCAGGTCACTGCATTTCACCTGGCCAGTCCCATATGCTCTCAGCAATGGTGCAATAGTCTGAAATTTAGGAACTTTGCAGGCACAACAAAATTGGAAGTGAGAGTATTTCTATTTCTGATTTTACACATATTGCAGGGTTGTCCATGCTTAAAATGTACAATATGTTTTGTACATGGGCTTTGCTGAAAATATATAGGGGTGGGAAAATAAAGTGCAGGATTGGTTTTGAGCAAAGCAAATTTGTCTCACCTTGCCCACACAACATCAACATGGGCTATTTCCACAACTGACTGCTTCCATTGTATGTGTGGGTTTGAAGTGGTCACATATCAAAGGGCTCTGTCTCTGCAGGGTGGATTCTTTGGTACTCTGTACAGCACAACAAGGAGATAGTTACCTCTCACAGCTTCTCACTGCAGCATCCCAGCCCAAATAAACACATCACCTCCACTGCAGGGGGAGGAGGACAACAGCACAGCTGCCAACCCCCTCGCTTTTTCTACCCAACAGCAGAACCAGCCAAGTCCACAGTGCTGCAGGGCATCGCAGGCATGAACAGGTGCACTGGTGGAGCTGGGCCTGGGTTTAGGCCTTTTTCTGGGCCTGTGCTAAATGCTGGATGTGTGAGGACTGGTGAGGACCGGCTGGCCAGACTTTAATGGTGTGTTGGTGAGTCTTGGGCTCAGCGCTGGTAATTATGGTGGGGAGAAGGCGATTAGGCAGCGCTGAGCCGCCCAGCAAGGGGGACGGGCCCACGCCCAGCAGGGAGGGGAGTCCTGCCACGGGAGGGACCAATCAAGTGTAAAGCAGAGTGCAGACCCTGGGCCTTGGTTCAGTGGGAAAAGGCTTGGCCACTGGTTCAGAGCGCCGCAACTTTCACGGATTAGTAGAGACACTATTCTGAAGACTGAAAAGGAGAACACAGCACGGAGGCAGCATCAATGCATGCGTGCACGCACACAAACACACAGTCACACAATCTCTCTCTCTTTCTTTCTCTCTCTCCCTCTCTCACACACATGCACACAAAACCCACCAACAGCTGGGAGGAGGGCTACAGCTATTGCCATATTACCATAGCAACGACATATCTCACATTTGAGCCCAAATGAAGATACTTTGGGCTGCAACCAGGATATTTATTCTTCCAGTTAATGGAAGTATTTTAATAGTTTCTCTCCGTGCTTGTAGAGCTCTTCCCCCTGACTGAGTTAATGAGCTGCAATTGGAGGAGCTTGGTGCATCAGATAAGCATCTTGTCATTTTGCGAATTACAGGATATCTACACTGAGAATTTAACTTGTGTATTTATGTGGCATAGGGTCTCCCAAATCTACTTTGAAGACTTTCAAATTTTAGTTAATCGTCCCTACTTCTCTAGGTTGACAGAGGAATTCAGTTCAAACAAATGCTTTGGATTTGAGAGAACAGGCGCTTTCAAGTAAAGTGATGGCAATTTGCTCAAATTAAATACTTTCTACTGTTCTGCGCCTTTGGCAGGTCCAAAAACTTTGAAGAACAAGCTCCACATGCATTAGATTCTTCCCTTCATTTCATTTTAAATGTAATTCTTAAAACACAGATAAGAGACTGAGCTTTTCTATCAAATAACGATTGAGTGCTCCATTGAAAAAGGGCTTGAGTGAGTATAACCGACATATTATTTCAGGATGATCTTAAAGCCGTTTATGTATTGTGAAAAGTTTAAAAATTGCACTTATTTATTCAGATGTAATACTCTTACTCTCTTATTCATCTTCACGTGGATCTTTCTTATAACACTGTTTTTTTTTTTTACAACAAATGATTTTGAACTATTTTAAATTACTCTTTAAACTGCACTCTAAAATTACACCTGCATACCGTATGCTGAGTGAGTTAGATATGAACAGTATAAACTTAAAGTGTGGCAATCACAGTAAACATCTGGCCTGAGCTGCTATTGTTGGAGGATAAATTGGAAGCTTTCATCAAGCATGACAACATTGTCACTTTTCTTTGCATGCTTATTTTCAGCGACTGTTTTGGTTCACTTTTGTCCTCATTTTGGAAAGAGAGTAAACACATAAATGGTGACGCTGATTTGTTTCTAGATGGGGTTGGGGTACGAGAACTCAGGTCCTATTCTATTCTGTTTAATGGCGTCTCTTCCCCAGACAGCCAGTGTGTGTGTGTGTGTGTGTGTGTATGTGATTTAGCATTCTTTGAGATGAGGAGAGTATGCCTGTATCCAGGGGCCTCCCCCCATCTTGCCCCCCCATTCCCTGCTTGCTTTTGGTACTATCATCCTGCAAAGCTTTCTCTCTCTCTCTCTCTGACACACATATACACACTTCCTGTCTCTCCCTTGGTTTCGCTCTCTCACTCTTTCTCTCTCTCTGTGCATTGCTCATCATGCTTCGACTTTGAAGTCACAGCTTTCTCTTTCCCTTTTTTTGTCTCTGTGTGGCTTTGATGCACTAACATTCTGTGAATAGTTCCTCTAATGCCTGGATCCTTGTGCCTCATTCTTCCTCCTCTGCCAGTGTAGGAACGGTGAGTCTTTTGCCTTTGAAACAACGTCCATAAATTACAACTTGTCAAGTGTCATTTTCCTTGTTTACAGCCATTTTGGGTTCTCACTCCCCCGTGTTCCTCCCTTGTGTTTCACATTTAATTGCACCAATAATGTTGGTGGTACTCACCAGCTCTGCACATGCTGCTTGTTGCCGCTAAGGGGGTGCGGAAACTATTAAAATATTTTCCAGGCTTTATGAGTTTTATGTGTGTAATTTGTGTGGATATATCCCACTGTGTTACCACCAACTAGGAGAACAGAACGAGATTGTGCTGTGGCCTGTGTTACAATAGTGAGAGGGAGTCAGGAGGCGACGGAGGGAATGGGTAGAGGGGTAAGAGGAGGAGTTAGCGAAGAAGGGAGGGAGAAAGAGGGAAAGAGAAGGAGTCAAGTCTGTTCAGGAAATCTGCACTAAGTGTTCCTAAAGAGCTTGTGTTTTTCCTCCCCTGCACAAACAGTTTAATTTACTGCGTGTCTGCTGAAGTCAACAGCACTTTATAACCCCACAATAATTTCCCATATGTTCCATATATCACCACTGAGAGAGGGAGGAGTAGAAAGGCAGAGTGGAGGAAAAAAAAAAAAAAAAAAAAAAGACCAAGGCAGCAAATATGTTCAAGGCCCTACACACAGACTCTCTCACACACACACACACACACACAGGAGATCTGGACAATTGCAGCAGGGACACAAGCATCGTCTTAATCAGACCCGCACCGATATGTGCGGATGTATGTGTTATTCCCCACACACCGCTACACCTGTGGGTGGGTTATGAAATATTAAACACTCTTGTTCATGTTGTTTACTTTCATCATTAAGGGAGAGTCCTTGATAATAGAAAACTTCTCTCCTCTGGATTTGCAGCGGGGAGTACCTTGTAAGGGTCTGGCACAACCTCCACTTCTCCTGCAGGACCAGTTTGTTCCTGTCAAAACCCATGTGCTACGATGAGGCTGATGAGGTGTAGGAGTGCTAAAATAAGAGGGATTTGAGTCAGCAGCCATCCAAATCTCCTTCTTAGTTCCAGTGTTTGGAATGAGCAAGGATTTACCTGTGCTCTCTTGATAGGCAGCGTTGGGGAGCAACTAGTTACATATAACTGTGTTGCCTAATCAATAATAAGAATAACAATCCATTACAGTTACTGAGGGAAAAAATATGTAATTAAAATACAGTTACTACTTAAACGCATTTGTTAATTTTTATTGTTATGTCTGTACTTGAATGTGAAAACTAGGGCGACGTGAAATTGAAAGAAACGTCACATTATGAACAATATTTTCTTTTCTCTGCTACATATTGTGACATGAAAAAATACAGGAAATTTCGCCAGACTTGAAATGTTTTATTTGGAAAGAACTAACCATTCTAGAATGATTTGGGTGATTTTGAAGGAGAGCGCATCAGATTCAGATTCAGATCTTCAGACTTCAGACTTCATTGGTGCCTAACGGAAATTCATTTGCCCTTCAGCCCAAGAAAAGAAAGAAAATTAAATTAAATTAAAACAAGTAATCAGTGAATGAATTAACAGTTTGTCATTAATACAAATATACAGTGAGTCAGGTCAAAGTTGTCCAGTTCCAGTTTTCTTTCTGCCATCAGCTAAGGTGTTGTACAGTCTGATGGGAACGGAGGATCTTCTGTAACGTTCAGTCCTGCAGCGCAGTGAGGTGAGTCGTCCTCTCAGCTGCTGCTCTGTAGCGTTAGAATGTGGCGAAGAGAATGATCTGAATTTTCCATCGACTGACCTTGCTTTTCTTTTTGCAATCAAATCTTCTTCGTTGGTGTTTTTGTCCTGTTGCTCATTCATCTTCAGGTGTGTGTTCGACTACTAGCGGGCTGGAGGCCTGCATTGGTTGTTTGAGAAACTGATCAAGAATTATTGTAATTGGTGGTTCACTGTGCACGCAGAGCCTACATGTTGCTCACTAGCAACAAACTCCGTGGTTCCCAGAACTCTTAGAGTAAATCATGTTACATCAGACAGACTTTTTGTGTAGATTAGTCAGGGAAAATGAGAATTGTGCAAGGTTTCCTTTTGCATCGAACACCAAAAGGTTGCATCATGACACATTTGAGTTAATGTGTCTTACTTGAAATTGTGAATCCTACAAAATGACTTTTGTGCTGAAGCTCTATATTGAGCAGGCCTAATCTATCTATACATTATTTTTTTATGCATTTATTTGAATGCATGTATTTATATACACTTCTCACAATTTGCTAAGGTGCACGCACAAAATTTGAGATATATCATTCTGGATTAAAGCTGAAGCCTTATATGTCATTTTTTGTTTTTTGTGTGTATTTTGGTGTATATCGGTGTGAAATTATTACAAATCTGATATTTATAGACAAAACACACTTATACAACTCTGGATACAATGACCTTGCTCCTTAGCAAACTGTGAGAAGTGTATGTCTGTGAATGTATGAATGGGTGTGGATTAATTAACTTTTTATTGGGATGCACAGCAAATTTAATTGCATGTTACGTACAATTACAATAAAGGCAGTCATTCGTTATAGTTTAAACTTAAAGCGCAATAAAGAATTTTTACACTTATTTTCATTAATGCCCAAATAAATAATTCTCCATACAACATATGCATGGATTTTTTTCTTTTGACACCATTTCACAATTTGTTCTACGTGACATATTACATGTGTACTTAGTAGCTTTGGTAAGACAGTTGTTTGTAAATTGCGTGTCAGTTTTTGTTGGTCTTTTGCCATGACATCGTATGACATCGAACTTTATACACACAGGAGAAATGAAGAAACAGGCAGCTCCCTGTTGGCCTGCTTGATACAGACAAGGACAGGATGGGATTTTGGAGGTGGGGGCCGGTTGATGGAGGGTTAGATTGGGGTGCCAGAGAACTGATTGATCCCCAGCTGCAGGTGGCCAAGCTGAAGAACAGCGCCTCACTCTCTGAAACCTGTCCTGACTACCAAGTAAACTGTATTCACAGGCACATAGGCACAAACAAAAGACCATAAATGGAGGGACTATACGCTCCAGCAGACACATGTACTGACTTGAGAAAATAGTTTGGTGTGTGAGAGTTGTTTGATTCAGTAGTTTATTATCATCATCATACAGTAGACCTTTATGTTTCATAAAGTTATGACTTCCTGATCACAGCAACAACTGTGACTAAGAGCAGGAAAATATTCATTCAAGCAATGACATTTATGACAATTTACTTTAATGTGCACAGTTATAGTTAAATATATATTTGATACAAAGCATTAAAATACAATATAAAGCAAGCCATAGTCTTTTGTAGCTTATGGTGATTGATTATGTATTAAGCTCTTCTATTGATCACTGAATCTTGAAGCCGATGATAAGAAAATGCTTAAGTTATCATCAAAATGGATGAAGATTGTGTTTGACAATCCCTAGTTTCCATGTCTTAAAAGAGAAAAGTTGAGAGAAATGCACTTATGTTAATTAAATAACAAAACAGCAAATGCCGTTTCTTTTCATGTATCAAAAAATGAGTGAATCATCAAGTTATACGGTAAGAACAGCCCCTTCTCCCACAACTCCTTATTCATACAGAAATAGTTTAAGCCTTGATATTTAAATCAGAGGCAGAGTGTAAATCTCCTAAAATCCTTTCATGCTTGTTAAGACAAAAGGTTCTTGTTCGGGGGCAAGTCTTTAAAATCATAGTGTATAGTGGAAGCAGCTGCATTTGAATCATAATAACGTGTGATGGTGTAAGAGATGCATGCAAAGCTGAAGTCAGAACACGGAAGAAAGCGAAGAACAGGGAAATCAAAGCATTTCACTTTAAAGTTTGTCTATCATAAGACCTTTGGCAGCTCTGCAGACATTCAAGTTAGCTTAAAATGAGAGAATGATTTAGTGTTTGGGTCCCTGTGGATAAAAACTGTTTGGACACAGTGTGAAACTCAATAGCAGATCAATATCTCTACAATATCAACCAGACCCAATGGCTCCCTTCTCCCAGTATCTGAAGCACAAACAAGAAATGAAATTTTATTTGATGTTGTTCTGTGGGCAAATGATTGAAGGTTGCCTTAGGCTAAAGAAGATTTGGAAGGAAAAGAAAACTTAAATATGTTACCTGTGCTTATAATGACTTACTTTATTTATGGGTTCCAGGTGCTGCAGTGGAAAGCATGGATGTGTTTATCACAAGTACACAAGTGTGCTGTATCTTGAGTCAGGTCTATTGCTGTTTAGTATTTTTAATTCATGTCTATTGCTGTTTAATTTGGACACAATAAATTATCTTGTTATTGTTGTCAGTGCACCCATAGCCTGGAGGCAAAGGGGAGTTTTACTGCCACTCCAAAATCAAACAGGTTTTAAATGCCTTTTCCTACTGAAACAGGAAACTTATTGTCCCCAAAATGCAGAAAAGAACTGATATTTAATCGGTGATAAATACAGTATGTTACAGCTGAGGCTAGCAAAAGGAATACAAATTGGACCCTATTTGAAAACCTGACTGCTCACTGGATAATTGATTAAAGCCATATCTCTGAAATGTAGAATGATGCCACCACTTTTATACAGGTCTTTAGGAAGATTACAGAAACATATTTATGTCGATTTCTTTTGGCAGGATCATTATGAAAAACTTCAGTTGTGCTTTAGCAAGGAAACCTTTTTTGTGGCAGATTTTATTTGCCAAGCCCGGGAGAACAGACAGAATGTTTTGTTTGCGACCAAGTTGTAAGAGAATTTGTGGTTTTGTAATGAAATGTAGTGAAATGTTTCAACCACTGCAACTTTGTTTTTGGTGTCTTGTAAACCCATGAGGGTTAGGCACTTTGTGAGTATGGCAAAAATAAAAGAATACATCTATTAATCGTGTTGTGGCAGTTTGAAATGATGAACAGGCTACAAGATAAGAGTATTTTTTAATTTTCTTTAAGGATTTTTTCTGCTTTTGTGGGAGAGAGATGAGATGTCTTGCAGTGAAGGGGCTGTTTCAGCTTCACGCTGGACGACCGCTGTAAGGCCGTAGCCTTGTATGTGGTATGTGCTCTACCAGGTGAGTTACCAGATTCCCACCAAGTATTTTCTATTTAATTTCCTCTTACGATATATTCCCGTAACACGTAGTACACGCAGAGTAAGAAAGAAAGAAATCGTGTTGATGAGAGGAAATGAGTGAAATGTCAAGGACTTCTCTTCATTACAAGAAAGACTTTCTCAAAACTCTTCCTGTTGAATGAGCTTCTGTGAATAGGCTGCAGCATTCACCCAGTATCCTATGCAAACAAATTGTCCAAGTACCACATTGTTTCAAAAGACCTTGTGACACACAAAAAAGTGGGCAATGTCTTTGACACACATGCTATCCCAGACTCTTTCAGGCCCAGGCTAAACGTTTAGCCACCCTGGCTAATTAACTGCTGTGAAAGAGCGTGCATCAAAAGGGAGGCGGAATTTGGAGTCTCTCTGACCAACCCTTAGGTCCAGAGGTCAGCCATCTCCAAGACAGAAGTTAGGACGTCCTGGCCCTGGACCTCTGGACGCTAACCCTTAACCCCTGCTGGAGCATATCAAAGCTCCAGCAGCAGAGTGTTGCACAGACGTCCCCCAACAATAACAGGAGGACATCAAAGAGCTGGTTGGAAAAAGACGAGAGGAAAAAAAATAAAAGCGAGCCAATATCAAATTCCCTCTTATTCTGCAGATATTCCAAAAGATGAATATAATTAATCTCTCCAAGTTGTCATGGGCCTAAAGGGCCCTTGCTGTGCTGCAGCCTCCTTGGGGCACTTGAGGAGAATTATGTGATTAAACAGACCTGTGAATTCTGGACACAGGCGGAGAGAAGAAAGCTTCAGTCCTCTTCATAATGCCCCTAATGAAGTGGCTGGTGGCTCCGTCATCCCTGGCTGGGCCTTGTGCAGCCTGTTCACAATCTGTCTAATGACAGAGCGGGGGCTGCCGAGCGCACCAGTGCTTCCCAATGAGCCACAAAGGGAGATCACAGGCTCCATTGTGGCTAGGCACAGGAGCTTAGCACTCATCAGGCCCAATAAACCTGTCTCTAGTCATGGTAGGACACACCCCTCTGTTGCCAGCCAAGAGCTCCGCACAGCACACTCCTTGAGACCCTCACTCTGTCATTATGACATCAGGGTGACATGGCCTTATCACCCACTCAAACACAACTTACACTTTCTCACTGCTGTTTATATTTACGTGTTGAGATGGGAATAACAAGCCTTTTTTCCCTCTTGGCCACTGCTGTCGTGTGTACTGTATTGCAGATAATGTATGGGTATGTATCTGCATACACTGGGTGTTTACTTACCCGCCCTTTCGCCTCCATTTTAAACAGGGCCGCTCCTCTTGGCCTGAACTGCCTCCCGGAGCTCCTGCCAAACGTATGCAAATGAGCATGTCCACAATGGTGCCCACAGCTGCACGCAGTCGGCCAAAGACAGAGGACAAGGCGGCTGTCCCTTTCATCCATAACCCCTGATCCCCTCTCAGTGACACGTCATGTTCACCCCAACACTTGTCCCCGCCAAAGAGCCATGTTGCCTCCCATCCCAGATACCCTCCCCACAGCCTTTCTCTATACACACAGACGAGCCTTTGGCCTGGCTCTTTGGACAGAGTGTCCAGAATCTGCTCAGACATTCTGCATAGTGATTCACATACCTCCACCCTGTCAATGGCTCTTGAACCTTTGTTAGACCAAAGTGAAAAAGGAAATGTGGAGAAAAGTAAACAACCTGTGCCTTTTTTCTTCCCACTTTTTGAACAGGCCATCCTCCATGGTCATTATTTGGGCTAAAATTACTGTGCTGAGCGGACAAGGGCGGAGGGAGGGAGGGAGGGAGGGAGGAGGGTTATCCAAAAAGAGTGGGGG
>JAPQRN010000002.1:14261378-14272896 GCA_037367275.1 Coranthus polyacanthus
TATGTGTGTGTGTTATTTCGCAATCCCTGAGTGTAACAGTTGCAGAACACACAATATTAATGACTGTCCTGACTGATCTGCTGTTAATGAAGTTACCGCTGCTGCGCCCCGCACGTAAATATGCACAACCTCTTCTGGGGTTCATAGGCTCCGTGATACACATCCAGCTGTGACATCAAACAGTACATCAGTACGAATCAGTACTGTGAAATCCCAGATATATTCAGTAACACATAACATTATTTAAAGAGTCATACATTAATCAAACATGTTTCAGACGTGCCTAAATTACATTACTATCTGGACCTTTGATGGACATTTCAGAATTGTGTTATAGATGTGAAATACTATAGAAGCATGAATGTTGGTTTGATTGGGGAAAGCTCTGTGTGTGTGTATTTCTGCTCATTAAAGACACACAATCTGAGGGGTTTTGCAGTTTTCATTATGGGCCAGTCATTGTGCTGAAAGGCAAAGAAACGCCTGAAACAGTAGAAACTTTGATGCAAAACATGGGCAAACTGCACTCGGGTGCAAAACGTTATGAACATGTTTGCGCCAGCATATCATTAGCACAAAATATTTTGTGAATAGGTGCATAAAATAGAGCAGATTGTGGAAGCAAACACTGCGCAATTTTCTGCATAATCCATTCTCTGTGAATCCGGTCCTTCCTTATTTATCTTTGGGCACTATGACACAACTACTGTAGTTTTGGCTTCCATTTCCTTTCAGTCCACAGGCAATAAGATGTGAAAAAATTGTCACAAATAACGGAAACAAGACTTTGCAATCCTTGATACATCTCCAACACAGCCCACATGACCTGGTTACTCTCTTCCAGTTACCATTTCATTGTGTACAAGCATCTTTAGGGACATCATGTTTTATGTGATTAGGGTGGGAGTGTATTAAAAAGGATAAGGGAATGCCCTTATCCTTTTTAATACATGCTGTACACCTCCAATAGAGTAAAATGCATCATTCATCTTTATAACACCAATATAAACACCCTGTATACACATTATTTTTGTTAAGTATATCAAGACAGAAAAAAGAAGTGTGAGGAGTCAACCGCAGTCTCCATGACAGCAAGATCCGAAGGTGGGTGTAGAACTATTCATCAGGGATTGGCCCCCGCAGTGTGACCTCGATCAGTGGAATCAGAGTAACTAAGCTACTCGCCTCCCTTGCCCTTGACCTAAAGCCAGGCTCTGGGATGCCCGCTCTCCCGCTGCAGGCTACAACCTTCTCAAAGCCATATTAAGTCCTAGGTTTCTTTATTATGGAACATAGTCAACACACAATTATAGAGTCTTGTTTGGTGTTTGGTGTAGAACACAGAAGCCAGTGGGCAGAATGTGTGGGACTGGATCTGCATACTGTACTTGGCTTCCTGTGTGTGAGCATGATGCGGTTGAAAGTTCATCTAAGTACTATGTATCTATCTAGTGCTTCATGAAACTTGGCGAAAGAGTAGGACATGGACAAAGGACCAACCCCTTAAACTGTGGAGCAGAGCATTTTTTTTTGCTTTATTGAACATTGGAGAGCCTGAGGCAAATTTAAAACTAAGAATGATAACAGTTGAATTTAAAGGGGAAAAAAAACAGTGGTGCCAACTGATAACTTAGAATTAAGACCTTTGTTACTATGGTAGAAAAACATAGCTCATCATTTTTGCTGTAATAATATTGTGGGATGAGAAGATGAGTGAACTACTGGCCTCGGCGGAGGTCTGCGTTCCCTAAGTGCCCTTTACTTAAGGGCACTTAGGGAACGTCTAAACCATGCATTTTTGCAGGTTTAGACATCAGAATATAGTTTATTGTGATGGCCTAGACTAAATTCTTTTACCATGCATGGGCTGCAAGGATTTCTGGTGTGAAACATTATCTTGTAAGATATCTTGATTGGAAGAAATGGCAGAGTGTACTGTCATGATTGCTTGGTGGGCAGGCTGTTCCACTGAAGAGTGGTGATAGACAGGGGTGTTTTCCGACCCCCTGTTGAGACGCACCAGGAGGGTATGTAAAGGTGAAGTTCTGGGTCTCAGGGCCCACAATGCAGACCCCCTGGGGAGGGTAATCACCATGAGACCAGCAACAGTCAGCACAGCAGTGGCCCCTTGTCACAAAGATACTCCTCTCTAGAGACATGGCTGCGCCTTTGTGTTCCCCTACACTCTGAGTGTGCCCCACTCCAGGGGGCTTGAGAGGCACCACAGGGTGCCCATTAAACCATTAGGAGTGGAGGACAGCCCTGACAGCCTGATACACTAATACACACGCGCACACATACACACATATGAACACATTCTAAACCCACTCATGTACTGTAAGTACACAAATGCCCTGTGATGTCAAAAGCAAAGTATTGTTCATTTAACACGGCTGTCAGCCATTTAGTGCTTGAATAGGAGAACAATTTGTCATTTTTGTTTGCTCACTCACTCATTTCCTGCCTAAATCACTCATTTACTCCATCACTTACTGACTTACACACCTACTCATGCAATGTTCAAGTGCTCTGGTTTATCTCCAACCAAGCCCAAGATGACTGAGATTTGTCTCAGAGAAAACAGAAACACAAGCATACTGCACATCACATTATGATAACAATAAATAATAATGTACCAGTATTGCAACAGTCCAAGACTGTAGCCAACAGAGAAGTGCAAACCGCCTAAAAAATGATTAAGTGTTGGATTACAGTGTAGGTAAATAAGGAGCACACACCTAGTAATGTTGAAAAGTTGAAGGTGGGCATCTGGAAGCAACATCATCCACAGCTCTATTGGTGGTGATGGTCAAGTGATATATTTAAAATGCTGCTCAAAATCTTTTACATAATCTTTTACAAAAAGTTTTCCTGACCATGTTGGGAATACTAGCTATGAAAAGTGCATTAATCCTGCTTCAGTGAATCAAAACTACTGCACAGCCTCTAAAGGAGACAAATGTGACCAAGCAGTGGATGGATTTGACTTTTGGAGACTTATGTTGACTTATCTTCAGTCTTTTTGGATGATGTACAGCACATTAATTACTGATAACTGTTGACACCTGTTCAGAATTCTGCTGTTGCTAACGGTTGCTAAGGGATCTGTGGTTAGCCAACCAGAATGTGTCCTGATGAAAAGTAGGCGGTGACATTCACCTCTCAGTGTAATATGAGCTGTTTTTGGGAGAGGCACAGAGAAGCACTCATAAAAGTGAGAAAAAATGTAATCTATACTCTTATTTTTGGCAACACCATTACAGAAGTCTTTAATATACACATGTACATGGCTTGGATAAAACTTTAAGTGTTGAGATATGGGACCTTTAAAAGGTTTGTCCACAGTGAAGAGATTTCAAAATTAAAACTTCTTGAATCAACTTCATATTAATTATGTTAAATCCTGAGGTTGAAAGGGCCACAGTGTTAAAATTTGAGCCTTCTAGCCCATGGTGTTGTGGGGATATTATCTATGGCACTTGGCATATAATGCAATTGTATACCCAAGTGTCAAACTTAAAGAAACAGGAAAAGGTACTTACGTCAATTTATAATCCTCAACAGTTTAAAACTGTAAAGGAAAGTGTTTAAAACTGTAGCCTAATCTCTAATTTATCTTTGCAGCAAGTTTTTTTTTTTTTCCCCTCACAGCCTTTCTTAATTAATATTATTGTTGTTTATACTGCACACCGTTTTTTTTAAAAGGCCTCAAATTTCTTCCTATAGAACAACATCACTGTAACCTTGAACCGGAGCTTGTTGTTACTAAAAACACTTTTGAAAACTGGAAACTGAGAACCCTGTGTAAAATATTACCGTGGCTTTGGCATTAATATTTCTTTCCTCATCAGTTTTTAAAGCCTTCCAATATGTGATGTCTGTCAGCATGTCAGCGCGCAGAGCTCTTTGAGATGCCAAGTGCTCAAAACACTTGAAGAGAGCGCTCAGTCAGTGAGTCACAAGATCAATACAATTCATTTTTAAAAATAAATGAGCATACGAGCTTGCTTTTATGCCATTTTTTTCCTCTAATCACATTGTTAGCCTACTTTCCAACTAACTCGAGTAAGCTACCAGAAAAAGATGGATTATAGGCAATTTATTTTTTTAAATATTGTATCTTGTAAAATATTTGCTGCCCTCGAAAATACAAAATTGGCAGAGGTGGCAAAAGTACACACATTCTTTACTCAATTAGAAGTACAGATACTTGTGTAAAAGGTACTCTGGTAAAAGTAGAAGTACTGATTCAACGTCTTCACTCAAGTAAAAGTACAAAAGTATTTCTACTGGCTGCTTCTCTGTTGAACATCACATTATCCACGTTGGTATCAAGGACGAATTAAGAATGCAGAGGCCTCTGGACGCAATTTTAGACCCTCCCTCCCTTGCTCACCACACAAACAGACAAACAATCCAGGATTACAATCATAGGTTTTCAGCATCGGCCACCTGGAAACACCGCTGGCTTATAGAGTATTCACACCGACAGCCTATGATCACAATCCAAAAGACAACATCAACGCTTTTCTACCATACATGATTTACAACATATAATTACAACAATACTTTTCTGTGCAGCAGCAATATCAACACACGTAGTTCTATGATTCAGATTCTTCTGTCAATCACACAATGATTGATTCACTCTGCCCTGCAAAAATGAACCTATATCAGCCTGTAATTCATATCACACAAGATTTCCACATCTTCTGTAGAGACGCAATGATACAACAGCCTAATGTTTCCCAAGAACAACCACTGTCGAGCGAACTTCTCACTTTATAAACACAGCAATATACAGGACAGTCCATAATGAGTGAAACATGAGAAAAAGCCTGACTCACAGGAGGAATGTAAACACTAAACAGACAATATATTACAACTCTGATTAACACTGTTTGACTCTGAATCTATACTCAATAGTTTTCACCTGTCATCCACGCTGTGAACACAAGACCGGATGTTTTGTTAGTCTTTCTGAGGTGGTTAAATTCATGAATTGTATTTTATGACTAGTTAAATACTCCAGTCGCTTCCTTCTGAATAATCCAGCTCTGGTGGTTAAAACAGTTCGGTTCTAATAGATCAACCGTGGTTGTTTTTTTTTTTTTTACACTGGTCTTACCGGGTCCCGGCGGTGCGGTGCGGTTCGGAGACGGGCTCAGGTGGAGCTGAGGGCGGAGCGGGTGAACAGGTGTCATGTAGCTAGATGCTCTGGTCCTCCTCGATGTTGGTGCGGTTCACAAATAAACTAGTAGTGTCTCCTGGGTTAATCCTAGTTAACCTGTTTCCTCCTCGGAGCAGGCTCTTTGCTAGCTAGCCGAATTTTTTTGGGGGGGAAAAAGTCGCGATAGTCCATGTTTTTTCTTAAGTACAATATCTCTGCTAGCTTTTTCCTTATTAGCCCACTCCATCGTTTTTCCATTGTAACTACCTTTTTTTTTTTAGTAAGCAGGTAATTTAAACATCAATTCCCCATCTTCTTCTTCTTCATCTTTGATGTTTAATGGCGGTTAGCGTACCTTCATTCCGCCTCTGTCAAACTTAGCCAAACGTCCAGACTGACATACAAATCTCCCTCTTTTGTCTTGTTACGTCTTGTACGTCGCTACGTCTGTCGTGCGTGATACGTACCGCTCTTTACGCCAACGGGGCGACTTTTCTGTTACTGTTCCGTCCGTGTAGGTTGAAACCATTGATGTTGTGAAGAAGCACAATGATGCAAAGTCAAAAAAATAAATAAAAATAAAAATACTCGATAATCCCCCTCCAATGCATTGAAAAACGAAGTAACTAGCCTGTTTTGAAAATGTAAGGAGTAGAAGGTACAGATATTTGTGTCAAAATGTAGGGAGTAAAAGTTAAAAAAGTCCAAAAAAAGAATACTGAAGTAAAGTACAGATAACTGGAAAATCTACTTAAGTACAGTTCCGACCAATGAAAATTAGGAACCAGGAAATTACCAATCCATTTGTGATCAAGTAATTGAGGTGCACCTGTGATTACCATGTGTCCAACAATACTCGAGACTTTGAAATATTTCTTCATGAGCTGGAAGACGCAGTTACCAACAGTCAGAAGTTCTCACATATCTGACATATTTCCAAAGGATGAGTAGTGTAACTGTTTTCCGGAAGAAGAAAAAAACCCTTAAAGGATGGAATCGTGAACTTTTCGAAGATGAACTGTGGCCTGCTTTTGTTCCCAGATGCACAAACGATTTCAACTCAAACTGGCTCCTAACGTGGATCCACGAACCGTTAAGTGCTAATATTTTGTTTCCCCTTAATGTTTTTGTTAGTGTTGTTTCGTGGTCCCTTAAACTAAACTTCTGCCCGTTTCTGGCGCGTATGAATTACATGTTCATTATTATGTGGCTGTTTCCAAAAAAGTCTATGGATTTTATTGGGTTTATACTGAATGCTGTTCCGTCGGCAGTTCTGTTGTGACACTGTTTGTCACAGAGCGAGATTTAACTAATTGGGAAGTTGATTTTTTTCTGTCAGTGATTGGACAGGAAAGTCAGACTTGTGGGATAATGAGTAAATTTGTCCTCATTATTAATGGCACTTAATCTTTTTGGAGTGGCAGGGTCATGCTTGTGGTTTTGACATTTTTGGCATTATTTGAATATAACTGTAGAGATGCTTAAATGTCCTCCTGATGTGGCTCTTGTGCATTTATTTTTAGCTCAAACTGCCAGTGCAGCTCTGTGTTAGTAAGATCATTACAAGCACTGACTGAGAAACAGTATGCGATAGACATCAGAGATATTGCGCATAAGTTGTATGGGAGGTAAAAGTTCCATTATACAATGCCCCATTCGATTCAGTCATGTTTATGAAGCTAGTCAAGGAAAAAAAAGTACCCAAAACACAAGTATAAAAGGTTTAGAGGGTACATCTGTACTTAAAATTTTATGGCTTCAGAGGCCTTTCACTGCATTTTTCAACATCACTTAGGCGGTCAGACCCCACTTTCGTAACACACACCCACCCATTGTTCTTTCTTTTGGTCTTTTACTGTCCTTAATTTCATTTGATGTTTGATTTACTGAACAATTTCTGTATAGGTTATAACTTAATCAAACAATTACAGCGCTTATCTGTCACGTCCTTAAGCATGCGTGGCCATAACATCTTGTCACACTAAGGGTTTTAAGTAGCAAAAACTTAGCGGTAAGTTTTGTAAACATTAAGTAATAATATATCTCAGTAACACTGAATTTACAGGGGCAAAGGATGAGGATTGTGAACTACAAAATGACAGGTGTAGAATGAACCGAAAAAAGGCCATCAGAAAAAAAAATGTGAAAGTGGCTGTGCTGAAGGTATGAATTATAAATGGTGCAGCTAGGTTCAGATGCTGAGGTGAAGTGAAATGGCCAGTTGCATCAGCATGCAATTACTCTTTAAGGACCACAGCTACAAGCCGCAAAGATACCTAGCAACCGCAATAGTGTTAAGATTGTAATTTTGTCTCCGTCTGCCTCTTTCTCCTGCATTTCTTTTCTCTTAATCTGTTAATCATACACTTCACTGCATTCATTAATACGTTGGTGAATGCACATGCATGTGCAGACACGCAAGTGGATTCTAAGAGGAAACGAAATCCTTAAACAATACCCTCTCTGTAGGTTTCCTGCTGAGTAGTGTCGCTTAAAATGCATTATAGTGTAACTGGTAACTCTGATGGCAGATGCTCTTTATATGTTGTTAGGTTCACTGCTTTACTTTAAAGCTTCAGCCTGAAGTGATGATGTTCGACCAACACGTGCTCACATTCAAGCAGTTTTTGTGGTGAAGTATCCAAATGATATGTGGTAGGATTTGGTGAAGAAGTTTGACAGCATTTTTTCTTTTTATTTTAACACATTTACTTTCTTTCAGCACTGAGAGCTTCAGGGACCCCACCCATTCAGAGGATAGGACTGCAACTCGCAATTATCATCGATTAAGCTGTCGATTATTAATTACTCTATATAAATTATATACTCTATAAAATGTCAGAAAATGGTGAAATAGTGTTTCACAAAGCCTGAGATGTCGTCCTCAAATGTCTTGTTTGTTCCAAAATCCAAAGATATTCAGTTTACTGTCAAAGAGGAGGGGAAAAAAACAGAAAATATTCACATTTAAGAAGCTGCAAAGCTCTTTAAAATCAAAAACCAAAATAATCAACAAAACAACTGATAGATTGTGGTCAATTAATTAAATTGTCAACAACTAATTGATTAATTGTTGCAGCTCTATTTGAGGATGAACTTATAAAGTGTTTTTTTTTGGCAGACTGACTGACTGGTACTTGTCTTGAATATTTTGCCATAGTGTAGTGGTAATGGTTGTGTCAATGCAGCTGAGAAAACTGTATGAGCTGACAAAGCTGGATAATCCATCAAAATATACAAGTCATCACTTGATTTGTCAGAATGAATGTTTTTTGCAATTTTGTTTTGCCTCAGCTGAGTGCTTTCATATCAGTGCATGGATGATGCTATGATCCGTCAGTCTTTGACACCCACACGAGAAACTTGAAGTGTGGTTTGAAAAAATCCCTCAAAAAGGCATTCATTATTGAGACATCCACCCCTACTTATTTTTGCCTTTTAAATAGCAGCTAAAGCAGAGTAATTTAATAATTCTGTCACTGCAAACTGCCATATTTTATTCCATTTAAATCGTAGTTTCTGACAGAGTAAGAATGAGCGCTTTACCAGATGGTAGGTCTTTGTTTTGTAACAACCAGCAGCGCTGTATAATGACATCAGCGTCGGCCAGTCCTGCGCCGTTGCCTTTGCTGTGTTAAATGTCTTAACGGATGTCATCATTCACATCTCGTACCATCAGGTTAGCTTCATGTGCCTACAGTTTATACAGCACTGGCTGACCGTGCCGTCTGGTTTGACACAAGCTTTGGCTCGCTCCTCCAATTTAACATCCTGTTTAAATACAGTGCAGTTTTCTATGTGAAAAGAATACAAGACAAAGAGTTATCAGTGTGCTAAAAACTCTTCTTGGATCAGCACAGACAAAATTACGACATAAAAATTAATTGTCCACTCAGACGCGATGAAGCAAGCTAAAAAGGCTAAGTGGTAATTACACTGCTGGGGTAAAAAAAAAAAAAAAGAGGGACGATCTTCACTGTCAAATAAACACAAAAACTGAAGTGTGAATCAATACTAAAGGAAAATATTCTGTCAGCTGATATTCTAGGTGATGTAAAATATGTCCTGCTGTGGGCAATTACCGACTATGATTTATAGCTGTGTGGAAAATGCATAGCACTCTATAGAAATGATGAATTACAGGCCGTATCCTTGGGAGTGAATCAATACATTGAGTTTATACATTGGTGTCATAGTGCACTACACATACCCAGTACAAGTGAGTAAGTTTTGCATGTACCAGTTGTTTTTATACATATGTAATATCTTTGACGCCCTTTTCCTACTCATTGGAAAAACGCAGTTCGGCTTAGTCTAGCAGCCGCCTGAGGCCCGTGGTGAGTTTCTCAGCTTAATTTGACCGCCCTCCTCCATCTCTGTCATTGGAGGGCTGTTTTTGGACCTGGCTACCACATTATTAATAACGGCAATACATTCTCATTTGGTGCGCCAGGGGAAATGAATTATTCTAATGGGCATAATTCCACTGTTGCTCCAATTCTCTCTGCTTAACATGTGTGGCAAGATGGATGAGATGTGTGATTGAGTGGAACAGTGACATGGATGCAGCGCTTAAATGTTCTGAAAATGATATGTGAGCAAGACTGGGTGGCCTGCAATGCATCCGCAAAAAGATATATGCATAATTTCCATAAGAGGTTTTTTAAGCAAGTGCAGTAAGAGAATGTGGGGGCAGGGTGTCGTTCAGTGAGTAATCAAATAACTATGTAATGCATATTAATTAGCTGATTAAGCAGGTCCCCCCCTGGCTGAACAATTTTTCAGCTGTACACTCATCTATTGGAGGTCAGCCAAGCAATTGCTGTCCAAACACTAAGAAAGCTGTTTGTTTATCGTGATTACTGTTCCATTTCCACTATAACACTCTTTATTCACTCTGTCCACCTCTCTCTCTCTCTCTCTCTCTCTTTCTCATTCTCAGCCTCCTGTCTCTCACTTTCTCTGTCTCCACCATTTCCACAAGGCTGATTTGCTTTATGGCAACTCTGCTTTTCCTGATCTGAGTTGATGCTTAGGCCGCCTGTGATATATAATAAAACCCAGCAACCACTTGGCATTGCTGGAGTTGGTACTGAGCCATGCTCTAATTGGAAACAGTGCCATCATGCTGGACTTTAATTATGGTCTCCATAGTAACTGCTCAGAAAAAGAATGAGAGATTTGAGGAAAATATCAAGAGCATAGTATGGCGTGCTTTCATCTGATTTTCGTATTACGCTCATACCTCAAATACCGGGTGGTTTTTACTGCCTAGATACATGGTAAGAATGATAGTATTTTATGTGTGCAGCCAGAAAGACATTTCTCTGTACATTTCACATCTCATGCTAGAGTTCATTGTACCCAGGGTGAAACCAAGTACACGTAGGCAAGATCCTCTGGTTTTTGTTTTCCTCTGCTTATCTTGAAAATAACATCACGGCCAAAGAAACAAATGCTCATGGCTGGAGATATGCACTGATTACACTTACAAACAAAAGAGCAAAAACGATGTTTTAGGATCAACAGCTGCAACTTATATAATACTATTAGCCAACTGCCAGACTGTAGTATATGTGTATTTATACCCATGAATATGTGTTTTCCGGCAAAATTACTACATAGGTAGATATCGTGTGCAGGTTTTTCCATATGTTTTCTGAGTGCATGCTTTGTCAGCTCCAGGAATAAAACTGATTATTCTGCAAAATGATCTGATAGAGAATGGGCTATTTGTCAGCTACATCCAAAAAAAAGTATAACAAAAGATAATTTTTGACATCATAATAAATTGATTTGAATTTCCCTTTGATGTAAAGAGTGAATGGAGTCACATGTTTAACAGATGCATGTTTTTATTGCGTGTTAGCTGTGTATTCAATTAGGATGCTTAGGATAAAAAAAAAAAAAAAGTCTCCTTGTACATGTTGTAAATCCAGTAGCAGAGTCTGATGACTGCTGACGTTGTAGTCCTTTGTTCTATGTGTTCCGGTGGTGAAGATCTTGCCACACTAAAGGCTACAAGCATGCTTAAACACAGTCATAACTACCCAGCGAGTAGTCTGCCCTCTACCCGTGTGTGTTAGCGTGTGTGTGTGTGTGAGTGTGTATGGGGATAGGATAATGATGACGGGTAAGATGTGACACATGTAGGCGAGGGACAGTGCCTGTGTGTTCTTGGAAACCTGCGTTGATCCATCTGCTGCTGTTAGGCAACCAGCTGCCTGCTTCCCATCGGCCCAGCAACACCAGCCACAACTACTCTGAAACCATGGGTAAGTGTTAATAACTTAAAATATAATCAAATAAATAATAATGATGACAAATTATAAATACTAAAAAACATTA
>JAPQRN010000002.1:14281398-14325607 GCA_037367275.1 Coranthus polyacanthus
TATGGAACTACAAATCCAAAGTCAAGGGGGAGGAGGAGAACGTGGAACCAGTTGTGACTTGGGAAGACAGGGCAACTTGCAAAGAAAGTTTGAGGTTAGTATTCTTAGTTACATAAACTTAAGTGTCACGTTGGTCACTGTGTCATTTCATGCAGAATTTCTATTGGTTGTGAAGTAGATGTCGGTCATCGCAGCAGTCACACTGTGAGGTGGTCATCCTAAATTTCTGACACTGTCAGTGTTTTGTCCCAGACTGCCAACAACAGCCTCTGAAACTCCCTCACTTGTGACAAAAGACCATTTTTTAGTCATCTTCCACCAAGATCAGCCCAAAATGACCCAGTGTATACCCAGCTTTAGTCAGGACTCATCCTTAGTATGAAAAGAACTTGTAGTATGTACCTCCATAGTTCAAAGATAATGTGATCTAAGGATGTTCTTCTAAAGGAAAATGGAATGAAGCAGATGATTGTTTGCAGCACTGGCCTCGCAGATCATCACCAGAGTCTACTAGTATCTGTCTGTCATAGATCTCATTATCTGTGCTGAATTTTTTCAAAATACTTCTCTCAACTAAAACCAAGCAATCATTTACTGTATGAAAAGGGATATGAAGCTGAAAAGCGGCCACTATAATATCCTAAGATATCTCATTTCAGATTTAGTAGCCTTATAGTAGAGAGGCAGCACAACCAAAAAAAAAATCTTATGAAATTTGTGCTCCAATCTTTTCCCCTCTCAGTTTTATTCTCAGTAATAACTGCTGTGTCGAGCTCCCATGTCTGATAAACAATCCACAGTAGATCCAACTTTAACTTTAAGAAGAAGAAGGAGGTGGTGACACCTCAGCTGTACTGACGCTCTAATGGGGGAAGCGGCGACGTCTGTTGCTATTTGTGGTCGATGTTATCGATGTGCCTTCTTTGGGCAGTGTGTCTTACCCATCTTTTCTGCTTGTCCCTGGTGCTCTGATGTGCTGGTAGTCTGATAAGCAGAGGTGCGAGACACTCTCTGCTCAGTGTAATCTGTTGAGAATGAAGCTACTGTCTTTTCTGTGCCAACCACTGGCACATGTGGAGGATGATGGAAGAGAGGTTGTTAGAGGGACAAATAGCAGCCGACTCTATAAGGCCTCCCAGCTCACACAGTGCACCGGGGAGTTGAGGGACTGAGAGTGTTAGCAGTGATGCATTTCATTCAATTTCATCAGTTTCTCAACCTGACAGTAACCCCACGGCATGTTAGTAAGCTTGTCTTTGACTGTTGTCACCTGATATGCTGTTTTTTTTTTTTTGTGCTGTTTTGTTCCTCGTCTAAAAACCCAGCCAAAATATTCAGTTCCCTGCTCTGTTTTTACACAAAACCTACACTCAAGTGTCACTCATTTCTGCTGTTTTCTCCCCAGGAGGTCTTAAGCACAAGTTTGTTTAGCTAGCTGGCAGGTTGGCTTTATTTATCTCACTGTAAGCCTTTTTTTTTCCATTTCTGCCCTGTGTGAGTCCTAATTTCTCTGTCCCCACTCCTGCCTCTCTTAGTATGTCTCCAGGGTTTAACCATATATTAGAGATTTGACGTGACAGTTTTCTTGTGTTCACGCGGTTTAGTTAAAATATAGAAGAGTTAACATTTAAGAAAATACAAAGTTATTGATTACATCATCTTTTCTTTCAGGATGTTGTCTGAAATTTCTGGTTTTGATCAACGTTGAAAGAATATTTTGGAGGAAGTAACGTGGTGTAACTGTAAAACCTCTGTGAAAGGTGAATGTCTCAACCAACATTCGCATTATCTTATATTAGAAATATGTAATAGTAAATAAAAGAAATAAAACACCATTGTCCTGAATCTTCGAGCAAATGCAATCGAACTGAACCAAACAGAATTGTCCCAAAGAAGGAGATTGAGAAAGAGCAGAGAAAGACGCGTCAGTAGGAGCTGCAGCTGCTCCCCGTGGGAGGTTTCTGCATCAGCCGGTCAATTAATTTCAGTTGTCTTTGTCGTCTTCCGAAGGTTGTAAAGCATCAATATTTCTGGGAAGCTGCACTTAACTCAGTTTGCTGTACATTAAGTTGCTTGTTTCATAAATAGACTAATTTCATGCACTGACTTCTTGAATGGCAGGTGGAAAATTGTTTTCTGTGTAACACACCTCTCTGTGACAACACTGTAAGAAGACGCTCATAAAAGCCACGTCTAATGACATGGAAATGGCACATCTGTAACCTCCACAAGAAAGGGCTGTTCATGCTCAGAAGAATCGTGGATAGTGGATTTAGTTTACAGCTCTGACATTTCACAGTTCACACTTCAGTAACTCTGATGCATATCTTTTACATAAAAGTACAGTTATGTTCTTTGGATAACTAGAGCTGTCGCGATCATGACATTTTATTTCATGATCGATTGTCATACAAATAACTGCGATGAATGGTTTTCATTTTATACCACTGTATAAGCCTAACAATAGTTTATTAATACACATACGCCTTCATTCATATTAATACACATGCTACCTATTGGCATTGACCATACAAGCTACATCCGTGATATTAATGACGATAGATGATCATCGAAATGCGGTCGGTCCAAATATGACTTTTCTGTTTTTTATACATCTCTGTTTTTATACAGGTGACTGGAAACTATTCTACCAATTAAGCAAAATGAACGCACTCAGCTCAAATAACCCCGATCAGGCGATTATGTAATAATTGTGACAGGTCTGTTGATAACTAACAACTAGAGCTGTAACATGTGCCCTACGTGTTACAGCGCATGCCTCAGCCAAGGTATGTGCAATATCAGAGAAAGTGGGGGGAAAAAATCACAGGATCTGCCTCTTTTTCAAAGTTTGATGGTTTATTCCTCAGCCCATGGTCATGCCTTTGTATTAAGATTCGTGAAAATTTGCTCGGTAGTTTTTGTGTGATTCTGCTGACATCCAGACAAACAAACAAATGGTAACAAAAAAAAAAATATCCTCCTTGTTGGGGGTAATAATGCAGAGTTGCAAAGTGGTTAAAAATTGTTTACTGGCTTAAATGGACGTTTATTATGAATTAATGCCTTTCTTACTGGAAGATTATATTTTAATGCTGATTTTTAAATCTTCAATGAATAAATTAGCAAAAAAATGAATACTGTTAATAACAATAATGAAGCCAAATGAAGACTATCCTACAAGCCTTGCTTTCTATTAACTCATAAATCAAATAATAAAACGCTCACGCTAGTTCATGCATCTAAAGTGTTGCGCTGAAAATTAAAACAAAGCGAGAACGGAATTGTTAAGGAGATGACAAAGACAGTGAGACAGAAAGGAAGATGGGATGAGAGCGACAGAGAGAGAAAGAAAATGAAGCCAGTCAGCGTGTGCTGGCAGTGATAAAGGGTAATGAGTTATAGCATTCACAGGTACACAGTGCTCACATATATCACAGCTCTGTCTGATTCGTGACAGATAATTGCAGACTGATCTCACTCAAGATCTGAAATCCTTGCGCACTGGAGTGGCAATAGCTTTGCTTGACATGTGGCGTAGAGATGTGTGCGGGAGCCGGTATATATGGGAGACACACCCTCAGGATTTGCATCTGCTCTTTTTTTTTTTTTTTGCGGGCTCCATGAAGACTCATTAGTCTGGCCAAGTGAAGGGTGGAATAACTGATTGGTCAGTGAGCAAAAGAGGGAGACAGAAAGAGAGAAAGAGATACCACAGAAGGAAGCGGCTGCTCCCTACATCACCATGTCTGAACATCGCAGGCAGCTTCGTTAATGAATTGGACTGTCCCGTGCTAATGAATGGAGTCTAGAGACGGGCAAAAGGAAATGAAGGGAATAGGGGGATGTCAAACTACATGAACGATGAAGTAGCTCATATCAGGGCCCATATTACAGAGGTCTATTAGTTCTCCTGTCTCTGCTGGCAATAGATGTAATGAGGTAGTCTCCAAAGCCCAAACTGATGCCTGCTCTTTCTATTGTACGACAGGCTGTAACCAGAGTACGTCTGTTTGCTCGTGTACTGTTTACAGCAGGGGACAGACTTATATCTTAACATTAATCTAAAGTTTTGTTCACTTCACTTAACTGTGTGTGAATTTGTCTGCAAATTTTCAAATACTGATTCACCAAAACATATTGATTTTAACATTATATCGTATCAAAGTTCTTTTAATCGGTCTGATTTTATTGTCCTCACTGGTTTTGTAAAGATTTGTACGTGTTTTAGCTAAATGTTTAAAAAACACAACAGCAGTGGGACGTAATGTCTCTTTAGCTGAATTCAGGCCTGTCAGTTATCATTATTTACACTTAATTTCCACCATTCTTTAATGAGTTAATTTTGTTGCGCCCACCTTCATCTCGAGGCTCTTAACAAATGTGCCCTCTTTCATTTTTTTTGACAATGCCTAAACAGAATGTTTTTAATTAAAAAAAAAACAAAAAAAAATGTGTATAACAATGAATCAACTAAAATGTCATTATCATGACAGCTGTAACTGACTTATCAATACATTACTCTATTCATACAATCATTTCAGGAAACGTTTGAATTTTCATTTCATTTTGCGTTGCACACCCTCTCCCTGCACTCGTGGGCACATTCAGTTTGGCTTTTTTTCTGATTGCTCGTTCTCTGTGTCACGTTTTGACACCCTTTACCCTTATCACTCCTGACAAGTACTGTGAGCGACAATCAGAGCCGAGTGATCATGGACAAAACCCCTCATTAAAGGAAGTGCTTCTGCCTGAGAGAGCTGACCTTATTAACAAAGCCGGATAGGTTAACGTAGTGTCATGCCATCATTCAGATCATTCTTTCTCTTCTTGTCATAGCCGTAACGGACTCGCCAGGTAATTATTACATTGCATCACATGCTCTCTGCACATATGAAGACCTTGTAACGCTGAAATGTTCCCATTTTGGATGTGTTATCTTGCACCTTGGCCCGGACACGTCTGTTGGGAACAGACAATCTGAATCACTTTTGCCAAAACAAATCTGAGCTTTAATAGTACAAGTGCTGTTACTCAGTCAAGGCAGCATACACACAGGGAAGGAGCCATTTCCAGGTATCTAGCCTTCAGCTTTTTAAACCCAGACCCATTTTTTATTTATTAGATAGAATGATTCTATAAGCCCGCCCACTGGCCTCAACTCTGTGGCACTTAAAACTATGATTTTCTTTTTTTTCTATCCACAGATAGAATAAAAAAATGAGTTTTATGTTCAGGTTTTATGATGCTTTGATTATAATACCCACAACTGTGTTTTAATTCCTTCATTTAATGTGATATCAGTGATAGTGATTGTTTTATTAGCCCACTAAATATGAGACTTTTTCATGCAGCCGCTTTGTTCGCACTCGCAGAGAAGATGGATTACATTGAGGAGGTTTAGCTCTGCTGGATATGTGTTCCTGAAAAGGAGAAGATACCGCAGATACCGTTTTATAAAACTGCGTTACGTTGCCTTCACTTTCAGCAATCTCTACTCGCATCAGAAAGGGCAAAACACAACTTGTCCATGCTGATCACTGTTTTTCGTGGTCCCAGTATGGCACTTTTTGGTTGGTGCCACTGCTTAGTATAACCAAAGATGATCTAACTAAAGACTGAAGATTGCAATCTCCGTCTTCGAGGGAGCCCAGAGGCTGATCCTGTTGCAATTGAGTCCTGTGGGAGAAGTGGCTCAGTTCCCCGAATAAACTCCTATTTTGTGAAAACAGTTGCTTTCATAACAATCAGATGACCACTGTGATGATCTTTAACACGTTATCCATAAACTAGCACATTTCTGTGCCAGAATAGCGCTGGGTATTGTTGCAAATTTTTAGATCCCACGCACAGATAGACCAATACTTTGGTTCGATAACACTGAGATTTACTGCTTAGGTATTGAAATTTGATATAACAAGCCCAAACATGTTTTGTTAATTGATAGTGATAGTATCTAAGCAATTTGGTCGGCGCCATGAAAGCACAGACACTGGTAGCCACAATAGATTCTTCTGAAATGTAAAAAAATGCATCATCTGTATAATTGCAGTGGCTGGAGGATTTAATACACTGATTATACTGTATACATAAAATAAGGTAATTGACAGGACAAAGAAGAAAGTCTGACACATTTTAAAAGTATATCTTAATATAAACATTTTATTCAGTGCATTTTTGTGTATACAACAAATAATAAACAACTGGAAGTTATCAGACAGCCACAGTGTCTGCCTGTATATGTTGTTTTATCAGATTTAGCCTGGTAGTTTGGAACACATGATCCAACATGGGTTAATACACATAGCCTACATCATGCAGCTCTAGACCATAATTCCCTGCTTTCTCCCATGCAACAGATAGGTTCACCTAATACAAACCACCTCCGGAGGAAACCAAGAAAAGAAAGCCTCCCAGAAGCATGTACCAGAAAGAAGTTATGTAGCTGAAGGGAGGAGTACATAGCCCACAAAAGGGGTCCTTTTTGTACATAATTGTGTTTGTACATGCCCTGTGCAAGAAAAGGGAAGATGTTATTTTTTTTTTTTCGTAAGTTTTTTTTTTCACTTTTACAAATATGACGTGTCCTATAAAATGTTAAGCCACCTAAAAGTCCACAGTATTCTTTTTTAAATATAGAAAATATTGTCACCACAATAATTTACTCAAACACATAACAAGCATCCTGGGAAGGGGCTTGCACCATATTCCTATGGTGGACTGTATCACTCGATAGAAGTTGACAAAAAAGGATGGCGGGGGGGGGGGGGATCAAAGTATGACACAAGCACAGGAAGGAAACGGATCACGAGGACAAAAGACAGAGACATTGTGACACAGTAGAAACAGAAGGGAATGGGGACACAGAATAATCGTTTCATACTTCGGTAGTCAAGCATATCAGCAAAAAGCACAACATCCAGCGTGCTGCCAATTCCAAAGTGTTTAAAATCACTTCCTTCTTCCATTGTTCGTGTTTTGCGCAAAATCTTTGCTTTCTCTCATCAAAAATGTACAGTGAAGAAAAAAAAAAAAATCCAGCTTTGCCTTTATACTGGCTTGGTTTTCAGCGGCTTAAAGGGACACTCTTTCATTCTGTCTTTGGTTTGCTGGAACCCCTTTCGATGATGAAATAGCAACAAAAAAATAAATACTGAACAATGGCAAGGGAAGACAACGAGAGGGGATAAAAACAAAACCAGTTACCAAATAAAAAGCTCTTGGCTAATTCAGAAAATTAGCAAAACCAAGGTGCAGCTGTGGCATCTTTAAAAAGAAAAAAAAAAGAACTGCAAGAGCCACACTGTCCCTTATATTTCATTTTAGCTGAACATAGGCTTCTTTTTCCCATGCTAGAGAGCTCAGTCTCTGAGCGTGTGCACTAGGACGCAGGAGAGCTACCGTCTGGCTGGCCACAGTCTTAGCAGCACTAGGCTGTGCCACACCAGGGAGTTTATAGGCTTTGTATTCACAGAAGCATGGATGAGACAGAGATCACGGCTCGTACTGTACCACTGCAGCCTCGTAGACCAGCACCGTTACGGGCTGCCCTGACCGCCTACATATCTAACTCCCTGCCCCTGTCTATCTGATGCATGAGTGCTTGGTGACCTAAGAGAAGTTACTGTTCACAAGAAATTAAGAAAAATAAATGAACTTAAAGATGAGCCAACTGGTTTACGATTATCACCACATGAGTGATCAAATAAATAAATTTCAAGCCCAAAACAATATTCTTAATTACTTTTTTTTTTTTTTTTCCAGAATGGTTTATGTGCTGTTATGTTTCTTACTTCTGTTGATGAGACGGAAACAATGAGTGACCAGGATGGTACCTAACTGTGTTTATAGTGATGGTGTCTAGGTGTTGTGGTTTGTTGTCGTAGCTAGTCCTGAAACGCTGATCGGAGAGAGAAATCTGCTTGGATTCACGCTCTGCTGGAGGTAAGGTTTCGTGGTTCTGCCCCAGGTCTGGGTTTGGCTGCCGGGCTACGTAGACTCATTCTGGCTCACGGCTTTGCCTCCGTTGAGTACAGCTGAGGCACTCCGACTCTTGGTGGGTGTGCCACTGCCCGAGCGGGAGAACTCTGTCAAGTCATGGAGGGATGGCTCTCTGTACATTGCCACTGTAGAAACAAAAAAGAAATGCATATCAGGCAAATTGGCACAATATATACCTTAGGCAAAACCACACCGTAAAAAAGAAAACTTAATTTATAGTATACAAAGAGCAATTTAGTTAAGCTACTTCCATTTATTGGACTTGCTTTGTGTATCATAAAGGGTTCTGTGTTCCATCAATCTGCGGAATTAGAGACCAGGTTGCTATTGTTGAGGTTAAAAAAAACAAAAAAAAACGCATTTCATTATAAATTCAGGAGTTGTTAGTGCTTTAGCTTTGCTGTGTGTGCAGCATTGGCCCAATCTGCATCTCAGCAGCTGCTTTTCAGAAGAAATATCAGTAATCTGATGTTCACAGTCTTTGGTTTCAGGATGTTGTCAACATCCTTCTGCCTAGAATGCTATTTGATGTTCATTCCTAAGGGAGTCTGTGGCTGAAACAGCAAACCCAGTCCTTCAGACACTTCACTTAGCCCAGCACTTTTTTGTTAGAGCAGCAATCCAGAGACCATCCCTACGTATACACATCAATCAATGGCAGGATTTCACTGAGAAACTGCTGATGATTGGTACCCGTCGGGATAGTGACAGTATTGTATTTTATGATTATAATGGCGGGCCACAAACCTGCAGATTACGCTATCACTTCAACACAACTTCTTCTACCATCTTTAAACATTTATTCCCATCTTGTCATTTCCCCCGTCCCTCTACACTAATCTTCCTGTGTTTCAGTGACAGACATCACTTGACAGAGTACACTCTCTCCTGATGAAGGCAGCTCCTTGTGGCATGCACCAACACTTTCAGCAAGAATTGTAAGAGGATTCTCCTGTTTTGGGTTTGAATGACGTGAGCTGCTCTTGCACACTCGCTTCATCCAGAGGAAGACAGAATGAAAGGCTGTGGGCTGAGACTCACAGACTGGAACCATAGGAGGAGTGAGTAATGGCTGGAAGACATTCCTGTGCCAATGCTTCTTAATTGGTGCCCTGTAACACCCCTGCCTCTGAATCTTTATGAGCTGCTGGAACAAATTCTCCTTTTATTTTTCTCCCTTGAAAGACTGTTTCCGTACCACTAGCCACATCTTGAATCTTAATTGTGTAAAAGAAAATATTGTGCATTACTGGATAATTTAAAGTTTGTGCAAAGGAAGGAGAATGTCTAATATTTGCGGGTTGTATAATAAAAGTCTTTGTTCAAAATTGGATTCGCTTTTGGATGCCAAAAATACTATATTTCAGCGATTAGAAACCCCCCCCCCCACACACACACACACACACACACACACACACAAAAGGCAGCTGAAGTCAGTGCTTTCGGAAACTCTGAGATTACTGTCTCACCCAGCCTACTGTATATCTAAACCTTATTATTTCCCTACTCTTTCTCAGTGTTCTCAGTATTTTTCTCTCAGCATAAAGCAAAGCAATCATTCACTGGCTATGTCTCTTAAGTGTGTTTGAGACGCCCTGGATGGCTGCTAAATGAAAGCGAAAAGATATTATAGTGGTCTCAGAGGGCAGGCAACGACTCTTAATAAGACGGTGGCTGGAGGAGCTTTACCAAAATCTCAAAATGAAGCAGTATAATATTGGCAGACAGAAGGAAAGAAGAAATCCAATACAAATTGAAATATTCACTACTATGCTCTAGAATCAAGGCTGAATATCTGAATGAAGCACCTCATTTAATACTTTTACTGTGTGCCCTTTGGTAGGAAGATAATGAGCCTGACCACGAATATATATTTTTAAGCTTTGTGATTGCACCTATGAAATAAAAAGGAATGCTGTTATTATAGTTAAAGGGGATATATTTTATCCTTTATAACAAGTTCATTTAAGTTTCACATGCCCGCAGAATGCATATTTTAAATGTCAGCTCCAAATAGCGTACAGATCGCAATTAGTGGCAAATCATGCCAGGGTTTGTTCTGGTGGTTTGGTGAAAACCGACAAATTTCTAAAGCCTTGTTTTAGGCCCAGTTGTCTGAAAAGGGACTGTCTGAATTTCTTCATTGAGTGAGTAATGTTATTTTTAAAGCCCCTAGACCTGTTTTGTAATGGGAAAAGAAATTATGTTTAATATTGATTGATATGTTTTTCACAATATGTCCCTTTTTAAATTTTGGGACGCACCGATCCCGATTAAAACATAAAACATCTCGGAAACTGTTTGACAGAATGTCACAAAATCTGGCACAAATGTTCACGTGAATGCAATGATGAACTGGAAAGATTTTGGTGGACAAAGGTCCAGGTTGCTGGGACTTCACGAAACACATTTCTGGCCATAACTGCTAGTAACTGAGAGAACTGAATGAACAGATTATGATGCAAGAATAGTACATGCATCTGATTGAACTTTGATTGTTCTTGTTTTTTCGATTCCCCGGCTTTGGGTATTGGCTGATACCGAGTACCAGTCTGATACCAGTGTTAATTAATAAGCAGTAATACCTGATTGTATGGAAGAGTCTGGGATCACTGATATGTGTAAAACAACATCAGGCTTGTGTGTATTGTTTAGTCATTATATAGACTGGCAGGGCGCAGGACCTTTTGACAGGGAATGTTCAGCTGTCCTATTTAAACGGGCATTAAAGTGTTCACATGGAGCTGAAGATGTATATCGGCTTAGCTAACGCTAAGCTAGCGGTTCGGTCATCACCAGGAAGACGACAAAGGACGACATTTGTAAGTTACAGAGACTGACGAGGAGTGGTTTTTCTGCACGCTCATGCTATACTTGTGCTGTGTGTGCACTGATCTGCGTCTCCTTCCAGCAACAGCTATGGGTTTCCAGCTCACTCTGTGCATGTGTAAAAGAAGTCACATTTTTTTGTTACCTTTTCTGGAAAAGCAGTATGAACCATTACTCCCCTCTCCCAGGAAAAAAAAGCATGTGAAGTAAATAAAATGTTTGCGATATCTTAATGCCTACAATTAATAATTTTAATACTTTCATCCATATAAAACTGTCTTTGTTAATCTTAAAATCCTTCACAGTGCTAGTGTGCATACAATTTTTTTTTTTTTTGTGTGAAGCTATAAAAAGAGCTAGCTGTGACAGATTCCAAACGTGAAACAACTCAACAAACTAAAGAAATTGCCCTCTTTTCGTCATGTTTCTTTTTTTGTGCCGCAAGATTTTCATTTCTTGCAGACGAAAAAAAACAAAAAAACAACCTTAGACTGCACTCCTTTTATCTCACCAAAGAGAAAACAGACTCTGTCTTTTCGCGCTCCTCTCTGTTGACAGGTAAATCTGTGTCTCAAAGAAGATGAAAGGACTGTGGCCTTTTCTTTTTTTTTTTTCAAAGAACTGAACCATTCTTTCCCCTGCTTTCAGTCACAGTACCCCACACAGTCAAATGGGTGGGCTTCTCTGTGACATTACTGTACAAAACCCAAGTCTTGGTTGTGACTATTTCAATGATGTAACCATAGTGTCCCCGCTGCCTCTGACAATGGCTCGTCCTTGGTCTGCACTCTGTCTGCAGTGAAGTGTGACCAGAGGAAGCTACTGAATAGTTCCGTGTTTCCATGTCTAAGGAGAAAGGTAAATGGCAGGGAGTCATGTGGAAATGAGCTCATTTAGTCTTTAGTAAAAAAAAAAATAAATCCACCTGGCGAGAGTATAAAGAAGATGGGGACATTTAATCATGGAGAAAACCTAATGGCTCCCATGCAAGGGAGGTCTATTATTGTGAAAAACAATCCCTGTGCCAAGTAGGGGAAAAAAAGGCATTGCTGAACAATCAAGAAACTTTCCAAATTGATTATGTGGGTTCAGAAACTTTATTCTTGCAGCAAAGCATTGTGCTTTCTTGAACCCCGGTTATTCATTTTAGTAAATGTTATGTATTTCCAACATTGTACGTGTGTTATGATTTTTAGTCTTGCCAAATCTGAATTATTTTCTGTGTTTCAGTTTTGTTATGTGAAGCACTCGGGCTGCGCGTTTGTAAGAAAGGTGCTGTATAAATGAAACAGAGATGAGTTGTTGTTACTCTCTAACAGTATGACAGTGCAGTACTGGTCTGGCTCACCTTTTAGAGGTTTGGGAAGGAAATGGGCTGCTGGCTTGTTCTTCTTGACATGGTTCCCCTTCATGATTTCACCTTCTTTGTTCAGACCGAGGTACCAGCCCCTGCCTGACTGCTGCTGCCGGTATATCATGGAGGAGTATGTCACATAATAGTTCTCGAACACTGACTCCTTGAATTTGCACTCTGGCGTAAAGTGTTCCTGTGGGGAAAAGGGAGAAGCAGATACACTGTATATAAGACGCTGTTGGACATTAATTCACAAGGTCTCAAGAGTATTTGACATCTTGATGAACAGAGAGCAGCTGAAATGCAATAGTTCATTACTTGAGAGTGGAACTTAATAACACTACATTGCGCTGCACGTCCAACACACTCAGGCATGAAAAGTGCAAAGGCGGTATCTCAAGTTCTACGTCCTGACTTTAATATTTTTGTCTCTTGAGAATCTTCTAAATCTATTCCTTCCATTTACTGCGGTGAATAATGTAGCACTTGGTGGCATAGATAACAGTGATATGACAGATACAGAGAAGCATTAATAAAACATAGAGCCAAGATGAAGAGTATATTCTCATTTTGCTCCAAGCTGTTAATTATGTATGGGTGGTTCATTATCTTTCAGAGTATTGTCCTCTGTATTTGAGAATTTGTTGGACATGATGATGTATTACTGCCATTTGACTTATTATACTATCTATTTAAGTATTGACTTTTTTTTCACACTACAGTACAATACGTTAATACGCATACTGCATATCCTTGAATAGGGCCTGCAAGGTGTGAGTGTGTACTCTCCCTATTTTTTCTGGTATCTATCTGGGTGCATTCACTAATGAACTCACTGTAGGGACTCTCCTTAGAGACGTGATTTTGCAGTTCATTTTCCAGACTCCATACTGCGCAAGAGTTCACTCCCCCATTTTGTTTGGTTTAGAATCCAGAGCCTATATAGGATTTGCCCATTAATACTACAACAGTGTGGCTGTGGTTTATTTCCCCTGAGGTGGGTTTTTGTGTGCGCATGTGAGTGTCTGTGCTTGAGTTCTTCGGTGTCTCGGTGTGTGTGTGTGTGTGTGTGCGTTTGCCCAATTTGTGGAGCTGCATGGGCAGTGAGTCTACAAAACAGTCTAATCAGGAGACAATTCCCCCTGAGAGAGATCGCGGGACAGTAGTCAGTTGTTCTTGCTATGCTTATAACCTTTCTTATCAGGACAGAATTTGCTCTCTGTTTGCAAATGAAAATACACGCTGCATTATTTAGCAACACGTCGTTTCAAAGCAAACATCTGAACAATCCTATTCACGTGTATAAACGGCTCGCGCCGTAACTCACATTGGGCATTACAAAGTCAGCTTTGACTGGCGCCTTGTTCAGACTGAAATAAGTCTACCCAGTATCGGTCCCGTACGTGTTAAAAAACATAACATGCCACTACCAGACAGAGAGTCATCAATAACAGCTTATGTTTTTTTCAGCAGTTCAGCAGCATCGCTCTTCATGTGCAATACTAAAAGGACTTCAGAATGTTCTGCATGAGGTTCATGCCCGGTGATGTGCTTTGCTCTGCAGTCGTTTACGAAGCCGCTCAAAAAAAAAAAAAAAAAAAAACGAAAAGCAGAGAACTAGAACTGTTTGCTAAATGTTCACTTTCTGAAACATATTCAAGAGCAACCTTCAGTAAGGTATTATGTTTCACTGTGCCTTTTGTCACATTCAACCTACAGCGCCTAGCCGAGTGACAAATCCCAGAGGTGCCGTTTATAACTGACATATTCATGGTCTCCTCTCAGTGTTCATGCATTATCAAGATCACAGCGTCTGACAGTCTGACCTGTGCTTATTGTTAGGATTTAAACCATTTAAAGACCTAGATCATGGGTCAATTCACACCAACTCACAAAGGCCTACCAGTTCACATCATGGATTTTAACTTTTTTTTTAAAAAATCACAGACTCATCGATCAGACTATTAGATTAATGGGATGAAATCCTAACAGACATAATGCTTAAGTGGACTTGCTTTATTGTTTTCTAATGCCACTAGTTGATGTCAGAAATGAGTTCAAAGCTTGAAATTGCGATAATGAACAAACATATTTTATCCAGACATTCTGAACAAGATGACGTAATGTAGTTTACAATGAACTGAGACATTAAAGCCAATGAAAAACAGGCTCAATGTGTATCACAGACAGATGGAAAACCTTGAAGTCCATGTAGTACAAATACTGACCTATGAAATAAAACCAATAAAACCACAGTGAAAAGTACATGAACTTTTTTTTTTTTAATTCTGCAATCATAGAGTGATATAACATCTTTAATTTTTTTTTACCTTAAGTGAATATTAACACTTTCTGATTTAAAAAAAAAAGTTCAAACAAATAATCCTTCATAGGCAAATATACAGTCAAAATGTGGATTTTTCAATGCTGAAGATGTATTTAGCAATATGTACATATATATGTGCCGGTCAATCTTTAGATTTGACAGAACTGTAGTTACACAGATTCATAATTTGTTTACTAGTGGAGATCTACAGTTTTGAAAATGAAAGAATTCTGTAATGGCCTTTTTATATGGCTGAAAACTATGGGATGCTTTTAAAATAAATATCCATGTAACACTAAAGGATTTATTAACTTTATTCATTAAAATTACTTTGGGGCACTTTTGTGTGAAATATAGATATTGAGTATTTTAAGACATCTCATAATCCGCAGGGCCTAAAGTGTTCATGCATTAAAGTATAAATGACATTATCGGCTTTTCTCTCTCACCAATGACAGAAATTAGCTTTTTAATCCCCCTACATTCAGATGCATTGTTTATTTTGTTCAACAGTATTTATGTGTAATGAACATTATACTTGTATACATTATGATTCCTCTCTGTGTGCATTAATGGACCCATTTCAGCAACGTTTGCAAATCACTCAGTTAAGTACCGTAGCTGAATGAATCTGTTCCTTCTAGAGCTTAAAGAGGACTTGAGACTCTTTCCGTGATAGACAGCAGTTTGTGTGGCATCCTCTTCTCCTGTTAACAGCTCCAGAGTAGTTCCAGCACAGCCCCAGTGTTTTTGATCAGTGCATTCACTTTGTTTGCATAGCCAGCTCTGATGCTACTGCCCCAGCAGATTGCTGCAGCATTGCACTCATGACAACAGTGGTAAAACATTGGCAACATCTTCCTTCACAAATTCAGGGAGCTAAGCTTCTTCAGAAAACACGACCGTCTTGTTCCTTTCTGTTGGCAAATTAGCATCGCTCTTACAGTCTAACTTCTTGTCAAGGAGAACTTCTACTATGAAATTCAAATCATGCTGAATTGCTACTGTACTGAGCTACTGTAGTCTTTCCAAAAAAAAAATCTATTGCTAATCTATTCTTGACTTCCCAGTGCCGCTACTGCTTATTTTTTTAATTATACAATGATATATGGAGTTGTATGTGTAATACTTAATTCTCCAGTGTTTCTTAATCCTTCTGACTTTGTCTTATTGTCCACCTTCATCGGTGCGCCAATGTCTCGTTTTGTTCTGCCTGCTCTCTTCCTCTAGTCAGCCTGATTAGCAGCAGCAGTCTCAGAAACGCTGGGAAGCGTCCATCTCAGTTATGCATAAACAGCAAAAGGAGAAAAAATAATGGGCTGGTCAGCTCTCGAGCCAGGATTTCGGTTCTACCTCTAATAATGAGCTTATGTGGATTTGGCAGGTTACAGTCGCCCTGGAGAAGAATAAGAGTCTATTGATAAACAGATACAGGCACATTCAGAGCCAAGATGGAGGAGATGCTGCTGGCCAGTACTGTCGTACTGGAGTGGGTCTATAGACAAAAGACTCACTCAGACTGACACAGGGAGGGGCCAAAATGGCAGGGGATCCCCATTTCTATTCTAACAGGACTGTGATAGACAGAAACATTTAGATTCTTTTGAAAGAGCTCCAGAAGCAGCTCCTTCAGTCAATAACATATCTATTGTTCACTGAAACCAGTCTCAGTGAAAAAAATCTCAGATCACTTTAATCACGACCGCAGTGCCAGATGGAGTGAGGGGAAATCACTTTAGAAATAAAAAGCAAGACACTATCTGCATAGAAATAATATCACTTGTGTCATCTCCCCCCCCCACGCCCCAACAGTGGCTTGGCTAAATGGACTTTTAATGATCCCATTACACTACATGGGCTATTCTTTGAAATATGCAAAGTCAAGTCATCATGTCCAAATGATGCACACCTCACTAGCACAGTGTCCAGGAAAAAGTTTAGGTAACTACAGCACTGTCTTACATATGCCGTTAGAAACTTGCCTCCTCAAAATAGAAAGTCTGATGTAACACTGGTGTGTTTGATACGACAAAGAGACAAGTCTGTCAGTTGTTTCTTGCCTTCTCTCTTATTTTTGTAGCTGTCAGAAATTGCGTTGGACAGTCATGTTGCTTGGAGCTCTGATACATTTCTTCTCATTTAAAGAAGTGAAATATTACAATGCACCCTTATCCTTTATTTAGAGCATCTATGTGAGAATAAGCAGTGTTAAATTTCCAAGCATCTGTTAAGGCCCGTCACAGTTCTAACATAATGCATTATCGCAATTATTTGAGTTAACAGTGATTATTTTGCATAATCCTCATAATCGTCTCCATTCACCTGTATACAAACAGCTGGATGAAACAAACAAAAATGTCGTATCTCCGTCACTATTTCTGCATCATTTTCCACCATTTGAGATTTGACTGGTTTCTCGTGTCATTGTGCTTCCTTCATTTTTACGCGTTCCAGCGTTCAACGCCAGCAAATGCCTCTTCTTCTATTCTCCTATATTAGAGGTATAAAATGAACAGAAAAAGACAATTAAATTGTTAATTGCAATTATTTATATGACACTTGTCTGTCTTAACCGATGCCATAATTTATAGCTTTACATCTGCTCTTGCCTTCCGCTGTCCTTTATTACGTATTTACTTTTTAGGGTTGTTGGTTAGTTGGTGGTTGGTTCATATTCATGCTTTATGGGTATTTGTGAGTGTGAGTGAGTAGGTGGACAAAAATAGCATAATTAGCAGAGATTTACTTATCTTTAATGACAGAGAGCTTAAGATCTTATTCGGTTAGAAGGCCAAAAACTTCCACAAAGATCCCTCTTCCCCCCACTGATATCCACTCTTTACAATGCTTCTTACTCATGAATTAAATCCACACTTGTCTTTCTAAATGGGGTGAATTTTATCTCACCGGAAAAGAACAGAGGGAGGCAGAGAAGCCTCTTATGTTTTACAACAAGGGGAATCCCGGTTGAAGTTATGTTGCCTGAGCTCTTTGTGATTTCATAACTGCCAATAAAGGAGTCACTGATGGAACTGTTGACTCTAACGCACCGGAGGGTGTTCCCCGCACATTTTTAATGTCCGTGAAAGTAAAAACATACTGCCCATATAGATAACTTCTTGTCACACAACTGACTGACCCTTTAAAACAGCATTTGTTGGGCTTCGGGGGAGTAATTACAGCCCAATAATGTTTTCCCTATTCAGTCAGCAGGAGGAGAAATACTGGTATAATGGATCTGATCTCCCCTGTAAAGATATTGGCTGGATTTTTCACAAGATGAGCCAAATCGATGCTGCACGCTGCCCCATGTGTATTCAGCTGCCACATGGAAACTAAAATGACACCAATTATGCCAATGAAATCAGGGCTGAGTGCTGTTCTAGTTTCTTTGCAGCCACATCAATGCTTATGAGACTCACAAAAGATAATGCTATGGCTGGGCAGTGAAGACAAATCTCGCTAAATCCAGCTTTTCACTGTCCCACTCTTTGCTCTAGAGTGGAAGTGGATTAAAAAGCACCTTTTTCTTTAGCCAAAGATAAAGTACAGTCTTATTGTTCATTTGTTTGGGAATAAATTGGAGAGCTTTAAGCTAGTGGAAAAGACCCTTACAAATACCAAATACAAATAGACACACCCACACAGGGTACACACTCAGCGGCAGCACGTACCACGCAAACTAGTTAATGACACAGCTCAGTGGAGTGAAACCTTAAAGCAGTGGTTATTTACCAAAGGCATTGTGCTTCCTAAATGGGTGAAAAGACATGGGTGTGCGACAACTACATATCAAACAGGAGTGTACTGAGTTCATAATGTACAACCACAATGACATACACACTTCTTCGCTGTCTTTGGGTTTAATTTTGAGGTAATGGCACGATTACTCATTGCACAGCTCCCACAGGGACTTAACTGGTCTGGCATTTTAGAGACAAAGCAACCCTGTCTCAGAAATGACGTTCATTTTTTAACTAATTTCAGATCCAATTAAGTTTTGTAATGAACGTAATGCCGCCTACATTAAGTTAATTACGAACACGTGCTTTGATTTTGTTGCAAGGAAACATCATTTTTAAGAGAAGGATCCATTACGTCTTTTGTCTTTCCTCAAGTCAGGACTTTGCCTCGAGAGAGAGAGCGGGGTTCGCACCACAACTCCCGTAACTGTTTAGGTCTAGGCAGTAAAAGTGCTTTGGTTAGGAGAAGCTCATGGTTGGCCTTTGGCTTTATTAGAAACGGAATAAATGCTGAGCTAAACAGGTTCAAAATAATGAATACGTAAATATACAAATGTTTATCTCTGAACATCAAAACCAAAGCAAGTAATCAATAAATCTGAGACTGAACATCAAACTAACTGTAAAAAATAGGAGATTCTGGGTGCAGTTTTTAACTTTTTGAGAAGCCTAACATCAGCTATCGACCATTATTGAGGCCAAGTTCTGCCGATAACGGTCTGTAAAATGTCCTATTTGCGTTGAGTAATCGGTCTGTCTGTACCTTTAACTACTACAGTATGATGAAATAAAATACAAGCCGAGCGACATTATGTTTATAACCAAACATACTTGCAGTCACAATTTAGTTGCGTATGAATGTAATTCGTGTGAGACGGGGTCGGACAGGGAGCTTCTAAACCTGCTTTCCAAACCTCAACGCTAAACTGATAAATATCTGCTGCCCGAGAGCCCTGAACTCTCCATTTTACACACGCTCGCATAGAACCGTCTAGACGAGATTCAACTGGAGCCTCGGTGACTCACGCTAATTCAAATATGACCCATCAGGAAATTAATAACACCACTTCAAAAGGCACCTCGTGAGATATGTGGACACCACTTAGCTCTGGATCTAAAAATACACGCGCAGATCAGAAAACGTATAAAGAAGGCTTACACTTTAAGTGGAAATATTTGCTGAATTGTACTGAGGACGTAGCTGGTGGAGGTTTATGCAGATTATGTTGACAGCGGTGTTCTTGTGCGCTGCTGTGTAGAATAGGGGATGCTTCTGTAGTTGTGATGCAAAGTTTGCAAAAGTAAAGGGGCAAGCGGGAAAAGAGAGGCTTACGTAAAATACATATTAATGTTTCGTCTTCACCCACACACTGACGCTGATGGATGAATACATTTTCGCTGGTGCATTCTACTTCACTCGCACATGTGTTGTTCCTAATTGTCTTTTTCCTAACACACAGTCATGTCCAAACACACATCCACACAAAGCCACAGTTTAACAGACTAAACACATAAATGTATAATTTAGTGGAATTACAATCTGTGTCTGTGATTAAAATGGAATATGCATGTATTCATTCAGATCCCATTTACTGTATTTCATATTCACTCGCGTTCCCATTTTTTCCTTCGTCTGACAAAAGTATAGAATGAGGGTACTGTAGTTTTCCATCAACACTACCGCCCCCACTTCCCCATCACCCAAAGTACGTCATCTGTTGTCTCTCCGTTGTTGATTGGGAATCTCCCTGCGACGCTGTCCCGCTATTGGCTGGTTTAATACGTGGCTTCAAGGCAGCACTTTACTGCAACAGCAATCCCAGCAAGACAGGCACTATTAGGCAGCCGGCTACACATTCAATCCAATTCCCTCTCTAATTTAGCTGAGACACAAAGGACTTCAACGCCCCCCCCCCCCCCAGCTGTATTCTTCCAATGCAACACGACGACAACATTGTGTGAATGAAACACTGTGTTTCACATATGAGCTGGTGTTTAGAACAGATTTCTTTTTAGTAGAGATTCCATATTTTACAAGTGCTCCTGGTTATAACTGAACACGTGCGTGCATTTACTTTTTAAAACACAACATAAAATAAAAGAAAAACCTTTTAAATGTACCTACAGCGTTGTTTGAATGTGACAGATTATGACTGATTTTATTAAATTGTGTTTTCAGATACTTATTGCCATCTGTGTGTGCGTCAATAGGTGAATGAGACAAACACTGTAAAGCGCTTTGGATAAAAGCACTATATAAATTCAATCAATTTATCAGCCATTTAACCATTTATTTATTTATTTACTATTTTTTTGTATAGCACCTCTACAGAGCAAATGCCACACAGTGCTTTTAAACAGAAGACGCACTGCAGGATTGAAATAGTAACGGTATAAGTGTAACTACAGCTTAAATAGTCTCTCTCTTTCTCCGGTGTCTGCAAGAGTAACGATGAGAGTTTCAAAGTTTAAAAGCCACAATCTCAAAAACTAACTCCGTTAGTTATAAGCCAGAGAGGATAAGACCCACCATGTTTAGAGTAGGACTGTAGTAGCTCACTAATCCAGGTGAATGTCTGATCAGTGGAAAGCTCGGGGGTTGGCAGAAATGAAGTGAATCATAAATTTGATGAGGGAGCAGTGAAAAACGTTTAGATTAGTCCAACGCTTTGAGGCGGCACTTGTAATCCAGGAATGTCTTGACAGGGAGAGTTATAATAGATACTGTACATGTTTGTTTATCTTGCCCATATATCTCGAGATACAATGGGCATGTTTTTAAGGTCTGACTGCGCAGTATAAATGGACAGACATATTATGCAAATGAGAAGCATATGAAAGGCAAACAAAACCCAACACGAAACCTTTGGTTGCGTCACAAGTTGCTGATAAAGCGCAGTGTTAATAACAGCACTGACTAACAGTGTGAACAGGTGCACTGAGATCCAACAACAACAAGAAATTATTCTCTTGAGGTTTCTCAGTAAAGTGCAACAGACAGAAGATGCTGATCTAAATGCCCAGTACATCACATCCACATTTTCTCTAAAAAAAAAAACACTTTGATAATCTGATATTTAAAAAAAAAAAAAAATGCCAATACTGCTGCTTGTTGAGATTCAACCATATTCAACCTGATTGAATTAAGTGCACCACTCACTTAATATGTTTAATTACTAACAGCCAAGCTCGTATCATTAAAATCACTCACTGAAAGCTGTGAACTGCCGGGGAGCCATGTTAAACACAGCATATTATTGTGTGTGTGTGTGTGTGTGTGTGTGTGTGTGTGTGTGTGTGAACGGAAGAATTATGTTTTATATCAATTACTTCGGTACATTCCCCCCAGGCATGCTTAGCTGGGGCAACCCCCATGGATATGCTGTCAAACAATGACTAGTGCTATTAAAATGTAATTATAGGCAGGCCATATAATATTCACATCAGGCTGCAGTGATTATGCTGTCATTCCTTTGGTCTTACAAATACTACATGGAATTTTTCCAAATACTGTATAAGTGTTAAATAGAAATGGGACACTTTTATTTTCAATTCTGAAAATGTTACAATAGATATGAAAAGGGTATTACATTTTTTGTGGACAGCAGCTCAACATTTTACAGATGACATTTTGACATGCACAGTAGGAAATAGTAGTAAATAATTGATTGAATTTATGGTTTCATTTAGCTGTTTTAAAGGTCTTGGCATCGCACATGCTGACTCACTGGCATAGCTTACTGGGATGCTTGACTTGTTTTGGTTCTCCATAACTGTTCCCTACTTGTTAAAATGCAATGTTTTATGTTTGCTTTTTAATGGGAGGATTTGTTCCTCCAGCAGCTTGATTTCTCTAAGAGCTCCCTCAAAGAGCTGTCTTTATTGCCAAATCTAACTGTACAAGTGTCTCCAATTCCTTGACTCAGGTGATTCTGACTGAACGAATGCTTTGTGAGAGCTATTACATTAACCCTGTTTATATGTATGCATTTGGGTGTACAAGACGGAGAGAAAAGGAGATAACGGGGAGAGAGGGAGGCCTGAAGGCCAGTTTTCCTTTTTCCTACATCGCATTACTGCCAAAGTAATGCAATAGATAATTTGTCAGACGTAGCTGCAGAATGAAAGGCTACAAGATCATTAGGTTTGTGAGCTTGTTGCTATCAATCAGGACTGTCCCGGATTACTGAGACCTTTAACCATACAGAACGATCTTTACTAATTTGACTATGAGGATTGTCTGTCAACGGTGCCTAAGTGTGTCTGTGTGCCCTGTGGGTGCACATCTACCCCGTCTGCCAGTCTTCTCAGTGACACCTGCCACACAATGAGACGGTGGCATTTGGGAGGAAGACGAACAGGACCACTGTTCATCCTGCAACTGAATTATTCAGAACATTGCACATTTAATCAAAGATGAAGAGCCAGCTGCCACAATAGGATATGTCATTGCTCAGTCTGCTTACACAATGCTTGAACTTCTTATTGACACGGAATTATATCAGAAAATGACGCTGCGCTTATGTCAAACTTACGATATTTTGTCTGAGCGGGACCGTAACATCTGTCGCTACAAAATATAAAAGCAAGAAAATATTAGCACTAACTTAGTCCTCCATCACAGTATCTGTCTTCGTGTGCATGTTTTGTCGTGCTTCTCCTTCCAGTTGGTCTTGTCACCATAGTAACTCAGATATCTCCCAGCAATCCAACCTAGCTGTCTGCAGACTGTCTGTCGGACAGCTGCTCGGATAGAGGCCAGGACCTCATCCTATACACACGTTCACTCTCGAACATTGTAAATGAGACACTTACTGATGTGTACAAGTAGCCCTCGCTGTTCATAGCCAGGTAGAGTTTTGTCTGCACCCCCTGGATGGCAACCACTCGCAGCCCCACTGGAATAAGGTTGAACATGGCTGAAAAGGGACACAAAGCAGAATCAAAAGATACATCTTAGGTCACGAAGTTTCAGATATTTTACTTGTTCAAAGAATAAAAAAAATCAAAACCACAACATCCTGTGATTCTGAAGCATAACAACACTTGCATAACACTGAGAATGATGCATATTATGAATACTGTGAAATAAAATAAGAATTACTATTATAATCAACTGTTTATTACTTTAACTGTTTAACCATCTCAGTCAAATAAAGTATCTAACCTTTCCTGTTTCTCCAATGTGTTTTATATACCTATAACTGAGTCATGAACATATATACCGTAGGCACTGTAGGATTTGAAATATAGGCATTTACAAAGATTAAAGTGATAGCTCTGATTTGGGGTTAAAGGAGGTACTGTTCTATAGTCAGTGTATTGCCATTTTGGAGAAGCACACAGGATTATTGACAAAAACCAAAGCAATATAGTACTGTAAGATCTGTAATGTAAGTTCTGCAATTGAGAAAATGTAGTACCAAAAGAAAGGGCCGTGTGACGACAAGGTAAAGCAGTGAAAATACTCTAAATATAGGATGCATTTCAACGGATTTTTTTTTCTTGTCCTTGTTTTAAGTGGCTAAAGTACGAGTGTCCTGTGTGCTTCACCAAAATGGGGCCACACTGACTGCGATGTCCTGCAAGTAAATGCACTGACTGTGGATAAGTACCTCATGTCAAAAAATCTGAAATCTTTAAGTTAAAATATAGAATGAGAAAAAGCAAAGGGGAAAAAAAAGGTTTCATTTAGGGTTTAATTTGAGCCTCTGTTGATGACGATGCTGTTCACTCATCATGTCACCTACCAGTGAACACGGTCACTGCGGACCTGATGCAGCACAACGCAGCTTTCTGCACAGACTTCATGCTCACACTCATATGCATATACACCTGTCTGTATCCGGTGGGGTTGAGCGCAAAGTCATGAGGCTGAGGAAGCCAGCAGTATCTCAGCTGGGATGAATGAGATGCAACTCGATCGAATGAGTGTCAGCTTGTGCTGTATTTTACCGTGTGTTTGTTTCATAAGATGCTGGCAGGCCTAAACAGACAAAAGCACATGAACATCCACCTCAAAGTGTGTATTTGTGCTTCTATCCCCAAATAAGGAAATGTCTTGCCTATTGTACTGACTATTGTTGGACATTGTCCCAAACAGTTATGCCATCACCGGTGCTGAAACGATGCAGTGCTTTCTTTAAGCCCTTTTCTCTCTATTCAAATAGCTTATGTTGAACTGAGAATCATAACATCCCTCTCATTTTTCCACCTTGGCTGATAGGGCTTTACATTGGGATATAGATTTCTGCATATAGACACATGAGAATAGAAATTAAGCTCCCATTCTCACATCAGTTAAGCTGTGAGTCAGTGCGCCCTTACTATAGGTCCTCTTGTTAGCCACCTTCTGCATGCTCCTTTGAGCAAAGTGCACTATAGAAGCTTTTTGATGGATAATGTATTTACTTGGTAGAATAAATAGGCATGGCCAGCACATTCTTGTTTCAGTGAAAAAGTCTCAGAACCGCTGTCTCTGTGGATCTATGTTTCTCTGCATCCGTGAAGAGTCTTTCTCAGCATACATGTACTCTTATCTATTGAGACTTATAAAATAGTATGCAATGCTCAAATTGAATCAACAATTAAAACAAAAGAACATCCCATTGCTCTGACGACCTTTTAAAGAATGCAGTGGAGCACCATTTTCCAAAACGGTTATTGCAGCTGCTTTGGCGTATTCTGTAGGATTACACTTACAGTCTTTTTTATACATCAGCCCTTCTACACTTAAAGTAGAATTCCTGAAACTGCTCCCCCATATTGATTCAGTGGTTTGTGTGTTGGAGTAGTGTGCAGTGCGGTTGAGTTACTTTGTGAACCGAATTTGGCTCAAACCAAAATTGCCACACTTGGTGACTGTCAAATAATAACACAGGAATCTAATCAAATCTCCCAAGGGAAAGACATAGCACGTTCTAGCTTTAGAAAAGACAGATGCGGACATATTTTCTTTGGAGAGTATCTTTTAGTGATGCCAACAACAAATGCTGCGGTGACATATATCTCAAATAGACAGGACCTTCTGTTCACCAGCTTATTATTTTCTGTATGTGTGCAGTACGTTATGTCATGGTTGTGTACAGTACATAGACATACAGAAATCATATGGATTAATAAAGCTGAAAATTGACTGTAAGCCAGGAACAGAAACTACTGGATCAGGACATTTTAGCCGTGAGCCCAATTTCTTGGGGGAAGTAAGAAAGTACAGCTTTTGTTTTGGTAGATTTTTTTTTTTAGATTTTAACAAATGTGCTGCAAGGTTTCGCTACTTTTTGGAGCATTTCTCAGTACTGCAGTGCAGAGGCTTCATGATCTCTTGCCAGATATTTGTGGTTAACGGTTACAGATGGCACTATCAGCAGACTTTCTCCACAACTATTGTTCAGTCTGATCCATCTTGGCTTTTCTTTTTATGGAACTAGAACTGATGTGAGGTATTGTTTTTAGAACCCCCCCACCCCCCCACCCCCAACTACAAAATTTGCAACCACTGCCAGGTTCTGCAATATTCTAAGATAAATTATACACTACACAGTTTGTACAATTTTTCCTTTTATTTATTATGGCTTTCTCGGAAAACATCTTGCTATGTGAGCAAGCTCTTGTCTTTATAATTGCACTCTCCTCACGCTGACTCCCTCACTAAGTTTTTTTTTTTTTTTCTCCTTCATACTCCCTGCACGACACACATACGTATCTGTAGTCCACTTAATTTTAGAAGGATTACCAGCTGACGTATTGATGGGGATTTTGAAGAGGGGAAACTCAATTACTTCCTGGCTGCTAGAAACACCTGAGCACAGTGAAGAGGATGACAGAACTGCCACCCACTCACAGACCATTGTTGATGTAAAGAGGCACATGGAATGAGAAGGGTGAGCAGCCCTGAGGGACAGTTTTCATGATTGCTCGCAGGCTGTAGTTCCACCCACTAACTGTCAGGGTGTCATGACCAATTTATTGTGACAAGAATCCTGAAGTTTTCCAGCATTTACTAGTCATATCTTATGAATTTATCTTATCATTTTGGAAGCAGCAGCCTGCAATTAGAGCCACTGCAATATGACCACACAACATGTTACTGGAGAAAAAACACAAACTGTATGTCTATGGTCTAGTTACTAACTGCTCTTCAGTTGAGGAAAATTATGTATCTTAAAGGAAATTAAAGACTCTCACAGAATATGCCATTCATCTAGTCTCAAAACACATACACATGATTTGACTTTTGCTACTGCAACGTAAAGGTAAAACTTTGGCCATTTGCCTGTAATAAAGAAATCCCATTTTTTTTGTGTGTGTGTTTTTTTTTTGTGCCGAGTTCTTTGACAGCTTCATAGGGAAGGTAAAAAAGGCAGAAATGCAAATAAAGTTTAAAAAAAAAAAAAAAAGAAATCCGACATTTTTTTTCCCCATTTCAAATTTCTCCTTGAAGCTCTCTCAGCAGTTCCAATATGCATTCGTCTAGTGTTATAACCTGAGCACAACATAAACCAGACGTATCCACATGACAATAGTGGCTGGAACAGTATCCACAAGCGGGCAACTATCCTCATGAGACAGCATTTCTACACTGCATGCAAAAATGCGGTCCCGCGAGCGCAGGATTTGTGACGAGCGTGAACTCGACTCTCCCTGCGCGGTTGCAGCACTCGCTCGTTAATGCAGTTGGAGGCACATGGTGGCTGATGTATCTGCTCCTTTGATTAGTCACTTTCAACAGTAGGGCATTGCTCCTCAGTGTTACTATTTTTTCTGCGCCATATTTTTCTTGATGACTCTGCTATCATAAAAGGGGTCAGAGGGTAACAGACAGGCTGGAGAGTGTGGGCGGTGAAAGTGACCAATCAAAGGAGCGCAGACATTGGCCGCTGTCCCCACCTGTCGCCTCCAATGTCTCCAAGGTTGAGTGTTGAGCAGTTGCGAGCATGTAGGGAGGGTCGTGCTCATATTTGCCACAGCTCTGTGTCTGTGGGACCCCAATTGTGCATATGGAGGATGGTTTTTTGCTCATGGACACTGTTCTGTTCACTTATATCATATGTACCCACAAGGTTTTTATATGCGCTGGTTTTGAGACTAGACTGAAATACAACTACTGAGAGAGCTCCAGGGAGATATTTCCTCCGTTCTTATGCAAGATAAGAAAACGGTTGATACTGTTTAAAATGTCAAAGAAATGTCTCCGGGGTTGGGGTTATCCTTAGATTTGTCATTTCTGACTTAGTTTGCTTTTCCTACGAAAATCTTACAAAGCTTGGTACACAACATGCACAAAATCAGACAGCCAAACAACCAAAGTCTTATCAGCAAGCTGTAGTAGTGATGATCAAATCCTTGTTTGTGTGTGTGTGCACGTTTGAGTAGGTCCTCTCCCACCATCATAAGACACCAGTAGCTCCAAGAGGACTGTGCTCTCAGTCACCATGGAGACAAGCGCACCCAGCTCCTAACAACGCTATTTTTGGAGCAGTGCAAAGAGCTTCACTCTTTCTCCTTTTCCTATTCAGCAGCACTATTTAATTTTCTCTTCAAGAACTATTTTGGTGCCAATGCGGACCAGTTGTTATGTAAGTCACCAGCATGTGAAGGGTGGGGTGGTCAGTGTCTAAAGTGTAGAATTTTGACTGTGTGTACTGTAGTATTGAGTATCAGAAATGATCTTCATTTCTACTCCTGCACAGGCTGCTCTACATAATCTTTAAATTTGCTATGTAGGAAACAAATTCAGCACAAATTACAAGGTGTTGCACTGCTCGCACGGAGCTGGTATTTATGTTAGAACCACATGCCATATCCGCCATGGGGCTAATTGAATACTGAGGAACTATTTCCAAGGCTCTAGATGTGTTTACATCTGCTTAGTGTCAAGATTACACAGTATGTACTACATCAAGGTTTCTTTTAATGTGCCATGCACCTCCTCTTCAGCAGCATTGAAATCATGTAGTTCAGAACCACTGCACTATTTTAATCTTAAAAAGCATGTAGCGCTCAGTGCAGTGTCTAATTATAAGATGGTCCATTTCTTATGTATTGTTGTCAGATAAGTAGCTGTGCTGTTACTCTTTCATTGATCTCCTCTTTAATGTTCTGTTTATTGGAAAACAAAAAGCTGGTGGGTGTAATGCAGTAATAACAATGCTTCAATAGATAATATTTGACAAAAACTGACTCTCACTGAAAAGGCAGCATGTAGGAGAGTGAAAAGCCAATCATTATGGGTATTCAGGTTGCTCTGATTATTATTGTATAAAATTAAACCGCTACTCATCACTGCAGCAAATTGTCAGAAAGAAAACAGGGACTTTATAGCCAAGCCTCTCTTTGGTCAAGAATTTGCTTTAAGAGGGAACACAGTGTTGTGGGGAGATAAACAGTAATATAGTCAAATCTGTGTTGTAACCTGAAGTTCACTTTATGTCCATTACTGTATGTATCTAATAATGTTAAAGTGATGGTGAACGGATCCACTTGTTTTGTAAAATACTGTATTTGTCAAAAATGAACATGTCCTGGAGAACTTATGCTGTTTTTGGTCAATCCAACAGTAGTTGCAAAGTTCAACTGAAAAAATCTACAAGCGACCCCACATCCACGACACCATTTCCAGGCAGCAAAGGAGAGGAACATGTCCAACTTCAGTGGATTGAAAAAAAAAAATGTCACAGAAATAACTCCCAAATAACATATACTATACGGTATTTTGAGATATATCAAGTTTCCTTTTTGAATAAGGCTTCTGCTTCAACAGAATGTTAATACTGCACAGCGTTGTTGTCTATTCTTTGGTAAAAAAGTGATCTAATATTTTTTCCTCCCAAAGCCTTTGTCATGATTGATGAATGAAAAATAAAAAAGTAATCCTCATTCAGATTGCTAATCTACTTTTATCCCTCAGAGGAGCCATTGATGAATGTCATCAGGCCAACCATCCATTCTCTCATCGTCAGTGTAAATGTGTTCATTTCCACTCTGCCACCACAGTAATGGCACCAGCGCCTCAGAGCAGAACACATAAATCCACCGCCGGATTAATCTATAAATTGTGCGGTCTTGTCTGTAAGGTCCAATAATGGAGCATGGCAGAAGTGGCATAATAAAAAAGAAAGAGAATTAATAATTAGTGTAAAACTTACTGTAACCATTGTCCTCCTCCTTTGTTCCATCAATGGTTCCGTCTGCCTGTAGCTGCAGGTGGAAACCTTGTCGGCTGTACAGCTTCGTCACAATCCCCTTCAGCTGGGGCTCTATGGAAGCAGAGGACAGACAGAGGCACAGAGAGACAAGATGACATGACAAACTGTATATAAACCTGAATATAGCATCTTGATGCCATTTATCTTTTTATAGCGACATTATGATGCTCGCCACTACTTTGGGGCTACGCTTAAAGACACTTTGAATCTTAAAGTGTCTGCAGCTCCAAAATGACTTGAATTTATGACCATGATTGTCACTTAAATGAAATACAATGGTTCATAAAGGCTTAATATCACCAATATATCGTATACGAAGGTGCCTGCTGATCCTGTAGGCACCTTACAAGAGCCATTCCTTTGTAATTTTCCAGTGATATAAAAGATGGAGAAATACATTTAATGTATTGAAAGTAGAGATGGTACATTTCTTCTGAGTGGGTGATATCAGCTGATTAATCGGCTATCAGCTTTTTTTCTGCTCCAACCTATCATTATTACAACAGCCTTTAAAAATCCACTATCATTCCACTTGTCGTTGTAAGAACTGTAAAAAGTTTTTTGTTTTATGGGAAATGTACAATTACACACCAATGAATACTATCTAAATGCCAAAAAATATTAGAACCAATACTTTTAGTTTCAGCTAACTGCTCTTTATGAGCACATGAAACTGCATCTTCCTTTTTGCTGTAATGAAACACAGCTGAATAAAGCCAGTCCCTTTGGCTTTGGAAAACAGAAAACTAAGAAAATAGATTTTCAAGAGTAAAGACTATCTACTTTAGAAATGGCTTTCAGGTGTTGTGGTGGTCTAGGTTCAGGTCATTATTCTCTCTTTCTGTATTTCCATCACTCTACTGTGGGTTGTCTGGTGGGAGCAGAATGCCAGAAAAGTGCTTTCATTTTTATTTCATTTCATCTTTTGTGGGATGTAGTTTTTAAAAAAACTAATGAAAAATAAATGAATCTGATATTTGAATAGTACAGTAATGTGAATATCATTATTGTTTTCCGCTATTAATTCTGTTTCAAATTACATCACCAATGAGAAATGGAGTTATCTACATTCAACACATTTTCGAGGACAAGCTCGCAACGGACAGAGCAATGGAATTGGTAAGAATGTTTCTCATCAAATGGGCAGAATCGGCTCCATTTTATATAGTATCGTATAGAAAAACAAGCCATAGTAAGTGTAAAAGACGATAGTTTGAAGTGGAAGCATTTACGTTTGAAGAGGCTTGGTAGCCAGTCTATGTTACATCAGTGTAATGTCTGATGACAGCTAAGTGCTCTCCATTCCCTGGTTACTGTCCCAGGTGGAGTGTCCTTTTACTGTGGTTTACCACACCTTTCCTCTCACTTACTTTTTAATACCGCCATGTCTAGTCTTACTAAGGTTACTTTTGTTACATAGAAAGTTTACTCATTCTGTACAGTGGAAGTGTTGTAACGGTATTTTTATGACACTTTGTAGGTTCCATTATAAGACTCTGAGTCCTAGAAGAAATACTGCAGCTTGAAGATGCATTAGACCTAAATAAGTTTGCTTTTCACACATGGACATAAATAGTACACAGTATGTAAACAATATATTAGCAGACAAAACACTTAACTACATACATTGGCCATCTGCACTGTATTTCTAAGATGGCAGTTATTTGTGTTTGAGAAGTAAGAGGAGTGCAAAATGTGTAGAATAGTTATATAAATAAAGACCTTAATCTCGAGGGGGAACATACAGAAACTTATATAACTTATGTCCTGGAAATGAAAGGAAGGCGTTGGTCAAGGTTGATCTTATGAAAGGAAGAAATCTAAAACAGATGAATCTAAAACAGTAGGGCTGTGCAGTTGGTGTATCTGATGACATCAAGCAACTGACAAATCTGACAAAAGATGGGCTTTGGACTTGAATAAGATCAGATAGAAAATGCAGCAGTGGTCACTTCTGCACTACATTTATAAGGAGGTCAGTGCTTTGAGCTACAGACACGCCAAACTTTTGCAATAATATGTGTTTGAGGAGCCATCTGGGCTTCGACTAAGACCTCTAGGGACATGGTAAAACTTGTTAATAATTACAACTTATTTGTAACGTAAGTTATCTATTGTCATTTAACAAGTCATAGTCCAAGTTGTATCAATTTAACAACAAAGAACTTGAATTCAGGTGAATATTTCCTAACTTGACTGAGGTCTGTTTATTCAAATTTATGTTAACCTGTCTTCCTCATGAAACTCAGCAGAAGCAGTTTTTAACTATAGTTAACATGTGAGCGCCACATACTATTTATCTATTTAAAGCTAAGGATATAGGATTGGTAAATTAATTTCAAAATTAATTAGTGTGCAATGCCCTGTAGTGTCGGTGAAGTCTTACTGAATCTGTAGGCTGTGTAGAATAAAGCATCAATTCAATAAATCTTCATCACAGTCAGATATGGCAAAGGTGACAGAATCGTCTTAGGAACTATCAGGTATTCATATTTTGTTTTTAGAGGAAGATAGCTCAGCCATTATAGTTTCTATCTTTGGTTGAATTGCTTTTATGTGACACCCTGAAACAGATGAAGAGTTAGTGATCATAAGGATAACAGCCTGACACTGCACAACAGACCTGGGCGCCTTCTTCGTCTCTTCTTGGAACCAAAGAGTTTGACCCTGGAGAAAACATTCAGTCGACTGGGTTTTTCACAGCTTCCTTTGGTTTTACTGGGGCTGCTAACGCAGCGGCAGGCATTAGACTTCTCCCGCTCCCTCGCCTGCCTTTTTTGCCTTATGAGGGAGCTGGCGATAGCTGCAGCCATTGCCAGTTTGGCAGCGTTATGGAAAAAACTTCCGGAGTGTAAAAAAAAATCACCCTTTTTGAGTCCAGAAAACTGGATTCTATAAGAAAAGGTCCAGACGCGGTGATAACAGTCTGAGTCAACTACAGCGATCTGTTAATCAACAAAGAATTAAAGTGTACCTTAGAAGACGATTACACAGTCCCGTAATGCTGTGCAGCCTGTTAGATAATGACCAAATGAATCATTTTTCAAGGATTTGCGTTATTCGAAAAGTGTCCGTTGCATCTCCGACAAAAAAGTGAACCCTGATAATAAAAAATAAGCACAGGTTCCAGCCTGAAGCTGCACAACGACTTTCAACACAGCACGTTGCATGTTCTCCAATTGTATCATTTTCTCGGCGTCACAACAAATACGCATGAACCCACTCTCTGTAAGCGGTTTTGCATCATCCCACTAAACTACATGGACGTGCACATGGTGAGTCGGACAGGCAGTAGACGTGAATGAAGCTTAATGCGCAGCCTTGGGATGGAAACACCTGTTTGCAGACGCCGTGCTCCTTATCTGGTCTCACTAATCCCTCACTGAAGCCGCTGCTGTGAGAAACGGACTTACACGGCACCGCGAGCACAGCACCATTAAGGAAATCCCAGTTGTTTTTCTCTCTTTTGTTGAAGCAAGGCAACATAAGGTAAAAGCAGGAGACGCCTCATTCTGGATGCAGTATCCGAGGACGGCGCAAGCACAAACTCAGCTTTGCTGCTGAGAGCATCCCACCTACAACGTGGAGAATGAGCAGTAGGGAGGAGAGAGAGGACAGGGTGTCTAACTAGTGAGACACTAACCCAGTCAGTGTGCAGTTAGAAAATGAACACCTCCATACATTACAGCAGTCTCATCTAGGATATGACATTTTACAAGAAAAAGTATGTAGAGGGGGTTGGGACGTGACAAAGAGGGAAGAAGAGAGAAGAAGGAAGGGGGAGAATGTTTTCGCATATTATTCATTTTCTTCATTTAATCCTGGACAAAAAGTCAACAGAAAGTCCTAGAAAAAGAGGAGCACCGATGCAATGTGAAAGCTTTTTCCAACGACAGACGTAAAAAACCCCCCCAAAAAAACCCGTCACTGGCACCCGTCATCCAAATGTAAAATCATCCCATTTCCCTATTGAGGCCACACGTGACTGTGAGGCATACGATAGTTAAGCATCAGTTTCAGCAAAGGTTTTAATGCAAGATGAATAAACGGTTATCTTCAGGAAGAAAATCAGATGAAGTCTAAACAAAGCCAATATACCTCATAAAATAAAATCCAATATACTGTAACTAACTAACGTTTCGATATGAATAACCTGCCCAGTCACCCTTTAGTACATGTATACACGTGCGACTGAAACTCTGTTTTAATAACTTTGGACAGAGAGGTTATGTTATTTGCAGCTCGGCGCTGTCATTTTGCTCACTCCGTCGCTTGTATCCTGGTCGAACACATTTAACAGCCTAACCAATGGTGCCACCTACAGTCCTCAACCAAAACTGCCCTTGGTCTTATTATTTATTTCGTCTGAATAATAAAAGATGGCAGCGATGCACATCAGGATTATGTATTTAACCTTGATTAAAGATGGTGAGCTGCTTAGTTAAGTCTGCAATCTGTTCAAACGGACGTACAGTAAATATTACAACTTTTTAACGCGAAGAATAAAACTTAAGAAACAAAATCGGCTCAAACACACCAACCTTCGAAACCGGTTACCATTAAATAAGTGTGGGGGGGAAAGCTTTAACTAAACTACGTCAAAACTTTAGAGCAAGCAGAACAATGAAGATAAACTGCTTTAAAACTATTCCTTAAAGGGATCCCTCCTTCAGCACCACGGACAGCGCCAAGGCGTTTAATGAGTGTTGAAGAAAATCACGACCAGTACCGGATATTGCATTAAATTAAACACTTTTTGAAATGTTTCTCTCCTGGGAATCAGTCCAATTTTTGCTACAATAACAAAAATCTTGGCATGCACAATTATAAGAGCAAACAGAAAACGAAAAAAATAAAATAAAGTACAGTACAAATGGTGAATCTAAAACAGCAGCCTACCTGAAACAGATTTTCTCAGTGGGAAAGTCATTATTCTCTAAAGCGAAGCCAAAGCAGCGACTTGGATACTTGGAGTCCTTGTTTAAGTGAAGTGAAAGCGAGTTGTCTACATTCAGCAAAGTTCAAACCATTGTCAGACAACTGTCAGAGGCGTAGTGGAAGAGAAAGCAACGAGGCGTGGCCATCAACAGGAAGATCATTACAGGACATTAGCGACATGCCATTATGACTTCTAAAATGCTCATTAAACATTCATTTAGAGGTCTTGTTGATCCGGCAAACACGGGCGTGTGTTCATTGTATTGCTGCGTTCGGCGGGGCCGGATTGAAGAAAAGTGATCGAAAAAGCAGGCTGAGATTGTACTTCCTTCTCGGGGCAGAGAAGACTTTGCTCTCATATTACAAAAATGATGTAAAATGACCCGATAATGCGTTGACTAAACCGGTTACACAGGCTCTCCACTTTCGACTGAAATATATCGATGTACAATCAACTGAGACAACAGCTGCATTAGGCAAAGTGTTTTTTTACAAAGGCAGTTCTCTGTACTGTGATACTATGGAGGCAGATCGTATAAATGACACTGACCAAATATTACATCTAATTATTTTTTGGCACAGCAAATACACCGTTAGTTGGAGGTTTGATCTATAAAAATAAAGCTTTATTTCTAGCTCATAAATATGTTTTCATTTGGTAAGTGTGTGTAAGTCATGGGCCCTTGATAGAATTGAGTCTATGCTGGCCTATAAGTAAAAGAAGATTTGTTAATGGACTGTTTGTAATTATTTATGCTAGAATACTACTGGACTGTTGTGCGAGTTGACAATACACGGATTTGTCCACTAGATGGGGCAAGTGGACTGGCTCTAAGAGCAGCCTTTCCACTTCAAAGAGAGGCATTACAGTAGAATACTATTTAAGATTATTCACAACATACATCTGTACAGACGTTTTACAGTTTACAGGTCTGAATTAGAATTGTCTTTCACTGAAAAATAGCAATTATTCAGTATTTAGATTAGTTTCAGCCACATGATAAGGGTTAAATAACACATTATGCATATGCATATACTATATGATACCTAAAGTGGTAGTCCTTGCTTTTAAAAAAGCCATGCAACAATACACACAGGAAGCTCATTTTCGAATATGTAGTGATGGCCTGGGTAATGTAGTTCACCAACACAAGGACATCAAATGGCAACATTTACGTTTAATATTGTACATGGTCCTTTATAAATAAAATACATTAAATTAAGGGTATAGTCTGAAGGGTTTGTAAAGTCACATACTCACAGAGCTATGCAACGTCATGTGCATGTCAGGGCAAACTTTCATGGAAATCCAAAGGGTGAGGTTTTCTCCAGAGAAACTCAATGCCTCTCTTCTGCTCTCCTGCAGTGGCAACAGTGTTCAACAAGAGCTATGGTTCGCTTAAAAAGAGAGTCTGCTAATGTCAACAAACAACCAGCTCCCTGCACAACACACAACTCCAGGTAAGCATGTGTGACTTTAAAAAAACAAATCCCAGAGAGTCTCTGTTTACTACAGAATTTGACAGAGCAACAACTAAACACATCCGCTGATGCGCTGAGATCTAGTTAGCAACATGTTGTAATAAATACTGTACACTTTCTCAGTTCTTCCAATTTCCTCCCTGTGCTTGGGGAGAAAAATAGGCGAACGTGTTTGGGAATTAGGGATAATGTTAAAAAAATTGTCACAATAACAACAGCTGCAGCTTGTTTCTGTAATATGTATCTGTCCCCCTTTCTTGATGTTGTAACCTTATAGAAGCACGGTAATAATAAAAATGTTACTTTAGAGCAGGAATACTATAGTACCACCCAGTGATGTGCTTTGAAAAAAATTGCATTTATACAACGTGATTTACACTGCAGCAAACATTGTCCCTGGCGTTATCCAATACCTCTACTTTCTCTCTGGGCAAACAGACAGATCTGTATAGTAACAAAAGCAGATCCCTGGTTTTCGTTCAGTTGTCCTACCACTGATAAACCCAGGCCATCAGTCAAGCAGACAATGTGGTCCTCCAGGAGGGTGGTGGGTTTATCACTGACAGTCGGGCTGCTTTGTACAACAGCAACACTAATCAAACACCTAAGATGATACTAAAGAAAGTGCAAATGTGTGTAGGCCTGATAATGTCCATCCCTCTGTTAGTGCTTTTCTGCATTATTGGCTGCAGCTATGATGGAAAATGAAAAATGCAGTCAGCAGACAATAGCACAAGTGGACTTGGTAAGCTCTAGATAAGATAAGTAAAGGACAAAGGCATGTTTTTAATAGACATGAATGCATTAGGGCCAGATACAACTTCCCAAATCCAATTATGACAGAAAGGAAAAGTTGTGTTTTACACCAATAATAATTAAACAGGTATTTATTTATTTAGGTACGTGTTTTATCATTATTTGTTCTGCGTCCTTGTATTTAAGAGTCTCTGAAAATAGTGTTGATACTCATTTGTCTTTAGATTTTTTTTTTAAGTTGACTATAGCTTTGCATTACTTTCTTTTAACCTTCCACAATCTTATAGTGTGTTTCTATTGCAGGGAAGGTTGACTGCTACACTATCAGACAATGATACCTTTCAGATAAAAGAAAATACATGGTCTTCTGGTTGCGTTCAAATGCAAATTGTGTTTTTGTCTCTACAAATACACTGTAGATACAGATTGTGTCCTCTATAATAGCACAAGGACAGGCATCTATTCATATACGCACATAAACAACAATGTCCATACGTAGAAGCTGCCTCTCTGTATTTGCTGTGTGTTTGTGTGTCTGTGTGTGTGCTGGGTTGCTTGTCTAGCAATGTGCCAGGGGTACATTAATTACTGTAGTGCCCCAGAATGCCAGTCTACTGTGGCCTCCTGGGGGCACCTTCACTGTACTGTACTTTCACACATACACACACATACTGAGAGAGTGAGAAAAATAATTAGAAATGGCTAAATGTAGGCCTGTCCAATTCTGAAAGTCTATTTAATAGTGTTACCATATGACAGCATGTGTAACGTGTATAATAAACACTACCTGCTCTATAAGGTCTGTACGATATGAGGAAAAATCTGCAATCTGCGATGGTGATGTGGCCCATGATAAATAAACAAACTAACCTGGTAGTCGCAACCGAACTTCATGTGACTGGCCAAATGGTGTGAATGCATGTAATTAAAATGATTTCTCTTTTTCATTGCATTTTGCAGGTTGTCTTTTGCAATGTTTTTATTATGCACATTCATATCACAATGATATATAAGGGTATTCAAAAATACAAACTTAGCACTAAATGTTTTTGTGTCACATTGTACTACTGTGCCTGGACGGTACAATTTAAGTATAAACCTTGTTGTTAAAAGATGTACTTGAAAGTCAGAACTGTGACAAAGTGTGATGACTGGATCCACTGCAGAGACTGTTGTCATAGAAATTGATTCACTTTAACTCTAAACATAGCTTAAAGGTCAAGTTTGTAAGATTTACAGGGATTTAGGGGGATATGGAATATAATATTTATAATTATGGTTTCATTTGTGTATAATCACCTACAAATATGAACTGTTGCATTTTTGTTTTGTTAGAATGAGCTGTTTATGTCTAAGGAGAGAGTCTGACATGGTGTGCCACCATGTTGCTACAGTAGCTCAGAACAGACTTTCTCTTCTCCATTTGGATGTCACCTGTCATGATGGTACATTACCATCCCCTACCATGTTTGAGTATTAACTAGAGTTAATATTCCATTAACTAAACTGCCCAGAACAGAAGAGGGACTTTTGTGTTCTAAGTGGCCACTATAGGTCAGGGTCAGGGTGAGGGCAGAGTGGTGCAATCTCTAACTTTGCCACTAGATGGCACTAAATAGTACACGCTGACCTTTGAACACTAGGCATTTAGCCCGCATGCACACTTGTGTGAGAACCATATAACTTCATACAGACACAAAGGGTCCCAGCACCCTGCTGCTCTTGCCATCCCTGGCCACTAGAGTGCAGAACTCCAGAGAAAACAAAAGAGATAGTCCTGTGATCTGCCAAGGTTAAGCACTGTGTTGACCTTTGCATTATTAAATATAATCAAACAATTAAAGCTATCGCTTCAAATTAATAACCTGTGGCTGTCATGATAACACCCAGGGTTTAATGAATTTCTAAATTCAGAGAGAAAAGTGGCCCCTGAGGGTAAGCACTGAATAAATGGGGAGGTTAACCTTGTTCGTGGTGTTTAATAGAGGGCAAAGTTGCATACTAGGTTTGTGCCACTGATTTTATCATGATATTCCAGCAAATTATTATCTCCTCATAGGAAACTGTAGAAGCTACATTTCTAGGTTAACCTCTTGGTATTAAGTGGGGGGATAAAGTGAAATCTTAACAGATGAAAAAGGAATGATCTCTCATAAGCTCAAAGGGTGGCTATTCAAACCCATTCAGCCTCTTGGCAGCATTCTGTTGGCTGTCTGCTCTTTGAGTGTGTGCTGGTACAGTAAATCCATTACAACAGCAGCTTGCAGCATGCTAGGCCACCAGTGCCATAGTGATACCACGCGTTACCATGGAGACTGCACATACGTAAGAGGGGTGTGTGAAAGATAGAGAGGGAGAGAGAAAATGTTCACTGAAAATGGGGGTTGGGTATTACAGAACAAGAAATCATCAGTCAGTCAAGGTTCCAGCAGAGGAGGGAGCGAATGTACAGTCATGGCTGACTGGAAAGCCAACGGCAACGATTGTGTGATCTGTCCCACCCGCTTGAAACCGCAGCGCTGTGTTCAGCACACGAAAGCCTGGAGCAAGGAAGCTGAAACTATAGTACATGTCCCATCATTTCTCATCTAATCCCTGGTAAACCTGGATAATCTACACTTTGGGGAAAGCATAAATGCAGGCTGAGTGTGGAGAAAGTGCTGGCAGCATGGAATCTTACCATCCCTGAAGTTTCATGTCAAAACTTCTTTCATTCTGGAATTATTATAGCTATTTTTGGCCATCTACTGTGCTGCTTCATTGTTTGGCTTTTATTTTATGTCTGAAGTGCCAGAAAGTTTTTTTTTTTTTTTAAATGAGTGTCATGCAGAACAGACTTCATATTGAAAAGAGAACGATAGAGGTATATTTTTAGACATCAATATGATATTAATGGTGAGGCATATCTGAGGCGTGTGCCAGTCAGCTCCTCATTAAATCACCAGCGTCTCACTTAAAAATGCTAAATCTAATTAGGAGCAAACAGAACACTTGGTATTTGTCATCCAGCCTCTCACCTTTTGTCTAAACACTGCCTTCAAAGTGTTTGCTGATCAGCACTGCCATATTTTGGTTCACACAGAGAGAATAACTTCACATATTTTTGTTACCAAAGCAAAGAGAACAAAATAATTTTTTTATACATCAATAAAAAGCTGGGGATGACAATGAAACATAGAACTGAAGCAATTTCAGAGATTGGGAATCTGCCAGACACTTTGTAACTGTTTACATCGTAATGATAAAAAAAATCTTAAGAACTTTTAGCCATTAGATACAATCTGGACCTGAATGCATTAGTTATAAAGTAGATAAAAGATGATTTCAGTAACATTTCTATTCATTTTCACTCGTGCATCTCTTGCAGGATATAGGATATAAATATTTCTACTGTTATTTAATTATGTAAGTGATTTTAAGTAACTGTACATGAGGAATGGAGCCAAACAAGTAGAAGGACATCAGCATATACTGATATTGTTCTTTTTCTTTTCTGAATGCTTTACTCAGGTGAATATTTTATATGTGGCCAGTATAATGTCATCTGTTCTTTCAGAGGCACCAAACGGTGTGTGAAATGGCCTCTTTTCCCTACAGGCCACAGAGGCTCCCTAGTCCTCTAACCAGCTGACGTTTTTTTTTCTCTTCAGTCTATGATGGGAATATTTGGCGATAGTTTACTAAAAGGGTGCAGAACACAGACCTTGAAGAGCCCGAAGCTTTACCTCTTTGATATAAAAGCTCATTAAGGAAGTCATTAATGTGCTCTTTGTCCCTCAGGTGCCCTCAGCAGAGACTTGGAAAAAGAAGCAGGTTTATTTAACACGCACAGTTATGATACATCAGTGAGATAATGTCAGCAGGCTACGGTTTGTTTGGACCACTAATGGAAATTAAAATTGAGGTGTGTATGTGTTTGTGTATGTGGGCTTGTGTTTGCATAGTGTCTGCCAATTGTGTGACCCTGTAGCTTTTAGGTCCCCAGGGGGGATTGTGAGTGATTCATAACAAATGTGGTTGTAAGCCAGGGGAAGATGGCTGAAAGCCCCTGTGACTGATAGTTGTGTAGGGGGTTCTGGGCAGTGTAAATACTCTGAAAAGCAGCAAGCTTTTCAGAGGCTACGCTGTAAGGCTGAGATATTTAACAGGCTCAGTTTAGATTATATGGGAAATTGTTCTGGTGTACGAAAGAGGAGAAAGTTTAAACACAGCCCGTCCTGTCCTCAACCGAAAAATTACAACACTGGATGATTGTCCACACATTCAAGACTGGACTAATGCATTGTTGAAAATGTCTTAACTTGAAAAAATAATCTACATGATTAGGCTCTAGATACATTATATATACCTCAGTATGGGTACCTTTCTTGGCAATCATGTCCTAAAGATGGAATAGATATGAATTGGTGTTGTATTTTCTCATTCAAGACCAATGCAAACAGTACAGATGTGGGAAGCAGGTCTCTGCAGGTCAGTAGTTTATGACCCACAGATCTGCACATCTGCCATTTTATGCAATGTCTTCTGCTGCCTATAGGGGCACTAATCCATTGTCCTGCAGCAACTCTGCAAACACTCACATATTATATGTGAGTGATTGGCGATCAGTCACTGGCAATCAACCTGTTCTGCCGTTTAAATGTGAGAGCAAACAATGTACAGTCATTTTTGTGCATATATTATTTTGGTGCATATGATTAGCTATGGTGCCACATTACTTTCAGCCACTCAATTGAGGATGATCAAGATAGGCTAGACACATGCTATTTAGTAAATAAAAACAAGCCCTAATAGAGCTGCACAATAAACCACATTGCAATGTCAGTCTATACAATTACATAATCACAAAATGCTGCAATTTAAAGGTTCGGTGTGAGCATGGTGATATTTTTGTGTAAAAAAATTTAAAAAAAGGTTTACATTTTTTTTATACTAGTCTAAGTTAGTATGTTTGAGTTGGGGAAAAAACACATTTCAAAATGATCAAGTAATCTGCATTTTCCTTCACAACGAAGCAAACAGACTCAAATCACATTTGCAAATTGCAATATTGTCCACAGTAATTGCGATACGACCTTTTCACCAAATTGTGCAGCTCTACACTCTGAGCACACATCCATATGTACATCCTGAAACTCACCAGCACACAAAGGCAGCCAGCCTCCCCAGTTTGATAAGAGCCTCTAAAAGACTGTTATCAGAACAACATCCAGTATCTGTCATTGCCAGGATCACAACAGGAGGTATGAGGGAGTCGAGTGCAGGAGATGCTCTCAAGCCAAAATGGATGACTGAAAAGTCTCATGTGAATCATAGATGGTGAGTCAATGGAAGCTCTTTGGTCATATCCATCATGGTAAGGAAACTTCAAAAAGGTAGCATTTAGTCATAGAGAGATGATAAATAACATCACTTTTACTGTGTTTCATGTTATCCCTGATCCATTAACCAGCACACACCCAGCAAATGGGTTCTCATTACAGTAAAAAGGGACATCTGGTATCAAACAGGAATCAAGGAAATGTGTGTTGCTGCCAAAATAAAGAAGCTCAGACTCTCTGAAAGTTTGTATTAATACCTCTATGCTAATTTTAGCCCATCTAGCAGTCTTAGTCCCAGAATACAGTATGTTAAGTGATGATGTCCTACATATCCCTCCCAGTATGACACATCAAGGAAGAAAATGAGGTGAGATTAAAGGCATCATCTCAGACACCAGTCGGCTTAAACTGTCTACTTACCGACAGAGACACAAAGTGAAGCTTCGAGACTGGCATGAGAGCAGAAGGTCACAGTTGCAGCTTTTTAAAGAGTTTCTAACTTAGGACACCATTAATGTCTTAGGGTGATAGACACTTTATAACAAGAGCAATGAAAGCAATAATTATACTGTTCTAACAAATTACACGGTGCTGGTTTGGAAATGGTCCGGGAGATGAAAACATTTCATCTCTCTTTTGCTCTTTCGGCGCGAAGAATCACAGACTCATGTCTAGGTGTCTGTCATCTTTTCTTGTAAGTAGATGTAATAGAAACTAATCTTTCCATTAACTATGTCTCTTTCTTCAAAGTAACCTGGGTCATATTCCTTTTCTAACCTCAGGAATGAACGTGAATATTACGTAATGAGGTCAAATATGCAGTGCAGTGAACTGGATGTGAATATTAATGAAGCTCATTTTAGTCCAGACACACACTCTGGATTTCCCCTGCCTGATGCATTTCCTCAAGGAAAGGTAACGGGGGTTTCATGCTCCTGGTGGGAAGTACGGTTTTATGATAGCTGACTGCACAATCAGACAGGGAAAGAGTGTTGTACAAACTGTAAGTGATGAATGGCCGTATATGGGTCCTAAATGTATGGCACTACACGTTAGGTTAAAGTGATCGTCTATATTTAAACAAAGATCAGAATGTGTGTAAACACGCCAATGCGATTGCATGGTTCAGATTGGCATTGATTATTTCAGTATACTTAAAAACCCCAGCGCGTTAGGTGGAACAGATCGACTTAGCTGGAAATGACATGACAGGAGACATGACTCAGCTGATGGGAGTGGGTGGGTAAATAGGTCATGTTCCCTAACACAGAGTATCCCACTTTTTCACGTTCATTCCCTCTGCTTGTTAGCAAAGTCAGCACAGACAGAAATCAATGGAAACATAATGACAATGGATGGTAGAGGACTAGTGTTTGGAGCATAACAGGTGGGAGGAGCTGTTCAGAGCTGATAGAGAACCCTACAGTGGTATCAAAAAATGTAGGCCAACACACAGACACACACAAAGCAGTAGTGGCTCTCGGTGGCCTATATTGCAACACTAATACAGAATGAATTATGACCATCTTCTTGATTAGTGGCAACAATGTTTACCAATACTAGTTAGGGCTTGACAATAAATCAAAATACAGTTGAAATCTCAATATGGCCAAGTGCAGTATCCAAATTGCGGTAGCTGCCATTTTTTCATATAGGTAAAATGTGTCACAACATGCCAATACAAATGAAGCATCGTTCCGTTAGAGATGCCCTGGCCTGCAAATGATGTTCTCCAGATGAAAGGGAATATGCTTGTTTGGTACAGACTCTTTTATATTACTACATACATATACTGTTTTTTATATTCCCACGAAAGTCACAACTTGTATCTCAATCGCAATATCTGTCAAAATAATCACGATATGATTTTTTTTTTTTGCATATCAAGCAGACTTCTCTCACGGAGCAATAACTTTCAACCTAAAATAATGCTACTAAGTAATAATTAAACTAAACACTGCAGTGAAAATACAGGCTATTTTCTTTTAGATTTTGAAGGATTTTACACACGTAGTGGACATTCAGCCTAATCCTATGTTTAGCTAATGCTCTAGTAAAACAACTACAAAATCATAATTAATCATCACCAAGGAGACTATGGCAATGCAGTAGAGGGATTTATACTATTATTATGCCTGAATAATACTACCTGTAGCTACATTATATAGCTGCATGTTCAGCTTCACACAATGCATTTCTTACAGTTGTTTTAAGAATTTTTTTAATGCTGCACATTTGTAGATGTATAGTAG
>JAPQRN010000002.1:14356429-14377858 GCA_037367275.1 Coranthus polyacanthus
ATATAGATGATAATTCGCTCTCAATTTGCTTTCATTCATAAAGCCTCATAAACATTAAGTGTACTTCATTAAATTTGTATAGAAGGATAAATCTTTGTGGTTACTGAGCAGTAGTAGAGGCCAAATAGACATAAATTGGTTGAAAAGATGAAAACCTCTCAGTGTGCAACTTCAGGAACTGGAGCATTGCATACTCAAAGTTATGCCTTATAAAAACCTATACCTTGCAGGCATACAAATTATTTGTTATTATTATTATCACAGAGTAGCCTCTGTTGTCATTCTGGTGTGAAAAAGCTGTGGGTGAATCAACTTGAGCAAGACGTTATTGAAAAAAGATGTCAGATAGACTAAAATAGGTGAATGACAGGTATTTATGGACTCTTAATATAGTATACAGACTAGACAAGTGCACAACTTGGTGAATTATTATCTTTGCTTGTTTTCCTTGACTGAAATAAGCCAATAAAATGGCAGTTTCTGGAAACGTTTGTAAATATCATCAAAACATTCCGCCTAAATACATGGGATACTCAGATTGTATCCCTATTCCTTTCAGACAACAGACTCACTCAAGACTTGAGTTGTGGAACAGAAAGAAAACAAGAGGACACCGTGTTCAGATACAACCGATAAGCCTTTGATGTGAGTCCTGGCTTGCTGCACTGCATACTTTATGTCTTCTAAAGTTTAGAAGTGTCCATAAACTGGGCCACAAGCGCTGAAGACCGAACCAAACCTGAATGTTCATATGCCAACAAAATCATGCCCTCTATCCAAGGGGCCAGTCTTTGCTGACATAAGCCTCCCTGGTGTCTCCGCCCCATAAAACACACAGACAGTCTGAAACCCAGAAAACAATCAGGGCTCCGCAACCGTTGCAATTAATCTCGACATGCCTTTTCTCCTATGGGACTTATTAGTATCTCTGTGCCTCCTTCAGGCTTCTGGATAACCTGCATCACTTATACCTAGGCATCAGCAGATGTCCCTGAAAACCCCATAGATGGTATCAATTGCAACCCCTAGCCAAGAAAACCATAGCACCGCTGAAACTTTAATGCTGCTTTGGAATGACAGCGTCTTTTCAGCATTTGACCCCATTCTCTGCTCTGAAGGCACAGAGGTGCAGCCACTGTACTTATCCTGTTGACATTTAACCAGCTAAGATAAACTGTGTTTTCATAATACCTCTATCAGTCTGCAAACAGACAGATTAATTATGCATCAGTAAGTAGTAAAAATTGTATTTCTTTAAATATTTCCCTGTTGCCTGATCAGTTTCCTTTCTCAGGGCACAAAGACATAGTTAGTTAAGAAAACTCACGAACCTCTTACTGGAACAAACATGAATGCACTCTGCAGTTTCTGCATATTCTCATCCTGTTAAATCTCTTTTGTCACCATCGCTGTTCGAGCCTCTCAGGTTTAAGTATTGAGCTGAAGTGTAATATGCGTGTGTGTCAGACAGACTGAGAGACGACACTCTTGAGAACTTCAGCAAATGTCTAATTCCAGCCTACGTTTATTAATGAGCCTGCTAACTGCCGGCTCATCAGAGGTAATAAAAATGAGCGACGGTGGGGATAAGAGAAGGAAAAGGGGAGGAGGTGGGCACCATCTTTTACAGCCTGTCTCCTTCATCCTTGCCCTAGCCTTGATGAAGAGTGTATATTGAGATTGAAGGATGTGAGATGGATGACACAGCAGGGCCTCACCCTCTATCAGACCGGCACTCAGAGTGAGCTGTCACCAAGGTTCATGATAGTCTGTGATCTACAGGCACCACTGTTGCAACACTGGACCTTCAGCGCTCTGCAATAGATGTCCTTGCCCCTTTGACAGCAATAAATCTCACACTAAGGAGAAATGGGTGCAAAAAGGGGGAGAAGGGGGGTGAGGTGCATCTTGTTACAGTTACTTGCTCATCTATTTAAGGCCGCTTATAAATGACAGGGCATGTTCAGGTTTTTACGGTAACAGCATGGCACATGTACTCCCTTTATGTGCAGTATTTACCTTTCACAGTAAAAAGCAAGTTATGAGTCATTATCTTGCTGTACTTATGTTCAGGGGAGGATATAGCAATGTGACGCAAGAATAGGCTTTATGTGACAAAGGCTCTTCAGTGGCAACGAACCTCACAAATGCCTCCGGTTCCATGTTCAAATAAGGTTCAAGGACGTGTGTAATCAACTGAAATGCTGTCATGTCCAGAGAGATGAACTGCACTTCCATATATGAGATACTTTCTGGACAGCTTACCAAAGTCATTGCTTATATCCATCAAGAAGGTGGAGCACATTCATCATGACTTGACAAACGCTGTACTTACAGAATTAGAATCAGAATTAAGCACAGAAACAGGTCTGTAGCCAGAGGTTTGTGTTTCTAAAATAGACTGGCCTCAATGTGGTTTTACAAGGAGCAGAATCTAGCACATTGTCTTCTGGGATGCCTTTAGTTCAGTGTAGCTCCATCTTAAGAAAGAATAGTTTTATTTTGGTTGTAAGTCACCTTGCAGGCAGCAGAGAAAGTAAGTGGAGTTGAAGTTGAGGTTTTCTCTGAAACGCGGAATGAGCTTGCATTTTTATTCATGCTCTTTCATCCTTCTGAGCTCATTGTTTATCACTCCCTCTCTCTTTCTTTTGTCTCCTTCTCCCTCTTGTTCTTTGTTCTCTTGCCTTTTTGTTATAAACATAGGCTTACTAGCGTGACAAGATAGCTTGGGACAAATATTGTAGTCGTTTCAAATCAACTCAAGATATTGCTAGAAAACTAGTGTGGTGATGACCATGAAATAAAAATAAAAGCACAAAAAAAAATTTTAAAAATCAACAACCTCAATTTGAGCTTTCGCAGTATATATGACCACATTCAGCACTTCATGCATCAAACCCACAGTACGTAGTTATCTTTGTCAATAAGTTGTACGACATGTTTATTTTTAAAGCAACTTGTGTGTGCTCCTCAGTTGATCTATTTCAATGTCTCTCAGAGTCTAATCCCATTAGTATAAAAAAGTATAATGCATAAAGACGAACACAAAAACAATTTTACCTAATGCAGGCAATTACTTAAAGGCCACACGATATAGTCGTGGATAAGTCATACAATTTGCATGAAAGCATTTCATCATGTCAAGTCTGTATATAAAGAAGCTATGAGTTTCTTCACAAGGCAGTTATTAATCTTAAAAGGGCTTTGTGGACTTGTCTCATCTTCATCTCATCTCCCACCCAATTTTTATCATGAGTGACAGAGTAAACAACACACGTAAAAGCAGGCAACGCAGGCACTAAGACAAAGCAACTAAAGTAAATAAAGACTAAACCAAAGATTATAGTCTGATTTGTTTTCAGAACCTGAGATATATTCCCTATTATTCGAGCCATGGAGGCAACTGCGTGCAGTATGTCCGGGGTGAATTGTAAGCATTGAATATAGATCCACACAAGGCAGAGCCACTGACTGCCATGCACCCTGTCATCAGAGGTTTGACTGGTCGGTTTTGGTGCTTGAAGGAAATAAGTAAGCGGGCGAGGGTAAGACTAATATCACCGCCTGCCAATACACGTCTGCGGAGAATATGAGGAATCTGATGGTGAAGTCAATGACAGACATATACTGTGCTCATACAGTATGAGAGCATATCGATCCAACATCAAAGAGTGACCTTGCAGAGAGTCCATTCTGTCTTATTCCGACACCATCCTTAGCCTTGGGGTTAGTAGTATAAGCACATGTAACTCCCACTTGAGTCACATGAGTCATACACAGCATATCTTATTCTGTGTGTGCATGAGCGTGTGTGGTGGTGGTGGTGGTTGTGAGGGGGGGGGTTGGAGGTGTGGAATACAAAAATACCTCTGATATGACTTTAAACTCTAAAGGCAAACTGGATGTTGGGAATCACTGCGGTGGAGGTCTTTTTTTTTCTACGTAAAAAACAACAACAGGAAAACCCACATAAAACACGATACAGTGAATACGGACACAAGCAAAAACCCTAAACCTGCTCATATTAAGATGCAACTCACAGACCATCGAAGGCTGTGCAAGAGTTTTTGGTCCAAACATTTCAAAATCTTTGCATGACATCTTAAATAACATTTCTATTTTCTTTTCTTTGGCCTTAGTGTTCCGAATCATTTGTTTTCTATTTTCTTTCTTCACTGAAACAAATGTACTAAACATTAGCAGTTGGACCACTTTTGCTCTTCTCATCCCACTTAAGAGTTTGGCAAGTGGACAAAGAGTATCCCTGTTAAACCTTTTTACCCTAATTTCTTTTAGCATCTAATAGGTTTATAATGGGGCTTTAAATTCCTAGAATGCACAAGGTTTTGAAAACATGCCAAGATGGAGAAAAATCAATATGACCCAAACTCTCTCTGTCTCTGTTTGACAAAACACTCAGACACAAAGGTTAGTGCAATTTAAAGCAGCTATTTCAGAGGGAAATGATTTTACACCACTACATTTACATGGCACTGCTGTAACTTTTTAGACAAAGAAATGATGGTCTTACATACATGATTTGATGCAGCACTATACTACTAATCTATATAAACGATCTAAAATTGACCCCACTTTAATGAACTACAATGTTAAAATGCCCTCACGTGTGTGTGTGACGAACCTGGGAGTAGAGCAGTTGACTCATGTCTGACTGAACTTTAACAGAAGTCAGTAATTACAGATGTCGATCATATTTAACACACCGTCTGTCAGAAAACACCTATGAGCGCTAACTTCCCGTCATAGGGTAGATTTTCTACAGCCCAATAACAATTCCTCTCACTTGTTTCCTCTCAGATCACTTGAATTAAAATATGCTGAAAGGTCATTATGGAATTTTTTAGGTGACATTTTGAAATCTTGTAATGGATTATTTCTACACTATTGTATTTCCACTTTTACCGAAGCAAGGCTCTGAATACTTCTTCCACCTCTGGCCAGTTCATATAGAAGAAGTATTCTTTTTTGCTTCACTGATGTGTTCATCTCAGACGTTGTGTGAAATGTCTTGACAGCGGAAGAGTCAAAAAAATTAACTTTTTATGGCAATTCATAATGAATTTTTGGGTCCCTGAAAGATTTATCTCACGGGTCTCGTGCTATATAAGTTTGGGATCCATAATGCACTGTTCTGAACCGCAAAAGAAGAGCGACGGCCGATACAGACAAAAAAAAAAAAAAACACAACCCATGCAAATGAACGCCATATACACGCACACGAATACAGACACACAAATGACCCCCTGCTGTACTGTCACGCACACAACCTCCACCACTACCAGAGATTCGAATGTTCCATGGATATCGTGTCAACAGACAGGGATCAAACACACACCCCTGCTAAGGCGGATTAATGCTAAGGATCCCTTTTACGGCAATTAACAGATAACAAGAGTAAATAGGATTGTAAAGCATATACTACTGCCTGCCGATCATTAGGCCTTTGAGATTGGGAAGACTGAAACATTGTGGGAGGAGGTTCTAGTGTAATAGGATCAACAAAGCCTGAGCAGTAAGTGACACCAAGTAGCTTATGGTATATCATATGTCAAATCCTCTTCGAACTCACATATGATTCATATGTGTTCTGTTGACAGTGACTCTGTGCCCGCTGTCAAACGTCACACAATAGGGTTACCTGAATGGTCACGTCAATCTCGCCGCGGCTTTCCCGCAGTTTAAAGAGTGTTTTATGAGGTGTGATTCATTTCCAGTCAAGGATTTTAATAGCAAACATCTGTCCTCCTTTAAGACGATTAGCACGGTGCTGACTGCCACCTCCACAAAAAAACGTCATAAACATAGAACTGAACACCAGGGTTTCACTCGCTGGTGTACTTGGATCAAAGCGTACGGTCAGATAACAGTGAAAAAGGAGCATGACGCACCCGCATGCGTCGCATACCGTAAAGAGCGCAGGAATGACTTTTTCCCATGTACTATTTCAAACACTGGCCACTGAAAAAGGTCAGTGCATACAAAAAAAAAATATTTAGTAGCAGGTTAATGAATTTGATAATGTTTGTTTATAATTTAGAAGCCATTAGTCTTAATTGATGCATTTAATTTACTTTAAATTAATACGGACAGCGACTTCGTGTATGAAAGCATTCTACATTTCTTATTATGTCACAAGCCTGCATACTGCAGCTCTACTTTGCACTTGCGACGTATTTGTTGCTCCACACTGAATAAATATGTATGTAGACTATAATTAAATTCTCAAATGAGCTGTGGAATCTTGGTTAAAACGTGTTCATTACTGTGCTTTTCAGCATCAGGCAAGAAAGACTGTTGAACTTTAATAAAACTGGCTTCTGCACACTTAACCAAGGGGAACAAAGGGAGAAGAAACTGTTAATCTTATTTTTTTTCCAGTAAAAAAACACCATGCATTGCAGTGTTATATTCACTTAGAGGTTTGCTAAAGTCACAAACGTGTCCCTCGTCGGCACAGTAGTAGGAATAAATGCTCAACAGGAAAAAAAATGAAACAGTAAGTGTTCTATGCCAGCAAAATGCTGTCGTCTAGCGAGTTACGTAACAGCAGGTAATCTCAGTGTGAGACCTGCTGCTCAGAGACGAGGAGATGGAAAGTCTGAGCTGCAGGATCATTAATCCCATCAGAGATAAGTCTGTAACATATCAGCTGTAAACCTGCAGTGGAATTCACTCAAAACTCCAAGTTCTGATCGGGAAAGGAGCATTCACATACAAGACTGAACGCTGTCAGTTCGCTTATTGTAACCAGTTAATGTACGTATTAAAAAGTAGCATATATACAGAGTAAACACTGTTTCTGTTGGGTGTTTAGCAGGGGCAGCAGTGACTGTACCCAACCTCTTCTGTTCTGACACTGCGCTTACTCAATGCATGGCTGACTAAATGCACAGGCCCACTGCACATCCATCCATCTCTGTAAGTTAATGTGGGGTCACCAGGCCCTGGCTCAGCGCTCGCTAACACCTCAACTCGGTCAGACACTCAACACCTGAATCATCTGTCTTCATTTTTTTTTTTTTTTTTATGTTTAACAACACCCTTCTCCGGCATGTCCTCTTGTGCTTACAGATCTGAGTCGAATTAGTTACGGCATTGTTTGGTTTCCATTTACACAGTGACTACAAAGCAGTTTTAATTATGATGAACAACAACGGAGGTACAAAAGAGCACCATGATTCAAAACACTCAGTGAAGTAGTCTGATGTTTGAGCAGTTGTGTGATGGGCTGCAAAGCACTATATCATAATTGTTGCATAACTGCCCGATCGCGATTATTTGAGATGACTGCAATCATTTTCCATATTTTTCAGATATATTCACCTGTATAAAAGCAGCTGGGTGAAACCAACAGAAATGCTTCCATCACTGTTTCCACATTTTGAGGTTTGACTGGTCGTCTGTAAAGAACGTCAACTCATTGCGTTCCCTTATTCTGCTATGGTTTAACGGCACATAAGCGGAGAATTAGCACCACAAACTTTTTATCCCAAGTCGCTTAACTTCTAATATGCAACCAACCGCATTTCAATGAGTATCTATTGACATCAACACCATGGATTTAGCTGTAAAGCCAAACACACAGTCTGGTTTTAAGCCAAATGAAAAAGGAGAGGTCAGTAACTCGCAGGAGGCGACAAATCATTACTCATAAATATATATGACAATTAATCGTCAGCTACAATTTCATGAATGTGACAGTCACAAGTGACAAATCTTTTTATTAATTACTTCACCAACAAAATCTCCTTGATCCGAGCCTCTCTGCCAAGAACACAGTCTTTGGCTGAGCAGAGATGGAGGACGGCATCTTCCTGTGCCCTCTGCCAACCAGATCATATCCCAGATGGGCATCAAAACCACACACACTGCCCTGCCTGTTCGTTACTGGAGGAAAGGAAGCAGAGGGAGAGGAGGTGGAGAAGGAGAGAGGAGTGAAGGCACGCGTACAGTTTCAAAGAACAGGGGCATTAGGTGGAGCAGAGAAAAAAAAAAAAAGAGGACGACCTTATAACTACTTTAGTGTGAGTGTCGGCACTGCAGAGATTTTACTGCATGTTTATAAAAGATTGTGGAAATCTCAAAAACTGTACGGTCTGGCAATCTTTTAGATTAATGTTTACAGAGACTAGCAAAAAGAGAAATTAGAGACAAGGGTTGGATTTAGAAGCATCCTGCCATATTTGTTCTGTAGCTTTTTAAATACAGCTGAACCTTTTTCCTTTCTATTTTTTTCAGTTTTGTCGTAGGATAAATGTGCTGCATGGGCGGATTTGATTACATTACAGCGGATGGAGTCTTTTTAAAACAATTTGAATGATTTTATGTTTTTTATTCTTTTCTGACATGGAGCATTATGCTTTAACTCTTTCAATAGTTGCGTTTACTGTTCAGTAATTACTAAATAGGATATATTTTATCTGCAGTTAGATAAGTTAAGTTAGATCATTTGTTGTTGAATGCTTAATGAAAAATCTTGCATGTAGAAATAACTTGATTTTTTATTTTTTTTATCAGTGCGTGTTTGTTAATGATCTTTGCTGTCAGATTCAGATAACTTGCAAAGCACAATAAAACCCTCAGTGAACGACTGACAACCACCGACAAAAACTCACTTGATGACGTTTGGGATTAGCCAGAATGAAAATGTTGAAATAATAATACCGCTTGTTTTCTGTTTTTTGGCATAAGCGTGTAAAATACAGATTTTTTTTTAAGGAATATGATCCATCCACAGCCAGAAAAGACATTCAGAGTTGTGTTTTTTTTCTTTTTCTTCAAAGCAACTATTAATAGTGTTGATTAGGATAGATAAACATTGTTCCACATGTACTCACAACATTAAATGTGCTTAAACACATCAACCAGTTTACTGAGCAAATGAGACAAACAAGGCTGGAGACAGACACACAAACAAGACTTTTATACAATATTCTGTAAATGTTTAAATTGTGGATCGTCTTCCTTATATTGGTGATTTTTTAAAAAATGAAAATAAACATGTCTCACGTTGTCACAAATATACAGCAGATGTATGAAAATGTAATAAAAGTCCAAGAGAAGAAAACGGAAACAAAATGGACTGGCCCAAATAAAAATGAGAGCAAGAGTAAGAGGATGAAACAATAACTCCCCGCATGATAACATAAGTAAATAAAATGAAAAAAAATCCACTGAGAGAGAACAAGATTATGCTGGTATAATGTGTAACCCCTCTGCTATATTAACAACTGGTGTCTGGTGAACAAACTGTCGATTCCAATTGACCCAAGAGTCCCAACCAGCTTGGCCTTGATGCAGAATTACATAAAGGATTCAAATCCAGGCATTCGGAGAGAGGAGATTTAGGAACAGCTAACGCCAACGCTATCTGAATCATCAAATATATGGGATTAGTGTTTGATGGCTCAGTTTCCTGATTATGCATTTTAAGAGGGACAAAATCCACATACACACATCCCTTTGATGTTCAGCCTGTGTCAAGTTGGGAAACATCCAGGCTTTTGTTACGCTTTATGATGTGAGCCACAGAGCAGAGAGCGTAAAACAAAGCAGAATAAAAAAGAGAGAGAGAGAGCGAGTGAGAGGAGAAGTTATTTCTTTCCTTCTTGGCTCTGAGGTGAGGTGAACTGGAACAAATAAGGTTATCCAGAACAGCAATCCTTGTTGGAGAGAATGTGGCTCACCATTTAGACAAATCTGATTTTACTTGTCCCGTCCATCATGTCTTTTACACGCATGTGCAGTTACTTTGCGACTGTGAATGTTTTTTCGCTTATTTCATTAAACATTCTACACCGATGCCATAACAGTAGTGATCAGCAATTTTACGAATAAGGATGCCTTTAGTGTACATATTTCATTAATTTACATTCAACATAGGAATTTTAATTTGAAGCACAGACAGAAAACAGTTCGTCCAACCCAGGAACATGAATAGATTTGTCGTCTACTTTTGAAACTTTGGCAACGCTAGTAGAAATAATCACACATCAATCTTTTGCAGTTTGGTAGAAAAACCGCTTTTGCAGCCTTTGACACAGTATAAAGGTAACTGAGGTTCGATGCACTATATTTTTTTCTGAACAAACCAGAGTACGTCGCAGGACCCATTGTCATTGTAGCTCACTATTTAAAATATGAACTGAAAAACATTTTCCAAGTCGGGTGGTCTGTCACCCAACGGATCCTGTTCACTCGCAGCTGTTCCTCAGACTGAACATTTCCTACTCCATCAGCCAAGTCGTCCCAGCTGTTAAACTATCATGTGCTCAACACACTTTAACAGACGCACGCAGCGCCTCCCCGAATGGAAAACCAGGACAATGAAGGGTGGCGGTCGTTGAAAGTAACGCCAGAATGGTTGTCCACATTTTACACCGGTTTGAGGTGCTTCGGACGAGGCCACCTTGACACCTCTCTGTCACAGCGGGATCACCACAGAGGCCTCTTTAATACTCCCTGTGTGAGTGCTTTTGACTGTTGAGTTAAACGGACATCCACGGCCGCCATGTTCCTCCGGTTGACCATTCCGTGTTCCGATGTCAGCTGTTCAGTGTGATTTTTTTTGTTTTGTTTTCGCCCAGCTGTAGTTTCTATCAACTTCCTATGACTTTTTTATGAGTTTTATACACATGAATCTTTCAGTGGCCATGTTCATAGAAAAGGTCTCATTTTGTCATCCTGTCAAAATAATACACAACCTCAGAGGACAGTCTGCCAGTACCATAAATACAACTTGTTCTGTGTGCTCTGTCAGTTTGATGAAATCAAAACCACAGCTGTGCAACGTAACGCCTACGTCACAGGACGACAGCACTGACCAGTATACCCTGCTGTTTACGATGAGGTAATGGTCTTCTTGTTTATCACGTTTCTCAGAACAGACTCACACACATGCACGTTTGTTCTTTGCTTGTATAACAAATATCATAGTACATACTGTTATCTGTGTAGGCGGGCGTGTCTGGGGAGTCCATCTGCCCATGGGGCCTCAGGGCATCTGGAGACTGTGCACGCACGTGTATATGTGTGTATGTGGGCACGTGTGCATACACATGTATATGCACATATAAAGCATGTACAAAGCCATAATCTAGATGTCACACTGTAGCTTGTAATTATCATGACTAAACAATTATCCATGATATTTAACAGCACAATATGTAACATTTGTGTTCTTATGTGACAATTGTGTTGGGGTCTGTGCTTTGAGCTGGTTTGTTGATCTTAGTAAACTCCATTTCTAAGCTAACGGTAGCTCATTGTACACTGTATTGTACATCGTACACAATTGTCATTGTTGAAGTATAAACAACACCCTTTGGATTTTCATGGAAAGTCTGACCTGAGTTCTCTACATAGAAAACAGTTTGCAGGCTGTTATCTTGGATGTAGGCAACTGAGACTAACTAAGGCTAAGACTAACCTTACGATCCATTTACACGTTGCAAATAAAAATAAGAATTAGTATGTGTACATTTCTTCACATATGTTCCATATTGTACCTTCAAATAGATTACAGCACGTGTTAAAGGTAAACTATGTAACATTTCTTGCTTGTGTTAGTAACCAGTCGGTTCGAACTTCACTTCCTTTCTCTCTGCTCAAAGAACGAGGGCGAGCGAATGGCTTTAGTGAGAAAAACGCAGTGAAATAGAAAAAAAAAAAAACACATTTCTGATTGTTTCACAGCAGTTATGTTCTAAAGCACAAATAAACACATTTACGCCTAGTGTTGTCATGATACCAAAATTATGACTTCTGTATCTTGATACTGAAACGATTCCGCGGCAAAAAAACTAAAACTCCAGGAAAAGTAATGGAATAATACATGACAGAACATGGATCTTTTTTAATTAATAAAAAAAAGGTGTGATAACCGATGTAGATAATAACTACTTTTGGGAGAGCCTGTTAAACTAGAAAATACACTCAATAGAGTACATACCTCAGCAGAGGAGGCTTATTTCTGTTCAGTCTACTATAGTGCACGACTAGTTACATATTTCCATATTTCGCATATTTCTATATTATGCCACTAACACAGAGCAGCACAGTGTCTCTCTGTCGAAAGTGGAAGAGTCAGGATCAGGCTCGAGCTCAGAGCTGAGTCAAAGCAGTCGACATCAGCTTTCTCTCTCTCTCTCTCTCTCTCTCTCTCTCTCTTTGTAATCTCTGTGGTTTTAGCGTTACGAGCTCTGTTTTCTCTAAATACTTTCAGCAGTAATAGCCATTCCTTGTGTTGATGCTGCATTACATATGATACATCATTATATATGATACATACTAACATTATTATGAGTGAAAGCAGCCTCGTCAAACTCCAATGGAGAAAAATTCACACTCGCTTGACTTGATTTGACTTGATTTGACTTGACGTGACTTGCATGGTATAATTAGACTGTGTTATCTATCACATTAGCTAACCTGTTGCTCTGAGCTCTCCGTGGCCCTCTTGGTCTGCGTAGGTTCATATGTCTTTTGCAGAGCGGCTTCATGGTGTCCGCGCCACATTTCACTTTGTGTGCGTCGTCTGCTTTGTCACAGATGGTCTGCAAGACGAAACTTATGTTTGCAGCCCCTCCTACTGTCACCACGAAAGCTGCAGACTGCTCTGCTGTCACACATCAATGCAACTTGTAGGAAAACAAATATGGCTCTTACTAAAAGAGTTATATTCAAAAAAACGGCATGATATCGCGGTACAGTTCTAGTATCAGTACACTGTGAAACACAACTCACACCACTGCAAAACTCTATGGGAATCTTTTCGTCCTGTTTGCTGTGTGTCCAGCTGAGTGTAGTCTCTCAGACAGAACTGCACTGCTAAGTGAGAAGAGCAGAATGAACTGGAGTTGCTTAATTTTTATATTGTTCCAGCCACGCACACTGTTATTGGCTACTGCCCAAAGGTCAACGCCCTAAAAACACCCCGAACACAGCAAGACAGAAAGAAAACAGGAAAATACAGGCAGAGGGCAGGGTCTCTGGATGTAAATTCACCACCACTCACTTCTAGAGGGTCAGAAGTGATGATTAAGAGGAATTAAATCGTATCATTGTATTATTATTGCAGGCTCAACTTACATATTTTGACCAGCACGACGCAAAAAAGTACCTTCAGAGATGTTCACAATTGTTGGACTTCTTGGAGAATTTGTGTCTGTTGTTAGAACTACGTGTGTCCCATTTCTGTTTGAAATGTGTGTTTGCCTGTGTTTAACCAGCCTAAACCCATGACTCCCTCTGAGACATGTAGACCACTGTGGTGTTATCCCAAGTGGCACTATCCCCGATTTGACACTAATTCAACACAGCAAACACTGTCCAAACAAATATGAACACAATCCCATGCACCAAGAACTTCAGGGCAAGGATCTCACTTCTTTACTTATATTTGGCTCCAGCTAATAGCTCTAGATGCTAATTGATTACTTGTCCCTCATGAATTCATTTGGAAAAACAGGCAAATAAATTAAATAATCCCTTTAAAGGGCACACACACACACGCACACACACACACTAAAACTGCTTCCACACAAGCACGAATCCTCACATAAAACTAGACCTAAGTCAAATAAAAAAGAACTTAATACTTCATGGTATAACAAAATGCACAAAATGTGACAGCACAACACCGTAGCAAGCAATAAATATTTGGACTGAAAGACTGTGGAATGAATAAAGTATGGTTACAAAGAGCGGCAGTTCTGGTTCAGATTCCGAACCAGTGCCTTTCCAGTGTTTCCTTGTATGTGTGTGTGTGTGTGTGTGTGTCTGAGCGAGCATTAGCTGATGCTACCAGCGTTTTATGACTACACAGAACCCATTACACAGCTGAAGAGTGCGAGAGGAGGGAGTGTAGGATTTAGCTCTACAGCAAGACATGAATTATGCAGTCGGGCCATCCAGACATGTAGCTGTGTATCTTTTATAAATGCCTTACAGAGGCAAAGAAGCAAGTTTAGCTAACATTTCCACCTGCCACTCACTGCTTCACATTAAGGGAATGAGTGAGAAAGAAAGGGAAAATGTCTGGAGGGAGGGGGCAGGAGGCTTCTAGCACAACCCATGATAAAAACTGACATCCAAGAGCCATGCAGCAAAGACTTCATTCCATCCATCTTACGCAGGCCCTGCACTTGATGGATTTAAAATGATACTGAAGTAGAGTCCTCTCTTCCTCGCACTTTGATCCCATGTGAGGGTTTTTACAAGAATCGCACTCAGGCATAAACCTAAATAGGGCAAGGGGTACCATCTGTGCAAATTTGAGATGGATGAAGGGGTCATCATGTTAAGCCCTGCAGATGGTGACCAATCAGAAACATAAGTGTCGTAAGTGGCCACTCATTTTTTCAAGCATTATGGCCTTTGATTTTTAAGAGACGCATCACGTAAAAGAGCGTCAAAAGCCACAAAGTGAATCAGACACTGTGCACATACTGTATATATATATATACATATATGCAGGTGTCTTGGTGCTTGCCTGCAAGGAAGTGTATGTGAAATAGAGTGAGAGAAACAAAATGAGAGAACGCATGCGTGAGTCCAGCACTGAGTCAAGCTCCAGGCTAGGTTTACTATCTGGTGTTTACAGAGAGCCTGATCAGAGGGATTACAATTACACAGGAACTGCTTAAGACAGCTGCCTTACTCAGCGTTATCAAACCACCCACGCTCGCCATACGCTGACACCAGACAACGTACACACAACAAGTGGCAAATGAAAATCTACACCCTTCTCGGTATTTACAAGCATTTGTAGTTAGCAACAGGTGACTAACGAGGGTGCTGGTAGGTTTACTGGCAACATTCTTCTCGGATTATTGGAACAGACATTTTTGTCAAGTGAGATGAACCACGTCTGCAAATAGCACTATGTGCGTGTCTGCACTATATGTACGCAGACACGCGCGATAAAAAGAATTTTCAGGCACTGATAGTAGTCTGTCTAGCACTGAGGGATCAATGTAGGCTAAAAGAAAATGTAGGAACGTGTTTTTATAAAAGAACTACAGCTCACTTTGGTTTCCAGAAAATGTGTAGCCATTCATTGAGGCTGCATTGTATAGACTGTCTGGCTCATGAATTGACTTAACTCTAAGCAGTTACCGTAAATGTTCAGTGCGTAATACTTACTGGCATCAAGATTGCAACCAACTGAATACCCCTTGCCTCACTCTATCCTACAGAGGCCGATAAAAACGCAAAAAAAAAATGCAAAAGGCCCTCTCTGATGTCAGTGTTATAGGTTTTGTTTGTTCTGGGCTTTTTAGTTAAGGTGATAATAATTCTTGTCCGCAATCAAATACAGTCCACAATGACAACAATGGATGCCACCCACCATAAAAAAAGGAAAGAAGAAAACAAAGTCCATCCTGCGCTACTGTAGAAACATAGTGGACTTTGTAGAAGTGACGCGCTCCCTCTGTAGATATAAATGGATAACTCTTATTTTCATGTCAATACACAATAATTAAATAATTATTATTATTATATTCCATTTCTGCATTTAGATTCTCCAAACCCTTACCCACTTTAAGTAGTCTCGAAGCACGTTAAAATGAAACCGCATTTGGGGTATCAGGTTGCCCCAGCGACTCAACAAAAAAAGAACCTCCAAAATATTTACTGATATCATGTGAGAGTGAAGGGCAGCTACAGAGAGGGACAGTGCGAGTGAAGGAAAGGACCAGTTGTTGATGATCCCCGTGGTAAAATGGCTCTGTAACCGAAGACCGCTTGTTACCCTGCCACGCGAGATTCGAGAACAGTCTATGCTGTTAAGGGCAAGGGAGCAGGTGAAGAAGCAGACTGAGGTTGCGTTTTAGTTCCATTTTTTATTTTATTTTTTTTTATATGATTAACCAATTCATTCACTGACTGATTTACTCAGTGATTTATTCAATCATTTCAACCAGCAGTGAATAGCCATCCTCTTCCACCTGCACAAAAAGATTACTGTGTTCTTCCCTCATTAATGGTTCCACAGCTGTTTGGGTGCGAGTGTTTGTGTTTGAACAGCCAACACTGATGAGCGGGAGCCAAGGCCGCAAAACACTAAACTGCTTCACAATGTTTCAGATAATTACCATGACAACAGCCACGGGTTGAATTACAAACAAAAAAAAAAAAGATAGAAGGGTTGGAATAGAAACACTGCAGTGCAGGAAATCTATCAAATGAGGCAGTTTTTCTCCTGGGATAGAAGCTGTTAGTGTGGTCAATACCTATGTAATGAGGAACAATTGTAGCAATTAAGCATTAATTGCCGCGCCATAGTTCTCCGCCCTGATGCCAACGTCGTCAAGCACATTGTGAGTAGGCTTCACCTGCCGATTAGTGTCAAGATCAATTCTCTTCAAAATGCAGTCACTCATTATTCAAACAAAGCAGGTGAATTAGTATGCCTGTCAGGATTTATATGCTGTCAACGTGGAAAAGTGCGCCTGTTTTGTTCTGACTTGAATGTTGCATAAAACAAATCACCGATGTTATGGCAGAAAACATTCCTTAAAATAAAATACATTTGTATATTTCTCCCCAGCTGGAGACATTCTTGTCAACCACACGATGGTATGTTAAATATTTGATGGTCATATGTGTGCAGCAAAGGGCCGTTTGTAGCAAGGAGGGCTGGCTTTGAGCCAATCACTGCAAAATACACCGTACTGCATGCATATCTATATTTCTATTTTCAATCGATGTCGAGATATGGCAGCAGAAGTTCTGGCTTTTTAGAAAACAGGGAAAGTTCCTCGCAGTTTTAAAACCACAGACTTTACTGTAAACTGGTGGCATTAATCACAGATATAAAAAGACAGAGGAATATGTTCTAGTAAGACGTTACCATTGCACCACCTCGGTGCGTTTCAGCTATAAAACAAACCCACGGATCTAAATGAACTGAACTGGTTTTGAGTTTTGTACATTTTTTTCCAAATTTCATCAAATTAAAAAAAATGTACATTTATTGAGCTTTGAGTATAGGCAGGCGTGGAAGTCACTTTTTGTCCAATTGTTCACAACTTCAATCTGTCCCACCCCAATTAGTGCGCTTTACACTTTACAGCTGCGTTCATTCATCCAACCGTACACACCACCCTACTCGTCGGCGTACACGTCTGTGAAAAAAATCATCCCCTCCACTTCCCCAGCCTCCTCCTGAATTAAGCAACATTTAGGTGTATTTGTTCATATATACTTTGTTTATTCAATTAAACTTGTGAATCTCTGTGTGATTCTTGCGCAAATGTTCCAGAGCGTCACTCGAACAGAGTCGCCGCCAAATACAAATATTGTTGCCATTCCATATAAATGGTTGAATCTGACGTCAAGTGTCCTGCCTGAATTAAATTAATGTTATGTTGACTCAGACGTTTGTATCTGTACATCAGTCTACATTCAAGTTCTGTCAAAACTGTTGAATAGACTCATAATCGTCCTATTAATGAACAATTTGACAGCTGCGGAGCTTTTATATACGTGTCTCAGTGCGTAGTTTGTAACAACTCGCGCTATGCTTGGTAACAGAAATTTCCTGTTTCTTGGCAGCCATTTTGTTGAGATAATGAACTTGCCAGTGAGTCTGATAGGTCAGTTTACAATAACAGCTTTGCCCTTTTGTCTTAACACAAAACCAAGCAGCACACCAGAAACAAATGCCACACGGCTGGGCTACACCAGTAAAAATGGCCGACAGAGAGAGAGAGAGAGTCAGCAACCATTTCCTGGTTGTTTTGCTGAAGGGCCAGATGTCCTATTCAGCCGAGATGAAGAGATGCTAAGAATAAATCTGACATCCGTAGTGCTTCATAATATTACAGCTTGCAAACACATTAGGAGCATCAGCACCTGAAGTCATGGCTCACATCACCAGTAATGATCACATGTAATCGATGACAGTGATTCTTGTCTCAAATCACAGCCAGCGTTCGACCTCCTCTATGACACATGAACACTATACACATCGTTGAACACCAATACTACCTCTAGGCTTCTCTAAGGTGAAATGCATCTGTTTTTAAGGCTTTACGCGTGGTTTCTGAACAAATTAAATACATATCATCAACCCCAGTATGAAAAAAATGATTTATTACCAAGCTATTTCATTTTAAACATTTTCATTTTGGGGCTGGAAGTCAGAGATATAATTAAAAAAAGATAAAAGACAGGAGCAGGTGTCCCACTTTTGCATCACATGCGTCCTCAGGCAATGTGCGTTCATGGGTCCATAAAATTGTTTCGTGTAGATTTTTTTTTTTTTCTGCCGTTCTCTGCGTGAAGACTGTACATCACAGCCCCTATTATGTCCGAACAGTCAGCGTGAGCCTGCAAACATGAACACGATACCACTCATGACAGCATGAAGTTGCTTACAGGGGTCCACATCCTGCTCACAGGCTCACAACTGGTGCTTTCTCCGCAGTCTATCAGCTTTAAATCTAATGTAGACTGGATTAGCCTTTGTCCTTCATATGACCTAACCACAAACACTCCATTATGGCTTGAGGCAATAAAACCCAGAGGGACTCTAGTTCAGTACATAAAGCACCTCTGGTCCAGTGCAATTCCCGGAACTGAACTTTTTCAGCATAACACTGATTACCGGGGTATGTTTAAAAGCCATTAGGGTCAAGTAGCCATTCTTCACAGGGAACTTTTTATGTGGTTTTTACTCCGTCTAGTTTGCGCTGCCAGCTAAGCAGTACCCACAGGCTCACTCCCAAACCACAAAAAAAAGGACACAAGGAAAGTGAAAATAAAATTGGTTATAAAGGCTCGCTGTATAACTGGATGAGCTTAATGGCAAAGTTTAATGATGTAGGTTAGGTACACTAATCAACAAAGGAAGCAGCAGTGGTTTTCTGTGACCTTTGCTGCTGCTGGTCTGCAGTTTCAGTCCACAGGGGATTGTGGGTTAAGTGGCGAGAGATGATGGGATGTGAAAAAAAAAACTCAGAGAAGAGAAGACGGACGGAGACAGGGACAGACGGAAACGGATATAGACAGAGACAAAGGCGAGGAGACCTGTAAAGGTTCTGTCAGTAGAGTGGGAGTGGGGGAAACAAGGAGACAAAAACAGACTAACTGAAAAAGACTAATAGACAGTGAAAAGCTTCATGGAAAAGCAGTCTAAAGAGTCTTAAAAAAAACTAGGCATGTCTGAATACATACTCCCGTATATGTTAAAGTAATACCACCAATATCAAATTAACATTTAAAGAGCCAAGAATCAATGACAGTGGTCCGTGTCTCAAATGACAGCCAGTATTTTAAGACACATGAACACTATATAGATATTGAAAATCAATATTACATCTCGAAGGTGATATGCATCTATTTAAAAATCCACGGTAAAGATGAATGGTCCCTTTACAAAATAAAATAAATATATCAAAATGAAGTGTAAAAAAATACTGATAGCAATGACATAACATTTGATTAAAATATACCGTACATATTTTTAACAAGAGCTAAGAGACATTATGATTGATAAGACTTTTTGTCGTGACATACTAAACCCAGACCATAACGTGCTTACAAGACACCATCAGTCAGTAAAAGAAACCAGAGCAGACCACCAACATAAGTTACAATAAATACTCGGCAAACAAACCATCCTGACATTTTGTTTCCAAGCTTTAGAAACGAAGGCAGCCAACTTCTAAACATTAAACTTAAACAACCCATTCCATTCCGTCATCGGCGCACCAAAACATGTCTGGACTTTGAACGGATATTTGGCTTTAACTTTGTTTCACTTATATAGCCCTTTACAACAGCCCACAGGTGCCCAGAGTGGTTTAAAATAAACCCATAAACACGCATGAATAAAAACACACAGTGCACCTATAAAAGCCTATACCTATACCTACCTACATAGCTGTATTTCATTAGATATAGATCTTCTCAACTCATCATAATAGGGACAATACAAAATAAATGTGATCTCCTCTGAATTTCTCCTAATGACCTTTGACTCCTTGATAAGTTTGCTGTAACATTAGGTTCATAGGCGGTAACCATTGCTTGATTACAATTCACAAAGAAAAATAAATAAGCAGGTATCGTTGTTGTTTGAAAATGTTTCAGTGTTTTAAAAAAAGACTCATGTATCATTCACACAAATGATGATCTTTGGCATGAAAAGAGCACTAAATATAGCACAGCCAGGACATGTACCCCCAGTGACCTAATTCCTTTTTCGCCTTATAACCACTCCACCTGTCACAAGCGGCACCTTTGGGGGGTCACTCTGAAAAAAGCGCCATAACCAAAGAGCACAATCAGTTCCGCGCTACTCCATCCATCATCGTTCTTCTCATCCTCCACATGCCTTCCAGCCCATTCAGTGCCCTGACCCCTGACCTCTGCCGTAAACACGTGTAATGACACCTGGTAGGAGCAGAACTGTGAACATGGCACTAAAAAGGCAAAGAGTACGATGACAGCTTAGCGTCTAATCGGTGCCTTAAATAATTCTGGTTCTGCTGTGCAACAACTGATCACAACCTTGGATTTGACAGCTGAAATGGATGGTGAACTCTGACAAGTTGCACCAGGAGAGCAGAGTTTTACAACAGGCCAGAGGGGACTGAGGTGATGAGATGGGTGCAATTAGCTGGCTGACCTTGAGAAAGTGCTATTTAAGCAGACATGAAATGATAGAGGATGCTGTACTTGAAGCTGAAAGGCAAAAATTGAATAGAAAATGACCTCTTAATACAGGCATGTATAATTTTTTTTGTGTTTACCCTTTTTGTCTGAATGGTTAATTCACTCCTGTACTGCAGTGCTTGTGACCTACCGTTAGAGGTTAATGCGTAAACCGTGCAGTTGCGTCTCCTTAATATATATGGGCAGACCCTGATGATTGCGTTCGCAGAAACCTCTAGAAAAGTGAAGGCTTTAACCTGCAGTAATCACAAACATTACAGCAGGCCAGATGGATAAACGGCTACAATTGTGCATCAATTGCTAACATCATCTTCTACTATATTCGACATCCCCACGAGAAACACAGAAATAGAGAAGAGATGGACACGATCGGGCCTCCAGTTCTCATCTGCATCCATGATCGCACACTCAATGTTTATTTTTCACAGTCTGTTGCTGGGATGAAAAAGAGACACTATGAGCAGGTTTGCTCTGAGCAGCTGCTGGCTGATTGTACTGATAGGCAACAAGGACCGAAGTAAAAACAACCTAAATAGTTATTCAAACCCTGATTTGAGATTTTGGTTTGTTTTTGTTGTACGTTTCAAATTTTTCAAATAGAAGAAATCACAACAAATGTTATGACAACATATTTTGGGGGGGGGGGGGCTTTGGGGAGATTTATTTTTACTTTGTAATTAAATTCAAATGTGACTTTCCAGAAATAGCTTGTTGTCAGCTCCA
>JAPQRN010000002.1:14377958-14404255 GCA_037367275.1 Coranthus polyacanthus
ACATTGTCTCTACATACAATCTGTTACCGAAAATATATGACCTTTTTATGTATTCATATTACTTGGGGGGGGGGGGGGCTTTGGGGAGATTTCTTTTTCCTTTGTAATTCAATTCAAATGTGACTTTCCAGAAATAGCTTGTTGTCAGCTCCATCCAGTTCAGCTCTCCCTCATGAATAATTCAGGGAAACATTTACAGGTGAGAATGAGCTCATCCCCATACTCCTCCGTTTCTGCATCAGACGCGACAACGATACCAAGAAGAGACACACCGCGCATGCTGTAATCACATACATTATGTACTGATAACCATACACATCCCAGCGTAAACACTCTTAATGTAATGACGCTACATCACAAATGCCATTGACACACAAAGACTGGGCCATTCCTTGCAAATTCCACATCCACACACATGCATGTTACCATATATAGAACATACATAGGCTAGTCTATACTAGCCTACATTATGACCTAGATGGGAAAAAGGGGAGCAGCAAGGAGACTTAAACACTTTTCTCTGTCTGCTGTCTTAGTAGAAGTGTAAGGCCCTCCTTCTCCGACACACTTAGACACTAATGGGGCCTAGTCGGGGTGTGCGCAAGAAAGACGTTAATCCTACCTCCCCTGCCACCAGCATCACGACCACCTCACAGCCACACCGGGCTCAGCCAGAGAGCATGCTCATAAAAGTCAAACGCCCAACATGTGAGCCAATGACCTGACAGTTGTGTGCTGTACTCAGGCATATCTTGGCAGACAGGATGAAAACTATGATAGCAGGTAAAGACATAGTCCTCTAGAATAACTTCTGCTTTGCAAGGTTAGAATGGCCTGGGTTGAGCGTAAGTGGACTGAGTAACTGGGCTCGTCTGATCTGGTCTAATCTGGGCCGGGTTGTTCTGGGTCTGTCTGTTGACTGTCCTCTGCTCAGCTCTGCCAGTCTGTACCCAGAGGGCCTGTTATTTTGGGAGCTCAGCTGAGAAGAGATGACAACATCATGGACTGCTTAAGCTGCTTACATTTCCTCAAGCACTCCCAGTGCACCCTGGGATCTACACCCTTGTGTTGCTACTGTCACTGTTGCTCCTATGCATTGATTGCATAGGAACAGGATTGTGCTCACACACACACAAAACCTGGTGCAGGCACACAAATAGAAAGCCACTGCAACGGTATCACTATCACTACACAGGGAGCTTACAGGGAGGCATGTGAGCAAACCTGATGAGCGTGTAGAGATCAAACAGTTTGCAAGACAAGTCAGTGAGGCTTGAAGTTGAGAGAATCCCGGAAGACTAGAGAGAAGAGTGGGATGGCTGACACAGCAGTGAGGTGATTCATGTTTGCACGTGTTCATGTGTAGAGGGGTTATAGGAAATCGAACAGGTCTCAAACAGGTCTCTGATGAATGAGAGCCCAATTTATCTCTGCTGAGTTTCTGCTCTATTAGAGCATATTGTAAAGGAACAGATTAATTGAACAGAACAACAGACTGTTCATAAATAACTGTTTATGCTGTTTGTAAATATAACAAAAAATATCATCTCGGATCTCTTTGCCTTTTGTAGCATCTGCCTGGCGCTATTTTAGTCAGTTATAGTTTCTGTATATTAAATAACATTCTCAGTTTAAATTGTCTTGGCATATATAACATGCATGCAAAGCGTTCAGTTTCTTTTTTTTAGCTTTTACTGTAGTTTAAAGGACCATACCGGTGATCCAAATGACAAGAATCCGCTTATCCCTTAAAAGTGACAGTTATTTATTAAAAAACTATTTGGCCTTCTTTTTGCAGAATTCTCTAATGCTTAAATATGAAATTTTCACCTAAACTTTTCACTGCTTTGCCTTAGAAAATGCATGTTAGCATTTATAATCCTAGGTATTCGAGATTGAACTTATAAAACAACCTTTTAAACCTGGACACTGCCGGTCATGCAAGTTCATAATGAAATGGCTGCGGGTGAGTTGTAAACACACATGATTTATTGGGCTTTTAAGTTTATTTTAATGAGAGTGATGCTGACCACAAGCAAAGCAGGTGTGGTACTGTGACATGAAAACAGGCTGGGCCGCTGCTGTTTAACATAAAATGAATAGAAACATTAGCAAAATATAATTTTCTCCATGTAGAATCATATTAATATGCAAACTGCCTGGAATATTCTACCTAGAAAATATACTGCTGCTCTACTTCAATAGTCTGTACAAATATGTGTTGTGATCTGAATAGTTGAGGTAAAAGGTTAACAGAGTTCATGGCATGAACTGTCAGCTCAGACCTGCTTCATTATGTGAGCTGATACTTTAACAGCGGGCGTAATGCCTGCATGCCAGGGGCAGTCCTCTGCACAAATTACCGCTTACTCTTCACTCATACGGTGCACCCAGCGATGCAAACGGCACAGACAGACCACTGTAAAAGTTCTTGCTGAGGATATTACAAGCTCGTTGGCCGGCAAGAGTAACATAAAATTTGACAACATGAAATCCAAGTGTCGCTAAGGGAGGAAGAGGAGGAGTTGAGCGGTGTGTTATTCTGAGGCTGATGTTAAGAGAGTAAGTTGGAGTGGCAGTGATAGAAGGGGAAGTAGACAGGCAGAAAGATTTAAACAATTTCTAAAAAAGGGAGTACTAATGTGCTGCTAGAAGTTTGGAGTGCCTGAAAAGAAGTCCGCGGTGTGAAGAGAGAAAGAAAAGCTGAGGACAGAGGTATAGAAGTGAACTCCAATACCTCCCCTAAGTGACAGGAGCATTTACTGTATGGTATTAAAATGAACACGATGGCAGACGTGGCAACATCGCAATGTGATGCTTCTCTCTCTGTAAATACTGACCAGACACAGAAATGCCCACTGAGCCGACCTGGACCCATTTGCCAAAAGTCTTGTTGTAGTTCTCAGCAGGAACATGAATGTGTGTAATCCTCCTTCATCGCGCTGTTTTTGAAATTAGGGTTGGACAATATCATGGTATATACCGTGCCATGGTATAAATGTGTCTACAGCAGACATTTAGTGACACCATCTCCACTGTGGGTGCTATCCTTTTGTGTCCTTTAGTGCTATGCATTCAGGGCAGGCTATGTAGCATATTAGGGCTGGATTCATGTCTCATTTTCCAATTCCTGCATGATCTGGTCTCGTCATCTCGGCGTTTTGAAGGTCTGTAAGTTTGACTATTTTGAGTCTTTTGTGTTGTCTATTGAAGTTCCAAATAAAAGAAAGATGAATCAAATGCTGTACAGTACGGTTATTTTAAACCGTTTCTTAATTATATCATTACTGTGGCATAAAATAGCATATACTGTTATAGACGATTTTGGCCACCCCGGGTTGAAGCTGCTGTGCAGAAATTAGCCTGGCTTAAGAAGAGTTACATTTGGAGGGAGACAGTGAGATCAGTCGTAGGTTATCTATGCAGACATTCATCAGCTTTCAGACTGCTGCTGGCTCAGACAGCATCCTACAGCACTGCACGCTTCAAAGTACGAGACATAGAGAGGAGCGAGAGCAGACAGAGAGGCAGAGAGAAGCTCTCCAGCCAGAAGAGTCACATGAAAAAACTTTGCAAGACCACATGCATGGGCCTCTGCCAGGGGCGTCATGTAGAGCAGGGAGTATGTGGGTGATGCAATTTTACATATATACAAGGACTTTGGGGGATTATTTTATAACATCAGCTTTGTAGCTCAAAAACCTCCCACTTTATGCCATATTTTATGTAAATGCTGTATATTAATTAGGATAAGAGATTTTCATGTCAGCCTTTTATGTTTTTTCATTGAAAATAAAACTCACTTATTCACCCACTTCTACGCTGCTGCCACTTTTCTTTAAGAAGAGCAAATCTGAGAAGATCTTGGCCATAGATTAGAAGGGGCATAAATTTGCATTATTATTATTATTATTATGCTTTTCACTTATCTTTACCTGCTTCAAACAGGGCAACTTTAACTGTGTGATCATCACCATCATCACGAAATGGTCAGAAAGAGGGAACAAACATTTCAATTAAATCTGCACACAAGAATGAAAAATATCCCGTCACTATACATCTGTTCAGATACAGCATGAACCTGACTGAATATGACTTAGGACAGGTCCTGGTCATTTTATTAAAAGAATGAGATATCGAACTGAATTCAGTGTTTTGCTAACTACAACCTGTGATGGTGAAGGTAAAAACAGCTCACTGCCATTAAGAGTCACACATCTCTCCTTTACTAATGTTAAATAGGATGTTATGGTGTCACAAGTCATGACAAGCAGCCAGAAAGTTAAAAACAAAGCCTACTAACTTTAGCTAGTTCTAGCCCACTGTTTTCTACTACTTCTCTCACATGTGTGTATGACTAATTACATTTCTTTGCCACACTTTTGAGAAGGGACGTAATGCTCTACTACCCGCTTCAGTATAACACGGTTAAGTTGTAGTGGAGCAGCACATGTGAGACCGTACTGGATGTAACTCTGGTTCTATGAGTCGACTACGTGCGCGAAGCATTGGAAGAAACCATTAGCACAGGGAAAAGGGGTGTGTGTGACTTTTAGAGGTATGATCTATGATGTGATTACATTGGACACATAATATAAAATGATTATAACAAAATATAACAGCAATAAAATAAAACACAAATCTAAGAAGTACAGGTATGAAAAATGTGGTGGGGGGCACGTCCCACTCCAGCTTTAACGGGCACTGGCCTCTGCCATGCAACTCTGTACATGGTACATGCATCAGGGGTCGCACAGCTCTCACAGTGGAGATAATCCTACTGCAGAGTGAGTAGACGCTGTACTGTTATTTTTAAGTGTAAAATCTGAGAAATCGACGATACTCTGATTCTGTCAACTGACTTCAAGCATATTCAGCTGTACTGTTTTGAGGGGTGGATCATTTATCTGTCGTAATGTGAGAAGTGATGTGTGACTCTAGAATCAGTGAATGAGAATGAGCGTGTGTAGCTTATTCTGCATGTTACCACACTCCCGTGATTTCATTCACGCTACAGCACACGCGTTCATCTGCATGCAAATGCACTTATATGCCCAGAATGATACACACCGAGTCTCCACATGATAGTGAAATCAATCAAACGTGCACACACTCACCTTAATGTAATGTGTTCAGAATAAGCTAAAATTACCTGTCTGCTCTCCTTCTCCCTCCATGTTGTGTATTAGATGACATGAAGGAGCACTGCGCCCCTTCACAACCCAACACTACCAGACACAGCAGATGGGAAAGCCATTAGGTCTGTACTAACTCACACAACCCCTGCCCCTGAGGGTTTGCTTTTACACAGTCTGAGGACAGGATTTCAACACTGATCCTTCAAAGTAAAAGCGAAGATACTTTATTGCCACAATAATAAATGGATATATGGATATAGGTCTTGTATTGGCTCATACGTATTAGCACTTTTTGTAATTATCCACGTAAATGTAAATGAGTCCACATCTATATGACAGACACTGAAAAAGGCAGGGACATTGTGATGATTTGTGTTTAATAATTTAAACATGCTGTTCTACTGGACTTGGGTATTAAAAAGTAAGATAGGCGCAGTTTTGTTACTTCAGGAAGAACTGCAAGTCTTGGACAAATGGAACTGAAATCAAGCCAACATTCATTTGCTCCTCTTAACCTTAAAATCTATAGCACGTGATATCGTTGCTCTCAATTGCAACCTTTGAATTGATAAAGTATGCTATGCTTAGTTTAACCCCTTTTCAACTGAATTGACAGAATAGTACTGTGACGTATATTGTTACATGATATAAAGTTGCATATACCGTGATAGAAGGTTTTGGCCGCATCATCCGCCGCCATTTGAAACTGGTGTGCAATAAGAATGCCCCTCGGGATACATAATATAATTGAATAATAATAACAGGTCTTGATACTCTTCGCTAAGTTCCCATCTCTAAGATAAACACTGGAAAAAGCAGTTTTGAGTTGTTTTCCTGGACTTGAATTGTATTCAAAACTGGCTAAATATAATGTTTTTTTACTTAAGGAAGAACTGCAGCTTGGTCTCATTCCACAGTTGACACGTTTTTAAGGCAGATGTCCAGAATGTGCAAACTTCTCAAGCCACTCCTGCAGCATAATTTTCCATTGTCCATCTGTGTACTCAGTATGTTCAGCTATTGTTCTGCCAAAACATGAGTAAATGCGCTGCTTTAGTGTCACTTTGTTGGCCTCCGCAAGCCTCTACCAGTATTTTGCCATATTTTGAGCAAACTCTTAAGTCTTTGCAGCATACTGAGTATACAGATGGCTAGTAAATAAATGGATTTCACAGCAGGAATGGTATGAGAGATTTTTCTGAGTGGAATTTTTGGAGTAAAATCTTCACACCATTAAAATGCATCTTAACAGATGTGAATTCAAGATGGCCAAATCTACTGTTTTTGAAGAAGCAAACTATTAACTTTTTAAAGACACATAAGTCTGTCATTGTCAAAACAGATTTTTTTGTGAAGACCCATTTGTGGTTGTGTACTTTTTGTTTACTTCAAATTAGGGATGCACTAAGTGTGAAATTCCAGGCCGATGTTTAAAATAACAATCTGGCCAATACCAGTGTCTTTTTTGTTGTTTTGATTTAAAGTTTTTCCTGCCTTCATCACACGTCATCGAATGAGAATGAACTGAAATGGAACACATTTATGAAACAACCTTTAATATAACATACGGGATAAACATTGATCACTATACCATTGGTAAATGTCAGGTTATGTGCCGACAGGGAACTTCTCTATGACAGCGGCCGGAATTACTGACTTTGATGGACAGTAATAGCTCAAAAAATGCGGTTAGTTTGATGTTTAGTTACAGATGTATTGATTAATTACTACACGTTCATGATCCACATTCATTTATTTCGATATTTATCACTTTGACTTAGACAGTTCTAGAACGATCGTTTTTTTAAAATCATTTTTATCGCATCGGTCGCTTGACCTCTAATCCAAACACTGAATTGTACTAATGCAAGGATAAGACTTCAATATGCAATAGCAAAATGTATTTTTCTCAAATGTCAGTGCTTCTCAACAGAATGAAAAACCTGTGTTGTCTAGAACCTCCACAGGAACCTTCAGATCACCCACACAACTGCCTGTTAACAAGCCCAAACCGGCGCAACTCGGCAACGCTTACGACAGCCTCGGCACTGTCTGTTAGAAAATCTGCCACCATCGGGTCATTTTTCTTCCTTCTTTTATTTTTATTTTTTGCTTTCATCTCTCCTTCAATCAGCAGGCAGGGTTCCTTGACACAACTACTTATTAGTAAGCAGCAGTGGGCAGGCGGAGATCGCTTTGCAAAGACAAACAACTTAATTAGTGGCGGCACAGCTTTAATAAGTTCAGCTCAAAATAGTTTGGAAAAGCGGGTGAGAAACAGAACATCACCAGCACTGTAATTATGTCTAGGCTACATTTGGCTTTCACATTTAAAGGGGAGGGAACAATTATTGTGGCTGAGGTTTACTGAAGCTTTACAGTATTGTTTGTATTCTGGATAAGATGTGTCAACAAGCCAATGAGTGATGCAAGTGTTTATATTGTAATAGGGTAACATTCGTGAACCTTAAAAATCCATTCATCTACAGAGTGAGCAGAGCATGTGCACGGACGGACAACTGACAAGTGATTCATTTTCTGGTGTAAATGCACCAATGTGTGTTTTATGTGTTCATTTTAAGACTGTTAGAGCAAAGAGGAAAGAGCTTCCTGTAAAATTCCACCTTTTTATCTACAGAATGTGCTCCAAAGAAGAGAAAACAAAGAGATGATTGAATAAAAACAGTTTTGCGCCCTGGACACACAAAACACACACATTCCACTATGGGTTTTTAGTTTTAGTCAGAGCAGTATGAGCAGCAGTCATCAGTTCCACCACATGGGGATTTATTAACCATTCTTCGTCACTCCTCTTTCTCTACACTTGTAAACTGTAAATCACTCGGGCCAGATTTAAGCAGGGCAAACTTTCACTGTGTCTTTCTTTCAATTTGTGCTTGCAATCTGCTGGTAATTAGCGCCTGATTATTAGCAGCTAATTACACATTCAGGGACTATGTCTGCCTTGAAACACACAGTTAACTGGCATGAATTTGTTCAAATGCCGCATAAATTAAGTTTCCAAAAACATTTGCAAAAACACACAGGTCAGCTCCAAATGAGAAAAATATTTATGCTTCTGTAAATGATACAAATATTGTAAAAAATTAATACCCAGTGCTATGACACAAAAAAATGAGATGGACTTCCTTAATATTTCAGTAAAAAGACTCAACAACTAGTAACTGACCCTTACTCTAACCAAGGACGATTATTTTATGGATGGATATTTTTTTTAATAGTTTTAATTACTTATTTTCTATTGACTTACACCACACAGATCCTTTACTTTTTTAACCCCACCCCAAAGTTTTTTTGTTTCTTTTTATGCCTAGTTAAAGTGAAGAGAGATGGCCCAGAGCAGTAAAGCCACAGCCTACATGATGATACATTTCTAAATACAAGTGGAAAATATGCCACAAGTTTTGTATCATGCCATATTTTATTTTATTTGTGGACATTCTGAGAAACTGTACACAAATAGCCTGATAATGCTTGATGCTTATGTCTGTTTTTGACCTCTTTAACAACATCCTTTTATTTTTTACACACTTGCAAGTGTAAATGCATTAGCATTAACTAAATGCACTTTATACATGAACTTTCAGTACTGACACCATTTCGTGGGCTTTCATAGTCTTGTAAAGTAAAGGGGGTGGTATTATGTTTAATGAAAAACCTGCTGAGCCAGTAGCCTGTCGCAGCGATTAGCGGGTTGGTTTGGATTCCAGCACGGGTCAGGTCACTTCAGCAGCGGGGTTAGTGGTTATCGCAGAGTAGGCAGCTTGGTTAGCCTGCAGGGTAAAAGGAACCCAGATACTTCCAAGTGCGTGTCTGTGTGTTGCTCGTGCATTAATGGGTGGATGGGTGTCTCTGTGAGCTACAGCCAAGGCAGGATGGAGACCCAGAGCCAAAGACAAGGGACCAGTAGAGCAACTCACAATAAGACTGAGCAGCCATCTGTCCAGTCCACACAAACACTGGCACGCACACACACACACACACACACACACACAGATACAAAATCCCCTAATACATTTAGCTGACGGACAAAGATTGTGCATTTGTACAGTAGCATGTTCTAAGCGTCATGCTTAGAATTGCTCACTGCATCACGTGATACTAACAATGTGGCATCAGTGTCCATTTGTACTGGCATGATAAATGCATTTAGCAATCCACCACCAAATCATTTGCTTTGTTCTTGCAGCACAACCAGTTTTATCTGCACCAAAAATGGTTGCTGTGCATTGTCGGGGGATAGATAGAGGATGGAAGTGTGCTCCACTACCTTGTGATCTAAAACTACCAGTGGATCTTCTTTTCAAAATGAAACAAGAAATACACAATAAATACAATAAATAAAGTTTAGTGACCTGGCTAAGAGAAGAAATAGCCTCGCAAGTTCTTTTTTTAATGGGTGTGATGACTAATTCTGGAGCAAGTGTGAGGACTGCCTCCACACAGCGTTAACAACACATTCTGCTCATCCTACCAACAAAGCCTAACGAGTTCGGGTTCCCTTCACTTTTGTTTTTTTGTTTTTTTACACACATACAGTACTATTCGATACACATTTCATTTCAAATCAATGTGGAGAGATTTTTAACATTGATTTAATCCTGTTTTTTTATTTTTTCATTTCATTTTACAATCTGTGTTTCTGTGTTGGTCTCGTCATTTGACAAGCATTTGATAATATGCTACTAATATTCTATAACATGCTGCTTTAAAATGCAGAGTTGAGAACTCCGTTAATCTGTACTGAATGAATACAGGGGAAGGGAAATCACAAAATATCTAGAATGGACAATAATAAGGATGGATTTCTACCTTTATATGCTTGCTGATACTTTGTAATGAAAATAAAACCATAAAAAAGAAAAAGAGAGCATCAACATGACTAAATGACTTTTCCCAGGTTGTTCCTCAGTGAACGTCTTTTGCAAGTTTTGTTTTTACATTTTTTTGGATGTTGTTTGATTATTATCTGCTCTAGTGTTTCCAAACTAAACCTGTTCACAGGTATGGTAGAAATAATGATCCAAAATTATGAGAAATGACTTCCAAACCCCCATGCATGCACTTAACTCTTCCACAAACATAGGGAAGACGCTGGCATGGATGTAGTGATGAAGTTTAATTTGTTTCAAAGCTACTCAATTTAGCACTAGGACAAATCCACATAGATTGAATTGCACCCGCTTATTGCACAGGGAATTGCGCTGCTATTTGCTCCACAAGAGTATAATTTGCCCTTGTTTTGCCTTGTTTTGAGTGTTTCAGGCATTTCTCTGCATTTCAGTGCACAGATTGGTCCATAATGAAAACTGCAGAGAGCAAAAAGCCTGAAATTGTGTGTCTTCAATGAGCAGAGATCTCCACAATCTCAAACCAACTTTTCATGAATTAGGCTTCTTTTGCTTCTCTAGTATTTCACGTTATAACACTGTCTTTTCTCAATGTCCATCAAAATAGGCTCCAGCTATTAATTTATTTCAAGTCTAAAAAGTCTTTAAGTCTTTTTGATTAATATTTGACTCTTAAAATAATATTATGTGTCACTGAATATATCACAGAAACATTGGTACTGATGTTCTGTTTGGTGCCACGGCATCTCCGAACTCCAAAAGAGACTGTGTGCATTTACACAGGGCGCAGAATCGGTAACTTCATTAACAGCATATCAGGATGTCAGGATCCGACGGTCATTAATGTTGTGCGTTCTGCAACTGTTACACTCTGGGATTGCGGGATAATTAGGTTAAGTGTTTGTGATAAAGCAGTCTGATCTCCATCAGTGCTTTTTATATTTAAGTTGCCGTAACTCCAAGATAACACGAATATCGACCTGTTCTGACTGAATATTTCACGCTTGGTGTCATTAAACATTAATTCAACATCATTCAAGCCTCACAAAATGGAAGATCTGCAGAAATAGAGAGGGACGGTGAGTGAGAGGAGAACTTTCTGCAGGTGTTAATTACACCAGCTGAACTGCGTTTGGCAATTTGAGTTGGTCTTTTGTGAATTAGATGGTTTTTGCAATGAGGCGAATTTACATAGAAAGGGGCTGATTTTTTTGCTGAATGTATGAATATTCCCTAATTTACATCCACGCAAATGATACAGGTGCAACCTTGATGCTGTCCGCTTATCAGCACAGCTTGCGGTGAGTTTGACTTTCACCCTTTGTGAGTTCTTTGTGAATTACACGCTATACTTTTGTCTGTTTTTTTTTTTTTGCGCACGCAAAAGTTCCACAATCGTTTTGTGGATCTTGCCCTTATTTTTTAAAATGTATCTAGCTGTAGCGAGGAGGTGCATGTTGGTGGTGACATAAGCATATACTATAATTATGTGGAAAATGTGTCAGAGCATGTGAGTGACGACAGATGGTAACATTTCATAAATAATTCATGTTCAAGTGTGAATGTTATATTTTAAATGCATGTAACAGAGTGAGGGTAAGATTACACAATATATGGTAATTTTATAGTTCATACGCAAAGGACACACAATAAATCTTTCCTCCTGTGTTTTTTTCTGTTCAGTGCAAGTACAGCAGGAAGGGAAAGTAAAAAATGGCGGGAGAGATGTTTTAGAAGAGGTTTTAGTCGAAGAGAGCTCTTTCTACATTGTCTTTTACAAGGATTCACACATTAGGGGTGCAACTGTTATTTCAGTGTTGATTAATGAAGCAGACGTTTGCCCAATTAAGTAATCAATGTATGAAATGTGAGCGAATAATTAAAAATGGTCGTCGTAATTTTATTTGTCTTAGGTGACATCTACAACAGTCGTCAATAGGAATATAGTTCTAGTGATGTAAAACAGAATCAAAGAGCAAGTCTTAAATCTATTGAGGAATGTCATGACTGATTATCATCTAATTATTTCAAATACATACAAATACAAAACATTCCAACATAGAACAAAAAAAACATGGGATATAAACACACACCAGATGTCTTCCGTGCTGGTCTACAGAGTACAGACAAATACAGAGTGCAGCAGAAGCCAGAGATAATACTGCAAGGTAACAATTACAGACACATGACGGCAGACCATCACATGAAAATGAGAGCTATCTCTTGGCTGCGTGGCGTATTTCCTTCATGTCCGACATGCTCTAAAGGTTGCTGTGATACAAAGGCCTTTGTGCTATGAATAGCACATACACGCTTTTGAAATAATAGATTTTAAGACAGAGAGGGCTGTGTGAGGCTGGGGAGAAAAACTGACCACTTGATTGCACAGGGAGGGTATAAATGTCAGATAAACAATTGGCAACACAACTATTGAGTTTTAAGCAGCCCTTTATATAGACCTGGTGTAATATTGCTCGTGTGTGCTCTTGAAAAGACACGGACCAGTTGCTGAACCGTTGAATAAAGTGAAACTGATATCAGAAATGAAAGTGCTACAATTACTCTCTTAGGTGTTAGTCGAAGAACCACAGTACGTGAAGGAATTGAAGCAATTTAACATTGTCCGTGTCTTAAGTTTCAGCTGTAACCTTTAAGCAAAGCTGGAGCGTTTTGTCATTATTGCGTGTAACCTTTTCATCTCGCCTACAGCACTGTTCATCTCCTTTATGGTGTCCAGTCCTGCTGTTATGGATTACTGTTAGATCACTGACTGCCATCTCTCTCTGGCTCCATCTTACATTCTCTCCCCCTCTCTCTCTTTGGCTCTTCCCTCGATCTCTTTATCTTTCTCTCTCTCTCTCTCTCTCTCTCTCCACTGCAGTGCAGGCAGCGACTTGTCTCTTCTAATTACAATGAAAATTATAAGATCATTCACCAGTGAGAATCTCTGATGACATCTGACAAAACAAAAAAAAACTTTGTCAGGTAGGACACTGATTCACACTGCCTTCTAGCTAGAAGTCCACTGACTCTGAGGTTAGGTTAAGGTTAGTCTGAAGAAGTAAGAGAACAACGTTTGCCTCTGCCAAGGAGGTTATGTGATCACTTATTTGTCTGTCATCGGGATTACACAAAAACTCCACCACTGACTTTTATGAGACTTAATGGGATCAAAGATGACCCCCTTAAATTTTGGAGCTTTTTCAGCATTTGGAGAGCCCCAGAATAACTAACTGTAGAACTTAGAAGGGTAACAGCAGAGAACTTACATTGACAAGAACTGAAAGCTAGTATATATCGTTCCACTGCAACATCCTCACAACTGCAACAGAGCAACTTTCCTACCATTCTGGACTGAAAATGGACCATAGTTTTGTCGAAGAAAAGCTAATTGTTTGTTCCACGGCAACATCAGGACGTGCAACAGCAGAGCTACGCCACTGCCATGTTGAACTGAAAGATGTTGTCAAAAAAAGCACCAGTTTCACCTCGTTGCTTTATTCTCTCTGACAAATTAGGACCGAGACATTTGTTACCGCGGTAACGGTCAGTTAAACTAACCAGTGGCACCACCTGATGAAACGGCGGAAAACGTGTGTCATCATTTGTGGTTGAATAATACTGCGGAACGAGAAGAAGCGTGGACTCCTGGCCTAAGTCTCAGCATCAGGTAAAGTAGCTGTAATACGTAAATACCTGAAACGACTGGGCCTATGTTTTCTATTTTGTTGAATTGTGTCCATATATTATTCAGAGAAGTCCGTGATTTCATTAAATCTAACGGCCTGTTTGATTTGGTCACCTGTCAACAACACCAGGAACAAGTGCTAATGCTTAAAATATAGCAGGACTTATGAAGGGACGTGCATTAACTCATTTTTACATAACTCTGTCTTCTCTTTGACACCAGCCTGTGTTAAACACCGTTAGTAGACAAGACCTCAAAAGACCCAGTGGTGGCAAGTTGCAGTGATCCGGACAGTGGGACATTTTTATATCTTCTCTACATTCAAAAAACTCTTATATTCTCATGGGTTTGGTCTCATTTCATCGCAATCTCTGTTTGTGCTGCTTTGATTTAATCATAAAGAGAGAGAGGCAGAGATACTAATTTCATGCTGACAGCAGCATCAATAAATCAGAAAGGCGTGTTGCTGCAAGACTCTTTGAGAAAGTGGTGATCTTTTACAATGCCATCACTACACCATTAGTCTCTCTGCCCACCACATTACACAGATCTATACGGATGATATAATTGTTACAGGTTGTATAATCAGGAAGTGGGTTTTAAAAATACGCATGCAACGTGGACGTCCACACATAACATGCTCACACCCCCAAAACACACGCAAACTACACAGACCTCTTAGTCTTCCACCCACCTCACCCCAGAGGACCGCTCATTTACTGGTGCCTTCCCACCCTTTATTTTCTAATCAAATGTTTCTCTCCACGCAGAGCATTTCCCTGCGGCTCAGGGCGTATGTTTCTGTGAGCACATGTGACGCCGTATGCATTGCTGTGACTCTCAGCGCATCAAGAGCGCATGTAAAGAAGGCACCTTGGTATCCACCCCCCATGACTGAAGACTCCTGTGCTTATTGGGTCTTTGTTGCCGTGGCAGCGTCTCATTATGTAAATGATGTCTCCCTGATGAGAAGGAGGCAGGAGCAGCCATGATGTTCACTGCTCCAGACTGTGTAAAATTGGCTTCAGGGACCAGTGAAGGATCGTTGCTATATTTAGCATTCATCTTAACAATGTCTTTCTTTTCCATTCTTTCTCACATCTTCAAAACAGAGGGCCCTCTCGCATTTAACACTTGCTTCATCATTTTCACACACTGAGTACTAAAATATTATGGAAATTAACACACAAAGGCACACACCAAGCTTTCACTTGAGCGACTGACGTTCGCTACTTTACAGTTTCTTATACTGAAATTTTAACTGTCTGCCCTTTCATTTCAATGTCCTTTATGTTGTACTCCTTGTTGAATATTTTGCTCTGAATGTGTTACCCTAACATGCCAAAGGAATTAACTTTTTCTAAGGAATGATACCATTATCTTTCTACTTTACGTTTCCAGCTATTCCAGCTCAACAGAAGCCTAAGTGCCTCAATCATTCCGAACGTAATCCATAGTTGGTCTGCGATGTACGATAGCATTGTTCAATATTGCAAATACTAGATAAAGTGTGCATATTAGCTATATGGGTCCTATGTCTTTTATTTATGTGTAAAATGCTAACAAAGTGACGCCTACTGAATAAACAGAATTATTTCAAACATGGTTTTATTGAAATTGCTTGTGAATCCACAACCCAAAATTACACAGAACTTTAAAGAAGACATTGTAACTATAAGAAATTATAGTATATTTTTTATTTAATTTCTCATGGTTTCTGCAAAAGTATTTTCCTCTGCACTCGATAAAAACATCAAATTGAAATAGAAAAAATATCAAAATACTGAAACAGAGAAAAAAGAAATCTGGAAGACGACTTAAATAATTAAATGAAAATAAATGATCATCATCCTATCCTTATGACCATGCCAAGTAACAAGTTTTGGCTTCTGTTATTTCTCTGTGGCATTTGGATGTTTTGTTATAAGGAGCCACGTTCCCAAAACTCTCAGAAATGGACTGTTGGCATGTGAAAATACAGTCATTTCAGGTTTTTTTTTTGCAATGTGTGTTCATGCAACGATACTGACGAAAAAGTACAAAGACGTGAATGCACACAGGACATGGGGTATGTACAAATGCTGTTTTGCTCCTCTTGTCAGTATATAATGTACACAATAGACTCTGAGATGTCTCTAAAGACATCTGTAATCATGCATTAGCGCTGATCTGATGCACTCCGGTATTTACTTTGCGTCGGTCCGTCCTCCCTGTCAGTCAAGACACCTCAAACACACATACACCGTTCCCTCCACCGTCACTCCAGATTCGGTGCATATCTCCATTCTAATAACAGCTATTTTGAGTGAGTGTCTGAGAGATCAATTTGGTCAATAGTATTAAGCTCCAGAGTGCACGGCAGCTGGGTGAAGGTACCGGGGTCAGTCGAGACCTTAATTAATGAGCAGAGACTGAAATAGCTTACTCTGTTTCATGCTTCCAACTCTCTCCATAAAACAACTACATTCTCTTGTGCACCCAAGTCAATAGCCAGTTATGTAGCAGCACTAAACCCTCTGACTTATGAAAATGACTTTTATGCCATTACTTGTTTGTGTTGCAGGATGTTGGCTATACCTCCTACTGTTGCATGTTAAACTAGAGTAGGAAAAAATATATATATCTCATCCAGAAGAGCTGATAATGACTACATTCCCTGCATACAGTAGCACAGGGCAAAAGTGCACAACTATCCTAAAATAGAGCCATTAAAATATTGCAAGCCAGTGCAATTCACATAAAATACGCCTGACAAATGAATAGCGCTGCATTAAGAAAAAATATAGGTTGCATTACAGATATCCCTTAATGGTTCCCTAAAAAATTCTGTACATTGTTACTCAGTTTTTTACTTTTTTTTATAATAGGGAGTGGGCAGTTTTTCCCTCTCATTATGTGCAAGAAGAAAATAAAAATACAGTTTTCAGCTTACAGCAGCATTCTACAGATAAGATGAACCAGCACAATTATACTACTAGTAAACCATTTTAATACAATTATACCGTTTTAATAATGCAAACTGCTATATCATAAAACCCAAACCTGCTCTGCGCACTGCTTCCTGTTGGTGTGGATATCATTAATTGAATTTCTGAGCTGCTGGTTTGTCCATGTTGCCACGTAGCACAAGCACATACTCAGAGCTGTGTAGGTTGCAACAAACAATAGATCAAAAGTGGATCAGGCATGTTTATGTGCCCCAACAATCCATCAGGTCAGGTCAGCGCTTATAGGCAGTAAGTACTGCTGAGGTGTAACACTGATGCAGCGTGAGGTGAGGCCCTGCTTGTAACTTGTTTGTGAAATGAGCTGCTGGGTTTGGGAAGAGCAAGAAGTGGGTAATCACGTAAACTCTCTCTGTATGTGTTTAGACCAGGGAGACGATGGTCTGCTGTTCTGGTGTCTTTCTGGTGAATGATCGTCTTGCTCAAAGTTATGAATATGCCAATCCCTCATCTGCATTCTGCTTCAGCCAGAGGTACGTACCATCAACACGACGGGGGCCCGTTGGCCAGTTAGACACCGTCTCCCGGCACCGTGCTGTTCCAGCCTGTAACTCCTGTTTATTACAACTGGTCCAGACTTATCGCCTCTCTTTCTTACCTCGCCTTAATCCCCTTTATAATTTTCACCAACTTTAATTAGTTCATGTCCAGAACCATTAATCCTGGCCATCATTTAAACACTACGGGGTTTTAAGACCTTGACTTCATTCAAAAATAACACCCCTTCTCCTTGATCTTTAACCCACGATGATTACCCAGTATAGATGCTTCTGTGGCCTCTTTCTACCCTCAAAATCTCTCCCCTGCTCAATACATGGTCTTTTCTTGTAGTATTTATAATGCAGACGTGCATTAAAAACTGATGCTTCATAGAGGACTTTCTACATCTACAGTTAGAACCGCCAATGCTCTTGCAAATATATGCACTTCAGTTATTCAGATCTTTGGTGACGCCTTCATGCTGTACGTTTAAAGATAAATGAAGGCAGATATCTCTGGTATTCATCTCCTGCAGAATTGCATGTGGCACTTATTGCACACAATGCGATACTGAGCTCAGGGCGGTGTGAAAGCTTACAGTCAAATGAGTCAGTGCTGCCACATGCTCAGTTGAACAGATGAACTCCACTGTGACGATCCACAGTGAGCCCATTAAGAGTCAGAGGATTGTCACACACCTGGCAAAGGTATAATTACATCAGAACAAATGGATTATATTTGCCATTTGTCCTCCATCCAACGAGCATTTATAAAATAAACGAAGAAATTAAGGAAATACGCGATGCCATTAAAGTGTGCTCTCCTCAGATCAGCAGTGGAAAGCAGACGAAATAAACATAAACATCTTCTACTGACATGGGCTTTGTCTAAGACAGCTGATAATAAGACACTGTAAAAACGTCCTTTTATTTCCTCTTTCAATCAAAGCTTTGAGCCAAGATGAAGGCTGATAACCTCGATGTAGTTTCCAAGCATTTGCATTGGAAGCTTCATTAAGGACCGTATAGTGCCACTGCATTTTGAATATGCAGCAAAAAGCACAGTCATCGCCCTCAAAATTATTTCAGTTTTCTGGCCCTTTAGAGAGAGACACCATTTATTGTCATCAGGGCAGTTTGACACACATAACCACAATTATGTGGGATTATCTTTGGATGGGATTAACTACTGTATCACGGAGTTCATTTCTGAAAGTAAAATTGCAGTAATCTAAAATCCACAAGTAATCCTACACCTATTTACCTATTTCTGATCTGCACCATTATTGTGATGAAGGATTTCAGGTGTAGAAATTGGGTCATTATTATGAGCCATGTTTAACATCCTTGGGACACAGACAAATCTGCAGCAGTAACTACAGGGATAAAATTATTTTTTCCAGTCAGCTTTAGACCCTAGTGACATCCCGTTCAAGATATATACCACTTACAATAAATGAAGGAAAACACATCTTGCATATAATATTTCAAAAATATCCGGAATCTCAAGATTTCCTGCAAGTCTTTTTATAGTTTTAGAGATTAGACAATGACACTTTATTAGCAAGGCCCTTCCTTCCCTATGAGTGACAATATTTAGAGAGTAAGCTAAATGATATGAGCAACTTAACGTCTATCAAAAGATGAACTGCCAAAGGCGTGATAACATGGCTGAGAAAGACGACAGAAAAGTTTAACTCAAAATAAGCTATTGAAGTGAAACCAGGTATCGGTTTTCCTGGTTCTGTGGCCTGGCAAATTACAACCAGAGGCTGGCATGTTTCAGTCGGCACTAACAAAGCCTTTTATCTCAGAAGACTTAAAGCACTGTGGATTACCAGCACCAAGCTGACTAATGCATCAGAACAGTTAGGTTTTTAGAGGTTTTAGGGGCAGAATACTTCTGATAGAGATGATGTAGAACCGAGAGTGGGTTACATTTTAAAGCCCGTTTTAATGGAAAAATGAGAATAATGATAATGATGTGTTACGTCTGGGCAATTTGAGGACATTCATTATCATATGCCACTCGTTATTAACCATTAATTAAACACACCTTTTGATACCAACACCCACCGTGTGTATTCGTCGTAGTGAAAATAACATAACTTGACAACAAAACACAGAACCGCAGAACTTTTCTTAAAGAAGGAAACTGTACAGAAAACTGAGAGGAGACCAACGCCAGGAATGCACCAATCACAGGGCAGCTGTGTCATTCAGAAACCTTAGCTGACAGAGGAATTGAAGAGACGGACTCTCAACATTCCCAAACACCGATCAGTGCACAAGTCAGCGAGGGAGAGTGGCAGATCTCTGATGCGAGGCGAGTCTGTTTCCTCCAGGCAGTGTGGCCGGATCTGCGTCAGTAGCAGGAAAGTGTCTGACAGGGAACAACTCCACCACCCTGACACCACAAATACTTCCAGTAGAACATGTCCTCACAAACCCCAATGTTTACGTGACAATATGACGATATGTTATAGAAAACGCTGTGGGGACTTTGGTTTATGTACAGTAGGGCTTTTAGACTGTTGATACTGAAGTTATTGATTTCTCTAAAGATATTTTTAGGACATATATCATGCGATAATAGAAAAATGTCTATGGTTTATATCATTTTGACACAAATCATTCTCTTTACATCAACATTTTTTTGTCATTTCAACAATACTTTGCATTCTTCCGCACAGATTCAGGCAAGAAATTAGAGCATGAGGTCAACACAAATACACAGAAGAGAGTGTGGCTATTTTAAACAATTTCTTAATTGAATTTACAGAACAATTATTATATCATTATATATATATATATATATATATATATATCAGTACCATGATATAAACGTACAAATACCGTGATAGATTTTGACCATATTACCCACTCCTAGAATATATTACTGAATTCAACCCACACTTGAGAGGAAAAAGAAGAAGATTTGTGCTTCCAGTCCTAACAGTTAACCATCACATTCTGTGACCAGACTGACAGAGGTTTCCGGAACATGTTATTTTTGTGTCAAGTGGTAGTCCAAAAAGTTCTGGATTGTACAGTGCAGTCACTAAGAAGGATAGAAATGGAAAAGGCTGAACTGAATTTTGTATTAGTATCTGAGGGAAAATGGTTTTAAGCTGACCCTGTCAAATAGCAGCAAATCCTGTGAGCTCGCCGGGTTCAAGATTTATTTGGAATCATTTTCCAAACTCTGGGATTAGAATTTGAGGACCCCCCCCCCCCCGACACACACACACACACGACAATCTCCTGGCCTACCAGTTGAGCTCACACACCAATGTGACCGCGAGAGAAACCGCACAGCATGTAATTGTTCTATTTGTTGTTCTATTTAGAGCTGGAACCTGCCCCAACATGCACCAGGTGAAAGTCAGTACATGCACACAAGGATACATACGTAGACAGAGCTGCCGCTGACAGCTAAAAACAGAGACTGACTAACTTTTACTCTGCTAACGTTCATTCTTTTTTAATACTACACATATCATTTAACCACATAGTACTTGTACTGACACTGTGTTTCCACCACTGCAGATCTTAAATATAAAATGAGAGCGTGCAGATTAGGTCTGCACAATATGATGACAATCTGCAGTACTGCAATATTGTTCAAGACTGTGGTGACGATAAGATGTGTAATAAATAAACTAACCCCACTGGGATGGGCAATCTCGCGATCTTCAATCTTGATCGATCTTAATTTGGCACATGATCTCCTTTTTAGAGCGATTGTACAGATAGTGTCATTAAAAAAAAATAACAGTGCTGTCAAAACTTTCCTACTCTGTTTAAGAGGGTAATTATGGTATTTTACAGAGAGCGTTGCACTAATCTATGGGTTTGTAGCATTATTATTGCTAGCATAGGTCGCTAAGCTAGTGAGATAATTTCAGTCCGTTTATAGTGATAGTTCAGCATCTGTGGGCATCTGTCTGCTGAAGAAATAATGACGAAGAATTACCGTAAGTCCATCAGCTGCGCGTCCGGTTTCTGAACTCCGATGTGCAGTGTGATTTACAGAGATGCTTTAGAGTTATGTTAGAGTGTTAAAACATGTTCTGTCAGAAATTAGGCCGCTGCAGTGTATGTAACTAAAGAAACGCTGCAGCTGTATGTACAGCAAAATGTGGACTTGTGTTTACGTCTTCTCCACATTGATGCAAAAATGCAGCGTTTCTAGTCAGATAACAGCAACAAAAAGCCATCTCACACGGCCCAAGCCTCCAGAAACCCGAGAAAACTAGAAGAAGACTTGTTATAGTTTGTTATAGAGGTGAAAAAATTGTGACTCAGATCATGGATCGTGCTTCTACCTCAAAAGATCGTCATATGGTCTTTCGGTCAGATCGCCCATCCCAATCACCACCAAGTTGACACCAGTTCATCTTCTATCTAACGGCCAGCTGGGACTTCATCTGATTGGTCAAATGGTGTGAATGTATGGCCCATGTGTCCAGAACTCCATCTGATATATTTCTATAATGTTTTTCTTATTTCCAGGTAGCATTCTGCGATGTGTCTCTCGCAGGTGTTCATACAGTATCACGGAGATGATGAAAATGTGATTTATCAATCAGAAACGGCCAAATCCTCTCATTTTACCCCACCGATATTAAAATAAGCTTAGCCAGCCATTAGATTGAAAGATTTTAATGACACTGTAGACACTGCATTGTTTAGTCGATGAGATTAGAGCAGGTGTCAGTGTCGTGGAGGACAGAGCTGCCTATATTGTGATTAATGAAGCAGCTCCAAACTCCTCTCTTGGTATCTATTGATTCACTTCTGTGGCCGGCCTCACGCTGAATTAATCTGCCTGCAAATATGCAAGAGTTATGCCTTCTGCTCCACTCAGACCTGCAATTGGAGATGGACATGAATCCACTGGTTGACACTCATAACCCAAGGGAGGAGTCTATCAATGCACTGCGCTGAAATGCATTCTAACTGAGTGACAGTCAAACTTCTTGGCCGCCTAAATGCAGTGTTTATGAACTACCTGCAGAAATACATGCAACAAAACAACAACATTATACTTTAAATGTAAAATATCTTACATTGATTGTGTAATGTGAGATAGAGAGTATCACAGTATATTGTTTTGTTCATCAGTTTGCGTTACTGTCAAGAAGCCAAACAGTAACGATTGAAATGTCTGCATCATTAATGCACAAATGCATTGATGGAGTGCTGTTATGGTTATAATCAAGAGTTCATCTCACTGAGTTTCTAGGCTCCGGAAAAGTTGTGAGAGAGCGTACGTCATGCGTTGACACATCACTTTGTCCACACAACTTAGCTTCACAAGGACAGGGGAAAACTAACACAATGTGATTCACTGGTGCTGATATCGGAGCTCTGCCACGCACCCCTCCTTCTTACCCCACAACGCGCCACTCTGCATACCTTCTGTTTACACATGTACTGCCACAGGATGAACCGTGGCCTGAGTGAGCACGATAAAAGAAAAGTAAACTTCTGCCACAAAAGTCACCAAGAACAAGAAAAGAGACAGTTATTTTAGGAGCATATTCTTTATATACTTAATGGAGAAATATATACCCATCAATACAATTTATTTTTCATTTGTTCTATTTAGAGCTGGAACCTGTCCCAAAATGCACTGGGCTGGGGCGGGGGGGTTAGGATGCACCGTTGAGAAGTCCCGGCTATATCGGCATTTCAGATAGATGTATTCGTGGATCTTAGTAAACTGCTTCAGGTGGGTATACGTCTGCAGGAAACCTCATGTAAGAAACAAGTAAATGCAAGTGCCTTTTAAAAAAAAAAAAATACACACAACACTAATATAATCATGATGAAATGGTTATGAGATATCAGATGCTCTGCACTGAGAGTTTTCTTAACAAGTGGATAAATGTGTAAATGGGGGGGGGGGGCACCACTCTGTTTAGAAAAAGCAGGGCAGCCAGAAGCTTCTTTAGGCCAAAAGCTTGCAGAAAAAGGGTTGCAGAGATGGCAGGTGGTTCCGGCTTTAATGGACTGTTTCCCTGAAATAATTTATGGGACAGGTGGTTGCCAACATTGGCGCGGTCAGTACTAATTTTCCCTGCGCAACTCCCTGATCCTTTGCCATTCAAGTCTCCGGTGGAGGGCAGCTGGCACCAAACGACCCGCTCGGCGAGGCACATCGCGAACTGCATCGTTTCTTCCCTAAAATTGAAGGAAGCAGGCTTGTGTATCTGTAGACTGAGCTTCGTTGAACATTCCCGGATAAAGTGTACACGTTTTTATTTGTCTGAGAGATTTTGGAGATGGTGCCGCCCTAGGGCTTAAATGAGTCAGCCATTCACACATGCCATTGATTTCCAGGGAGAGATAAGAAGGAAAGTTAAGGCAGAGGTTAATCTTGAAATCAATTCTTTAGAGCATATTTTTCTCACTGTATTGTCAGGCCAGCAAACTAGTCTGGTCATCTTTATCCACATGTGCTATATCTGAGGTGTTGTTTTATTCTTGGGATCTCTAGAATTTCAAGTAAAGTACATTAGATTTTTTTTTTTTTTTTGCATAACAAGTGTTTCATAACTACCATTATTATAACCTAAATAGGGTCTAAAACAAATCACTTTGGTTTTTGGCTGTTATTTGACCGCACATCAGTACACATTAACCTACTGGAAATGGTTTTGGAATCAGGCCTAAAGATTTTAGGCAGGAAACCAAGTCCACACTAAGGCTGTAAAACATTTCAAATTCATTTCTAATCATGTAACTCCAGTTATTACAGTTCTGTAGACAATGAGGAGATAAAATATTATTCTGGTAGCACCATATCTGTCAATATATGGCCTCAATAAATGCTGTGCCTTATTATTATTCAAAAGAATAACAGATGTATGAGTAATTAAATACATATCAAACAAACAAACAAACAAATAAACTACAAACAAAAGTGTATGCACATCATCAGTGCTTAGTTTTTCCTGGTTTATCATTATTTTATGTGTCACCTCTAACAGCTATAAGTTGTAGCAGTGCTGCCAGAAGAAACCATTTAGGCTTATTGATTTGTTGTGAGCACCTTAAACAAAGCCAACAACAAGTAGATCCAATTGAATTACTGTAAATAAACAGGTAGGCTGCAATGGGCACGCTGCCACAGTGTAAAAGTTGATTGATATCATATTACACTCGGGGAAGTAGTGTTTGTACAACGGTTTAAAATGTCAATGAAACCATCTTTAGGTTGTAAAAAGTAATGAATTCCTCCAATAAAGGTTACAAAGAAAAGATTAAGCACTCCAAAGTTGGATTTTGGAAGCCACAAATCGTCCTTGTAACATATTTACGATGCAGCAGAACGGATTCATTGACGGGTACCATATATTTTATTTATTGAATTGTCCTTTTGTTTCACAGAAGAAAAAAAAAAAAAAAAAACGAATACCGAGACAAAGGTGCAGTAATGCGTGTGCCAGTGCGTAAAGTGTCGTGCATATCCCCGCTGTACTGTAGCTGGAGCGGTTACAATGATTAGTCCCACCAGGTTTCTCGGGCAACCCTGTCTCCGCTCTGTCTCCATGGCAATGGATAGGCAGTTTACTTCCTTTTCTCTTTTTTTTTTTTTTCTGCGAGGCAAAAAAAAAAAAAAAAAAAAGGCGGATTCTACGCCATAGGTCACGGGCTCAGGCTACAGGCTTCGCGCTTCACGTCGCGCAGATGTTTTGAGAATTTGCGGCTCGGTATGCGGATAAGGTGCGAGGGAGAAACACAAAGGGACATTTCAACAGGATGCCAGTGACAATAAGATATCACTGCCGTCGTTTCTGCGTATAGTGTATACTTTGAATGCAAAACGCATTTCTGATCACAATCTGTGGCTCTGTGAGCTACTGGTACGCAACGCAGTGATCTTCGCTTTGTCTTATTTTATTTTATTTTAATTTTTTTCTTGTTTTTGACCATCACCAAGTCAGCGCATGTAAAGCATGTGATCTTAAACAACACATGGTGCAGTACACAGGCCTACAGTAGCAACTGCTTAGATCTCAAACAGCAATATCCACATGCACCGTGCTGGGAATGGCTCACAATCGGTTGCTGCTGTTGTTTTCTGTAACCTCAAAGGTGAATTGAGCACCATGCAGTGGATGAATGGGTGCACGGTCGCGTTAAAACCTGTGATTTAGGGGTAATGCAGCCACGGCAAGGTTCGCCTCTTACCCTTGGAAGCATCCTTGTCTTCTTTAGGCTTCGCCACTTTTCCGCTCATAGATCCCAGTTTGGATGTGTAATTCCCGATTTAGGCAAGAATCGAAATCCCTTTAATTGCTGACTGTCCTCAATGAAATCCTTCCCAAAGGTTCCAGGTGCCGAGATAAGGGTTCTGCAAAGAGATTATTGCAATTACTCCAGATTACATGTTCTTTGGTGTGAAAGCAGAGCCACATAAGGAGACAATAGACCATGAGAACTAGTCGGCAGCAAGGTGTTTATCAATTGGATATCAGTAAAAAAAAAAAAAAGAAAAATCCAATCCAACTATTGATGCTGTCTAAAACACACACACACCAGCGACAAAGAGCCCATATGGGTTCAATAAACATTAACAGTCAGTCTATATGCGTCTACCTTGGCACGGCTTTTAATTGTTTTGAAACCGCGCGTTCACCTACCTTATCTCCTCCACGTTTTCTGCTACATCAACACACATTGATGAAAGGAAACGTTCCCACCACGAATCCTGTTATGTTGCATACAAAAAAAAAAAACAACAAAAAAAAAAAAAAATCACGACCTGCTCTACTGTGACAAAGGAGAGGAGCGAAAAGCTGCGAAACGGAGCGCCGGTTTGTTTTCCCACACGGTCTCAGAAACAACACGAGTCAAAACGCTGAACTGAGTCGTCCTATCTACACACAAACCCCGGCTGAAATGCCATCCAGTGAATTGAATTGGTTGGCGACCAGGTTGTCTTGACTGAGGCTTTCCCTACTGGCGAGCTGTGCTCCTCTGAACGCACGGCAGACAGAATCAACAGGATACACAACGTGAGAGCGCTCTCTCCGCATACTAAGTTTACTCACTACCCTAAAGCCAAGAGACATACTTATTTATGAATAATGTTAGAAAACATG
>JAPQRN010000002.1:14405838-14449186 GCA_037367275.1 Coranthus polyacanthus
ACTGTAACTGTGACTCTTGGTACGTTTTAACCAGACACTCGAGGCACAAATAAGTGTATGTTCACAGTTTGCGTTTCATGTAGATTTTGAGACCAACATTTGAATTTCATTTATGGGATTTTTGGGATTAGTCACTGCAGCTCTTTTCTCGTGCAACTCTAAAGCTAAGTTGCATAGCGAGAAAACATGTTGTCTTCCATTTGTAAACAAACAGAGTCAGTGACTTCACAAGGCTTCGGCGTGGGGGAAACACCGTCCATCGTGACATGTTTGTTCCAGTTTTACACCTGACGTTGACATCTCTACTTCTGACTAATGTTGAAGGAAAACGGCTTCAGACATGCGTTTGATTTTATACATTCACATTTTTTGATTTACACAATTAAACAAAATCCTTTTTAATCTGTATCAGCATTCTGAGCTATCATTTGTATCAGTCATCATATCGGTTGTTTTTATATTACACAGTGTACTGGGTCCTTACCTTTTGATGAAGTCTAAAAGTTACACCTCATTCTTTGACTTGGACAAATATAAAAGCTTCCAGGTCCAAATGTTTAAATAAGCCACACTGATGTCAAAAATCCAAAGTGTTTAAAGGCGTCTAATGGCAGTTTCAATCTCAATATGATTCATATAATTATGAATATTATTAATAATCTTCCTTCAGTCATAAAACTGTCGAATCCCAGTCTGATCTTCTGAGGTTTTATGTCACATCTCTTGGCCCCGCAGGTCTGCAGCACTCGGTGGTAGCAAAGGAAAAAGACCTGCGGGTTCAGGGTTACAGGATCTATATGCTTTCTATTTTTAGAAGAAACTGGACTCCTTTTAAACTTTCTTGACATGCTCAAGTCTTCCTGAGACGTTTAAGGCACACTGTGGCTCGTTTCAACGAGTGCTTCTGCCTTACATAGTAAAAGCATTAAGATTTCACGACAGCATTCTGTCAAATTATACTAAAATGTCACAGCATCTGGTTTTTAACATATCACAACAACTTAAAAAATGTTTAAATAGTCCATATATATATATATATATATATATATATATATATAATGAAGAAGCCCATCCACATTCAACCCCTCGAGTTTAGCATGAGCAGATGCATTGCTTTTTTCTTAAATTATGAGATCAAACTGTTCATTAGCATTTGATGGCTATGAGAAAGTGCATGGTTATTTTTACGATGGAGGCTGCCATTAAGGGGACTGAATCAATAGGAAGTGACCTCTCACTAGCTGGAGGTCAGAGAGGAGGGTGTCAGTGACTGTACATCTTCATAAAAGATGCAATCTCTTACTCGGCCCACCAGAACATTGTCACAAACGTGAACATTGTGATTTCTTTTAATGATTGTAAGTATGAGGTATTGTTGCATTGTAGTACGTTTAGCTGAACCCTATTTGCCTGTTTACTAATATATATTTACTATATTGAATCATAATGTTGGGATGTACAAAGACAAACGTGTGGTACTGTGTTTGTACAAATGATTGGGCCATGCCTGTTTGTTTGTTTTGAAGGATACACAACACTGGTAATAGCTATAAAAATGCATATCAGAAGTGCTGTAGTGCTGCATTTACCATAAGCAAACCATCAGACAACACTACTTGAGTGGAATAAATTCATCATGGAATAAATAAAGAACATATTCATGCCTAAATTTCTACTGAGGAATTTTTGGAGTAGTGTCATCATAAGTTACAAAAATAGAGTTGATGGGTCTTACTGGTGTGGAAATAATGCAGGGTTCTGACTCACCAGCAGCTGTATGTTGGGGTGTAAAGAGCTGCGGTTAGAGACAGAGTAAATGTCAGTGGGTGGCGTTCCCACTGTGTCCATGGCCTTTGGCCCCCTTTGACCTTTCCAGCAGGGCATCACAGTGCTACATTCATCCACAGCTGTTTTAAAGCACTGACCCGCAGCCTGGTTGGTACGGCACAAACAAACCTTTTGACTTGCACTCTGTCACCTATGTTGTCACATCACGGGTTGCATCCAGCAGTGGTACAGAATAACCCTGAATCACTTCTCTTTGTCTGCTGATTACAGGATTTTCGCCGGAAAGTGCACCATCACCGCGAGCACAAGCTGCCAAATGCACGTGTACGTACACTCAGCAAACTAGCAAACAAGTTTTAGTTATATATTTAGTTCTATATATATATAATTAACAATACGCACAATATGCTTCAAAGTTGGTCCCTCCTCCACGCTCGACAAATGAAGGAGAGAGTAGCGGTGGCGAAGTGAGCTATAGTGAATGAAGAGAGGGAGCTGCTTAAGTGAGAACAAAGCCATGAAACTGAGATTTTGATTTCTTTTTTGATTGTTTTACACAATTATGTTCTTAATCATTAAATAAATACACAAACCTATGGGAAGGTTCTGAGCAAATACAGCTGAAGCACATGCTTCATCTCGCACAGAGAGGTCTCTGTAGCTCTGTATCTGTGTCCGAGGGTGACACAGGAGTGGATTTTCTCTCCTGTCCCTCCCACAAAAATATCCCTGTCCCTGTTTTTTTTTTTCTTTAAGAGGGGGAGTAGTCTTTACGCAACGTAATGATTTTCTGGCACATCTGACACCTTGCATTTAGTAAAAGAACTAACTTTCGGCTTCATTTCACATTCATTATTCTATTTGAAATGTGTATTTATATATTAAAAAAAAACCGACCCATTGTTATTACGATTCCCACTTCCTCCCGCTCCTGTGGACTTTTTTCCCGTCCTGTTCCAATCACGTGATGAATAACGAAACTGACTCCCATCCCGCAGGCGAAATCTGCGCAGCTCTGTGCTGTTTCTCAGCCCCACGCTCGGTGTGCATGGTACAGACGCATAGACCTGCAGCTGAGTGAGAGCAAAGCAGTGAGAGAAGACAGCCATGTAACCACAGTCACTGTGGTTTAATAAAGTCCCATCAGTGCACCTTTAGCGGTGCAACATTTAGGCTCATTACCTAAATGTTGAGGAGCCAGAAATGTCCCAAGTACAGCAAAACAAGAGGAAAATTAGAAAACACAGGCAGAGGGCAGTGTCTCTGCACGTAATTGAGAAGGATAATTAGAGGAAAATCTTACATATTATGCCTTTAATCAGGAGTAATCAGGATGTTCTGTATATACTAAAGTACCTAAGGCTGGTACCTCCTAAGCTTGGCAGCCATAATTTCAATACCATCTTTACCTAAGAAGTGTATTTTTCATTACAGTCAGTTTAAAATCCCTATCCAGTCACATGGCTAACGGCCACACACCTCCTCTGCACATTATGTTGACTTATAAATGAGTTGCATTGTATGACAGAGCAACATTGGACACACGGTGAAGGAGCTACATTACTTGATTTGCAACTTGGCTGAACTGAAAATCACCCAGGATGATGTTCTGTGGAGGAGCTCGCGAGGGTGCTAGGAGGGGATCGGTTCCAAAATCATTCTCTGGGACAGTGGCTGAGGCGTTGGGGTATGATTAATGCTTCTGTATTGTGCAGCAGGGTTAGTTGTCTACCTTTTAATTGTAGGTGTAAGCGTGATTCAAGGTCTGAGTGTTGCTGATAAGGTAGGCAGACTGGTTGTGTTACAGTGGAGCTGGATGTTATCGGGGGGGTTGATTGTTTATAGAATTTGTGTTTGTGTTTTGTGTAATATGGCTGGGATTCAATCCTCTGTTTCACACGAATGTGCCATAATCTCTGCTTGCAATTTTGAGGCATTCGTCTTATGCTTTTCGAAAAGGAATGTATTTCATCAGATCCTGCTTGTGCGACTGTTACGTATCACAAAGCTCTATACACTGACCTCAGATGCAAAGGTCAGAACGGGGTCAGCAAGTTATTTCTATACTAAAGAGGTCAGGGTCCAAAGGTGTGGCGTGCCGTCGTATTTCTGTCACGTCTCCCTATAACACACTACATAATTGACTTGGCCTCTCCCCAGATTGCATTTTTATATCTCCCATCATGTCACAGAGTCAGAGTGCATTTCAGCTGTGGGACGGATGATTTACATGTATTTGTTGGAGGAATACCAGCAGCTGACACTCTGTCATTTACGTCTGGTGATGAAGTCTTCATCCGCCCCCTGGTGTGCTTCTCATCAGCACCTGAAGCATGTTTCGCCGTCTAGAACAGTGCAAAGTTTGAGCTCATTTATTTTCTCAAAAAGCCCATGTGAGGCATTTCTGCCTCATTGGTTCTGTCCACTGCACCTTTTTTTTGCGAACGAATTTCTGACATTCAGCAGGAAAACAGTGAGATTCACAGGCATTTTCTGACCAGGAGGGATGAGAGCTCCACTTTTCATTAACGGTGGCTGAACATCCCTGAGCCGCCAGCGTCTGTCAGCTCGCCTGCATTACGGCTCACAGAACCAGAAATGGACGAGCTCTTATTTCACAGGAACTCACAATAGTACTGTGTTTCTGGGTCACTGTTGGCAAGAGTAAGCACAGTTAAGTACATCTCCTATGTAAGTGTAAATCTTTATCCTAGAGCTGGCTTCTTTTTTTAAAATGCATATTTATTCATCCCACACCTGCGGATTATAGTTTCACATAAACATGCAGCTAGTTCATACAATTAGGCATTTACAAAAATTTTGCTAAAACTAAAAATGTATTATATCAGACGTGACTTGGACAGTGACCCATTTAGCTGTTCCTCTACTAATAATTATATATAGGATCAGTTTTACTGGTACTTTACTTACTTTACTGTATTTTAGGTTTTGTCTTCCACCACAGAATCAACTAAATACGACATTTTGAATCTTACAATGGCATGTTTTTTTTTGCCGTATGACTACAAAGGTAATATCTTCACTTTTGTATGTTATATTGGCAGGGTTTCATCTCAAAGGCCTCCAATAAAAGACAAATGGAGTAGCGTTGTAAGCTTGTGAATGCAAATACTACCTCCGCTGTAAGCCAATTGTTAAAATGTCAGTGTTTGGCTTAGTGGGGATGCATGTGGGCAAGTGGAGGAATGGGTGTGAAACGTCAGGCTTTTATATTACAGAAATGACTGTACTAATTAACGGAGCGAGACTCTCTCAAATATCACATTAATGTCAATGACTTCGTTGAGAGGAGGGGGGGTGCGGGGGGTGGGGGGCTTAGTGCTTTGAGGCCTGCAGTGCTTCTTTTTACAGCTCACATCATAGGAGCTCCCTGTGGGTTTTACTATACAAGCTCACAAGTGTAGTGAGAAATGTCCAGTTGGCCCAGTGATGTTTCATGTTGGCACAGCTGAAATTTTAATAATGCCAAACCGGATCGCAATAATAATAATGATGTCAGTCACAGTTTTTAAAAGGCACATTGTCAAGTGCAAGGTTCGAGAACCTTTACACTCGTTTCAAGAGATTAACAGCTGTGTTTCTCCTAGTTTTTCATTAGGATTTTACATTGAACGCACAATTCAGTGCTTCCACCTGATTCGGACATGCATAGAATCTGCACAATCAGTGTTAAGTTACTGCAGTGTGACAGGAGCTCGTTTTCCACAGACTACCAGCGGGATAACATCCAAACAACATCCAAAATTGGCTCAGCGAAGAAACAGGTGATTCTAAAACTAACTGAGGAAGACAGAGTGCTCGCATATCACCAAGGGAAAAGCACACATGGCTCAAGTTTATTCTCCTTGCTTTGCATGTATTTGTTAATGAGCCCACTCAAGAGAATGCTAACATTTACATGATATGGCTTCAAGGAGCTATGAGCTTGTGTAGTGTCACATAAAACCTGGAAGGAATGGCTGATCTAATTAAACAGAATTCCTCTCGGTTGCCCCAAGATTTTTTTATACTATAAACATCCTATCATTCAAATGTCACCTTGTACAAAACTAATGATTATGCTTTAATTGTGTAGATACAAGCAAAGTCACTTAGAAAACAAAATATAATCCTGTATGGGATTAAGACCAAAGACGAAGAGATTTACGGGTTTGATTAAGACAACAAAGTGTCTGTGTCTGGAGTTCCTGAGAGCCTCTCCCTAAACACACCGAGTCTGATGAGTATAGATGTGAGTTCACGCTGAGAGAAAGTCGTGATGCTAGAGCGAAAGACAGCAAAGACACAGCAAGCTCTGACTGTCATAGTCTGTGTCTGAATACAAAATCAGCGTTTTTGTTTCTCTCCCTGTAATGATTCGAAGTAACATTAAAGAATTAGACTGAGTCGTTTGCACTAGTGTTAGTTTGTGCATTAATGTATCAAGGTATGCAGCTCTTTTTGAGCTCTGCAAACTTTAGGATTCACAACCACACAAACGTTTAACCACAGCAAAAGGTAAGCTCTCTGCAAATGACACCGAGTCCCTGGTGAAAAACTTCTGTTCTGGGCCGCTTGGTCTCCCCCACAGCCCAGGAGATACTGTACTCTAACAATCAATAGCACTGAGCAAGCATCAGAGTTTTTATTATCTGCAAGGCCCTGGCTCGATCCTCCACTGTAGTGACTAATCTAATTGGAGCCGACACTGATTCCCCAGCTGTGTGGCGCTGCCAAAGAGAGAGAAGACAGAGATGTCAGGCAGATTTTTGCAAATCAATAGTCAGACACAGACAATTTTACTTCCTTCTCACCGTCAATGCGTTCACACCATCCATCTGACAAAGCCTTGTTAGCGTGCTCTCTACTCATCACCTCAGTGCTAATAGAAAAAAACATTGCCTCTGTTTTCTCCCGTACGCACTACAGTAAACCCAGTCAATGGCTCGTATCCACTCTGCTATTAAACTACACTATTTGAAAAGTATGCCATTGGGGTTTTCAAGCGCTGTCTCTCCAGAACTCTCAGCAACAGAATTTGATGTTGAAATATGACTCAGCGACACACTTTAGTAATGAAGTAATGCTTCGGACTAAAGCTGGCATACCTATACGAATGTTTACCCAGACAACTGCAGCTATTTCAGACACCTATTGGACACATTTTAGGCCATAAACAAATCCTTTATTTTGATATTCATCCCAGATGGAAATGAATGAGAAGCTATTATATCGAGCAGACAGTGTTAATTACTCATGTATGAATTATTCAGCCTTTAAACGATTCACTGAAATATAAATGCGCTCGTTCAATAGTTGCCAACACTCAAGAAGACTCTGGACTCCCTCTGGGGGGATTTCTGAGCCAGTGATGGGTTGCATCTTAAACACCAGACGGCAAAATGACACCAGAGTTAAATCTTCAGCTGGCACGCTGAATCAGCACAAAGCAGCACAAAGCTGTACATTGTCCTTGACCACTTCATGATCCAGGACGTTGACTGACCATAGTAGAGAATAGGGAGGTTAAAAATGTTTCTGAAGTTTGCAAAACAGGCAGGAAATGACTTAAGTTTACATATAGGCATGGGATCCCGCATGTTGACATCTGAACTGTGAGAAAATCCTGACTGAATAAACTCAAATAAAAGTCCAGAGGTCTATTTGCTTTTACTCACTTTAATAATCTACACATTTATGTGAAGGCGTTTGGAAAATAGAATATATAAAGGAACTGTAGAATCAGAAATGTCACAGTTCTGGTTAAAGCATCCTGCAACATTGTCCCTTTTGGGGGTGTTTCGTGTGTTGGTTAGAGGAGTGAGAGCCATGAGGCCTTCCCCCCCTGTTACAAAATAAAAGACCACCTACTGAGTAAGGCTATGTGCGCTGAAAGTGGTCATTTTGGAATAAGCGTTTTAGATAATTGCTAAGTGCTCTTTGAGTTCTTTCAGGATTTTTCAAAGGTTTCGAGCTTCAATAATGACAGGATCAGTGGTTGGCAATGACCATCGGTGGTGGAGTATACTATGTGCTCAGAAAATGGACATTTTGGACCTTTTGGATGTTTCTGAAGTGTTTTAGGTAATTGAGAAAGCATTAATAAGGTCTCCCTGAGGTGTGTCAGGTTGTTTCTAAGGCTTTTTTCAGATGGTCGGTCGCCAACAGCCTCATATGGTGGAGCGGTAAAGTTGTACTAAGTGCTCATTTTGGACCAGATGTTTCTGTTTCTAAAGTGTTTTGGGTAATTGCTGAGGCATTGACAAGTACTCCTTGAGGTGTGTCAGGTTGTTGTCAAAAGCCTTCCATAGTGAAGTAGAAAGGTTATATTATGTGCTCTGATCAAATTAAATCAAATCAAAATGCTGATGGTAATTTCGGTAGCGGATTGGTACATTTTTCTTAAGTGTTGTACAGTAATTAGCCGGTGCTCCCTGGGGGCTTCTTCAAAGGGTTTTTCAGTGTTTTCTGGTGGTGGAGTAGTACGGATGTACAATATGCCCTGAAAATGGCCAAGTGTTGTAGTTAAATGCTAAGGCATTAATAAGTGTTACCTGAGATGTTTCAGGGTTTTTTTGTGCCTTTTTCAGGTGATCACCAACAGCCTCCGGTGGTGTAGTAGTACAGTGAAAATGGACTTTTTTGACAGGTTTGGGAATATGTTTCTAGTGTTTTACATAATTGCTGAGGCATTAACTCTGTGTTTCAGGCTGCTTCTTTTCAGGTGGTTGCCAAAAGCCTCCAGTGGTGGAGCAATAAAGCTATACTATGTGCTTGTTTTGGTATATTGGGCCATATTATGTCATGAAACGTGGTTAAAGTATAGTATGTGATGCAAACCTCAAATAAGCTGTATAACACTGTAAGTTCTATGCTCATTACTTTAATGCACAGTTCTAAAAAGACAACTGTAATAGGTAGAGAAGGAAGATAACCGGATAAAATGGAATGGTTGTGTTGCAGCCGGAGACAGAAACAGACACCGAGATTTACTTTCATGCAAACGCGCTTTATTTCTGTCTTGAAAACTCAGAAACAGAGTGTCTTCAGCGGCTAATCTCACCACATTGACTCTTCTGTTAAGGATACACGTGTGACATTCATGGCACATTTGTAAAAAGCAGAAACATAGAACGAGAAAACACGCTCTTCCTCCACAGGTTTTGTGTAAAACAATATATCGAATGGCTCAGGTGCACCCCCTTGACTGGCTTCCGTGTAGCTTAACGTGAACTACATGGAAATAGTTGAAAAATAAAATATGTGGGGTCCCTGCTTAACTGTATATCAAATAATAGCGCAATGTAACACAGTAAACATAAACGGTATGGTTCTTTCACACTGCGTGAACATGAACAGTATGTTTCTCTCACAGTCGAATTTGAAATGTCACAGTTATGGTTAAAGCATCAACGTAACGAGGTGTTAATGGGTGAATGCTGGTTGATGGTGTGGGAGCAGGCGGGCGTTCTACTGGGCCATCGCCTACTGCATACAATGTATGAAACTGGTGTGAGGAAAGCATTCAAATTCAAAATACTGGCTGTAGGATACACACACATATGTGATAACATGTACAAAGGGTCATACAGTTAACATAAAGTGTCCAAAAGCCATATTAAACCAAAGCCAAATTAAGAATAAATATTTGCTCTTAGTGTGCTTTTGGACACACTGCCTGTGCTACTGTGATGTTAACCAGGCCCAGATGAACTCTTATTCATACGAAGCGAACAACGCGATCCTCTCACTCATCTGCACTTCTGCCTCCTTGTGTTATTTTGAATGACTGAGGTGTATGTGCGCCATCTTGTGGTGAATAGTCTCAGGTACATTTGAACAAATCTGATTTCTTTGGCCTGGGTCAGAGCTTGAATAAATAATAAAAGCACAGGACCTTAGTTAGCCTAAAAGCTTCACTCCACAAACACCATTAGACTAATACACGTCTGATTTAAAGAGTCAAGACACCTCTACTTGCTACAGTGTCTCTGTCCTTGTTTAGAATAAGTCTAATTCAGTCAAATAAAAAATTAGATTTATATGTTAGAGTAATGTGCTGACTTGAATCATCTTAGTTTAAAATCACATAAAAAGCTTCACATGGATCATTTGAACAAGCCTGCGTTTTACACCAAAAAGTCAAGTGACTAAAACAAGTGACACTACTGATTTATACCCTGTGATACAGCCAGGATACAGGGCACAACACATTTCATGTTTTTAGATTATGGTCAGGAAGCGCAAATGTTATGTACGTACGTCAGCAGCAGACAGGCTTTTAGTTAACACAGCGGGAGATTTCTGTTCTTGCAGCAGAAAATCCCTAAATCTGGAGGAGTGTCTATTTGCATGTGGATGTTGACACACTAGCTTTTTCAGAGGCTGTTTTTTTTTTTTTTTTTTTTCTCTGAACAAACATGCAGCTTATTTTGCGTTCTGTACTTTGGTCCAGTGTGTGTCTCTCAGGACGTCAAAACAGTTTGGAATGGCAGCATTTTTATGGTCTTCGCTATGTTTGCTGCTTTTAGACTTTCAGCTGGGCTCTGGAGGTATTATTAGAATGTCTAAAATGCTACCGTGAAATTGTCTCGTCTGATTTTATGTGTATTTTTTTTCTCTGTTGAGCCAGTCTTCTTTTTTAAATATTAAAGGTCCATTTTATTTGCTTAAATAAAATATTTGCAGACCTCACATTCTCGTTGTGGTCGCCTGTGAGATGAATACAGGGCCTTAAACACAGGATGTGATCATTTTAGTTTTTTTTTTTTTTTTGTCCAGCTCCAGTCATAGGCCCGGTGTTTCTGTCCAATCAGGCAGCCAACAGCGTCCTACGGAGACACAAGCGTGAAAACACTGGATTTTTTGAGGAGCTCCTGCCAGGCAACTTGGAGAGAGAGTGTATAGAGGAAAAATGTGATCTGGAGGAAGCCAGAGAGACCTTTGAGAACGACGAGAAGACGGTTTGTTTAGTTTGTTATTACAGAAATATTTGTCTTTGCTGTCAACATTCATAATGAAGCTTTACTTTTATTGTAGATGGAGTTCTGGGCAGGATATGTAGGTAAGCATATTTAATAAATGTCTTGTATCAGTGTTTTTTATATTTTTACAATGTAAACCTATGCTTGTTATCACCTGTCAGAGGATGTCTTGTCATTCCTAACTTTAACACAAAATCAGACAGGCTTTTATGTATCAGCATTTCTGGTATTGCATAAACCTTTTGCCTGAAAACTTTTACAACTGTACAATTAACGTGTTCTCACAGATGCCGATCACTGTACGTCAAGTCCATGTCTGAACCAGGGGACATGTAAAGACCTCCTCGGCTACTACACCTGCTTGTGTCCACCCGGCTTCATTGGCAGGGACTGTGAGATCGGTAAGTGAGAGTCCTATGCCTGCATAGAATCAAAACAAATTAGATTTTTCTGCTACATGAGCCAAATTTGTTGAGAATATGAGACCAGATCTGACCAGATCTCAGCCTCGAAGGAGTCAGCTGCTAAATTCGTTTATTTTAGGGTTTTTCTTTTAAATTGAATCCATGGCTCACATCCAGCATCGGTTCAATTTTAGGTTCCAAAATGGGATTACTTGTGTTTTTGGATCTTCTAAAAACAGTAGACAAGGTGCCCTCTCTGTGAGGAGTCACTGTGTTGTTCATGAATCACACTTTTACACAACATATTATTGTAGATAGAGATGGGTGGATTGATAACATGTTCAGCAGCTCCAACATGCCATGACATTGATTGTACAATCTCTGAACTCCGGAGGGACGGACGACACCATTCTTCCACAGCGTAGTCCGTAGTCATTTGGTTTCATGATGATGATGGTAGAGCGCTCTCTAACACGTTGGTCCAAAATCTTCCATAGGTGTTCAATTGGTGTGAGAGCTGGTGGCTGTGAAAGCTATAGCATATGAGTCACATAATTTTGTCATTTATTATATGTATTCTTATTGTCTGTACTGAACTGGGGAAAAGGAATTCACATTTGCTGCTCCCTCTGCTCGGAACATTCTGCAAAATGACCTGAAACTCAAGGAGCCGGTCTCCTTAAAACACATTCAGAGTGATTTTAAATTACTTGGAGGCAGAAACATCTGACTGTTTGCATTTATATATTGATTTTGATGGATACCTGCTGATTATGTTTGTTATGCCGTGTCTCTTTAAATTACTTCACAGTGCATTATATAGTGTATTTGTATGATGTTTTTCTGTGTTTTACTCCAGTCTTGGACAGGACACTATTATAAAAGAGATTTTCAATCTTAATGAGTCATTTCCTGGTTAAATAATGGTTAAATTAAAAGAAAAATCACTCTCATCAAAACATTCAGTGAGCCTTAGTTCTCTGTGGATGTGGAAATTGTCATCCTTAAACAGACTCCAATCAGGGTTTTACTTTAATTTGTCACCTGCATGTTTGTAAGGTGGGTCTGAATATTTATGCTCTTATCCTCCTCAGTCGTAGCAAGAAGGTGTGATGTGAACAATGGAGACTGTATGCATTTCTGTGAATCAACGGGAACCTTTGGAGCGAAATGCTCTTGTGCCATGGGATACAGGTTGGTGCAGAATGGGGTCGACTGTGAAGCAGAAGGTACTGATGCATCCTTTATCGTTTCATTCTTTCCTTTCTTTTTCAAATATCATAATGACGACCCTCTTCTTCTAACGAGGGTCTTTTTCACATTACCAGATGAATTCCCATGTGGCAGAACCGCCCTGACGGAGATAAGCAATGCGTTCAGAAGGTCTTTGTTCAACAATAGTGAAAGCCTGCAGAACAACACTTCTCTGACAAACATCAGCAGCACTACGTCCTCTTCCTTGACTCCAGCCAGTACCGCAGCATCCATTCCTGACACAACTGACTCAATGGAAAACCAGCCCCAGTGGGTGTACAATGACACTGAGGTCCCCACAGAGAACGCCCCGAGAGCTCACAAACGCATTGTAGGCGGTGAAGGGGTGACTCCAGGAGAGATCCCATGGCAGGTATGAAATGGAGGTAGTAGGTGTTTAAAATATCTAGAGGCTCTGTTAGAAGGAATACATGAGGGAGTGTGTTTAATTTCATTTCATTCTGCTGTGTCCAGGTTGCCTTGATAGCTCGCCCCAGTGGTCAGTTATTCTGTGGCGGCTCCATTCTCAGCAGTCTGTGGGTTATCACTGCTGCTCACTGCCTAGCGGAGGCAGACGGCTCCTTCTTCATCCGAGTGGGTAAGAGCCACTGCCACTGACCGATTTTATCTCTGCGTATTATCTATCAGCATTTAATTCTTGATTTCATACGATTTATTACACTCCAGAATAGGGCTGGGTTTAGGAACATAGATTTTCCGATTTAATATATGTCTTTTTGAATGAGTATAGTTGGAGCTGTAACCCTTCTAGTCATCACCGCACTGAAGAAAGCAGTTATTGGCAGTTCGGGGTATGTTAAATTACAATTACATGAATGTAATATAATAATGTAATATTTCAGTAATGCACCGAGTTAGAGTGTTCCTTGTAAAATAAATATAGCATAATTTCCAATCCAATTGGTGTTGTAACTAATATATTCCTAACCGAAAGTGTTATTTAATCTGAATTGAATTGAAGTTAATCAATTCTGGAAATCACTGGTGATACCCAGCCCTACTCCTAAATAGGGTTGAACAATCAATTAAAGTGTAGAAATTGCAAGGCCAAGTGCAATATCCAAATCAGAGGAGCTGCAATTTTTTGATAAAGGTCAAACGTGTGACAACATACCATTCTAAATGAAGTAATGTGGTGCTACAGAGATGCTTGGGCCTGTAAAATAATATTCTTCAGACATAAAGGAACATGCTTGTTCGGAACAGACCCAAGCAAAAATCACTTTTTTTCAGTTAAAATGAAAACCCACTAAAATCATGACTCATAGTGCAATATCTGTCAAAGTAGTTGCAATATGACTTTTGCATATTGTTCAAGGGAACAATAATGTCCCGTGCCGTGTTTATCCACAGGGGAGAATAACATCTACATCAACGAGGGCACAGAGCAGGATTATGAAGTGTTGGAGCAGCACACACACCCACGCTACAACGCCAATGTAAGCTTGTTCAACCATGACATTGCCCTGCTGTATCTCAAAAACCCCATCACCTTCTCCAAAACTGTGCGACCCATCTGTATAGGGCCCAGGACCTTCACTGAGGCCCTGGTGAAGGACGCGTCCCCGGCGCTGGTCAGCGGCTGGGGCCGAACGCGTTTCCTTGGAGCCTTGGCTTTTTCATTGCAGAAGGTCGAGGTGCCTTTCACAGATCGGACGACGTGTAAAGACAGCAGCAGCTCCAGGATCTCTCCCTTCATGTTTTGTGCGGGATACTATGACAAGGCCAAAGACGCCTGCCAGGGGGACAGTGGAGGTCCTCACGCAAACAGTTTTCATGACACATGGTTCCTGACAGGCATTGTGAGCTGGGGTGAAGAGTGTGCACAGGAAGGGAAATATGGGGTCTACACCAGGATGTCCCTTTACTACAGCTGGATACAACATGTTATGGGTGTAACTAATGAAAGGCTGGCATTAGATGTGGAAGACCCGGTTTAAAGTAAATATAAGTGTGTTGGTGGTCTTATCATCTTATTAGATGCTTGGTTAAACTTGGTTGAACTACTTGTTGTTCAGAAGAGAGGGCATATGGTAATGCATCGAAAAAACCTGAAATGTCATAAAGTGATGTAAACTCTTAAACAACCACATTGTGCCCATATGTGTCTGTGTCCTTCAGGCTATTAATATTTTACACATTGTAATCATTCAGTTACTACTCTGTATTAAACAAACAAAACATTATGAATAGATGCCATCAAATTCAGGTCATACCCACAGGTACCTGACTGCATCGTTACACCAGGGTGCGTTACCGCCATCTGCTGGCGAAGGAGTGTTTTACATGCAGTGGCAGACAACAGCAGAGGAACAAAAAGGACATTTGCACATACAGCTTATACATTACACAATGACCAAATAAATTACAAAAAGAGAAGTCTGTACACTTTTATTTTATAATTATGCTTTCTTGAAGAGTTCAAATAAACTGACTGGTGGTGTGTAAAACAATTATGCAGACATTTGTTCTCTGATATATTGTAAGAGCATTATATACCATGTTAAAACACATTTTGAATGATTTAAATTCCCAAGACAAATCTCAATTATTGCAATAAACATGTTTTATTTCCTTGATTATTTCTTTACAGTACTGAAGCTGTACAAAAAGAAACCATTTGGAACAGTGACCGTCGAACAATGTTCAGTTGCCATGCATTTTTTTTTTTTCTAAAAGAAACATTCAGCAGCAAGCTTAGGCTACTTGGCTCATCAGGATACATGATAATTCAAGCATGTTTTTTTTCTTTTTTTTGTTTTCCGACCTGGAAAATCTGTGCAAAATCTGCAGCATTTTGGATTTAAGTTACAATAAAATCATTTGGTAACATAAACAAAAAGGGGAAAAGGGAGGTGTGTTGCTGTGCAGTCGAGCACTCTGGGCTGCACATGTACCTCATAATATTAAGAAAGAACATGACAGTAAAATAAATAAATCAACAACATAGGAAATGTGTAGTGCGTAGCAGCCCCTGCTGCTTTCTAAACTAATTACCATATCAAACGCAGCGTATCAAAGGCAGCCCTCCAACTGGGGTCTTGATTTGATGTGGTAAATTCATATAAGTCTGCAATCAATATTTAATTAAGCGTTCGACACAGAGGGTATATTTCATGTTGGCTGTATGATCCCTTTTAATGGAGAACCCAAGATTAATGGAGCAGTAATGACGAGGAAACAATCTGCCTCCGTGGTGAAGGGGCAGACAGAGCTTAATCTCTCTGTGTGTTTTTTTCCCAATGTGCCTTGCTTTCCATTCTGTTCACTCTGACAGTCCTCTCCCAACAGATCCTGAGGAAAATGACAGTGTTTGGTTCCCCGTCTCCCGCCTCCCTTTTGTCTACGGCACACGCTGAGGAATTGGTTGCCATCCATCTTAATCTCCTCGGCCTTTGTCTTACATCGCCGACACTGACATGTCAACTGCCGTCTGCATGCAGGGGGTATGTCTCCCCTGCCCTCCTAACACACCTTACATTCAACAATAAACAGTAAATAAGAGCATAAATAAGGGGAAGGTGACTGCATAGCATCAAGCAGAGAACACAGTGAGTAGACAATCGTGGATTTGTTTCTCTACTGTCTTTCCACCTTATTAAAGTGCCTGTTGAATATTTGTGAGGTCAGGATAAAGCAAGAAAGCAAGAGGAGTATTTTATATCGCAAACAGTACATACAAGAGACTCCAAAAGAGCAGGACTAAAAAGGCATTATGGCATGGCACATTTTGGCATTTTAACTCCTAGACTGTACAGAACAGCAGTGCCTCCTGGAATGAAATGTTAAAAAAATACCATGAAGTAGTTTAACGTAAAACGTCAACTAACTACACAATGATGGAAATACATTATATTAGTTAAAAATGAGACTGTATATGTACAAAAGTTTTAAGAAATGTGTCAGGCAAATCCTGGATAAGAATCCATTAGGCGCACAATGAGACAAACATAAACACACAAACACACTCGGAGATTGTATAGCCTCAAGTGTTAGCTGGGACTAGGAAGGATTGAAAAATGAGTCCAAAAAACAATGAAGTGACCCACTCCTGCAGCAGAAACTTCACGCACTGACTATAGTTCCAGTGTGATGCAGATGGAGTGCCAGAAGGAAGAAACCTTAATTACCAGTCAAAAAGAGGAAGACCAAACAGGATACAGATATCGGCTACTGATTGTCTAAGAGAGCTCAACAGTTCTTTGTGCCTTTGCGCTGGTGCCATCTTGTGTTTCCCGTCCACTTACTGTACCTTCCAGGAGACCATCAATCAAAATCTGGGAGAAAATCAGGTCTGTAGATTCCCACTTCTTTTTAGATGATTGAACTACGTTGAAGAAAGCAGACGGCACCAAGGGGTGAGGAATGGGTAGCTGATAAGTGCATTAGTTATGAGACAGCTATGGCTCAATCTGTTTCTTCTGTGTGTTCATCAGCCACAGATCAATATCAGATTCGTATTCTGTGCTTTCTTCTCTACGGGGAGCTGAGTTTTCTCACCTTCAGGTTCCCTGGATCTACAAAAAATGTTAAAAAAAAAAAAAAAAAATTAAAATCATAGTAAAAAGAAAATAGGCTCAACATTATATTCTCCTTTTCTGTACCTCCTAGTCTGGAGGAGAGTCCTCGGCTGTTGTCTCCTATAACCAACCGCAGGCTGCCAGCTGCAAGGAAGCCCTCCTGTCGCCGGCTCAGATTTTTTACCAGCCTAGAAAAAACACGAGAAAAGGGTTGAGACTGAAAGAAAGGTAAGGCGATTAGATATATACATTTCAGTGCTAAGCCTTACATTTGTTAATTGATTTTTTTTTTTAGCTGACTGGGTTTCTGATCAGCTTTTTAGAAAAACACATGTGCATGACAAAGACTGCAGACAAAGAAAACTACACCCTGAACAGCTAGATGAAAGGATAAGCAACTGCACACAGCGATCAGCCCTTGCATTCAAAATAACTCAACGCAAAAGTCTAATCTAATCTGAAACTACTACAAAGAAACATCTAGTCTTTTATGTTTTCCGAACCTCCGTTTCACATACTGAGAGAGTTTGTCTGATCACTCACCACTGTGGCAGAGTGGTTTCATAACACTGTGGGGCGACAGATTTAAAAACTCACCAGAGGCCCCTGTTGTCCTCACAGTGTAGTTGAATGACATCTCCACACTTGATGATGATGCTGTTTGGTCCATTATGGACACAGTCAGCCAAAGCCCTGTATCTACCTGGAGACTGGCATAAAGGGGTACAAATGTTGAGCACAAAGAACTGCTTTTGAATATGTTTAGTGAGGCTTTAGGTGTGGTTGTTGCTCTAAAAATAATGACATTTCCCAAAATCTCTGTAACTTGGGAGTAGAAAGAAATAAAATGGAGTAGTGTAAAAAAAAAAAAAAAAAGCAACATACTTCATATATTCACTCTTACCCGTTGTGAAACCAAACTTACCAAAATGTCCTCCTCTGTGTCAGATGGGTGGAAGGCGTCCTGACCTCCAGGCCATTCCTCCAGACCCTCGCAGATGTCCACCGAGTGATGAGCGCCGGGCCAACCTGCGGCACAGACAATAATTTCAGCTGTAACAGGAATTGGATCGATGCTTTCTTCAGATCACTGCTCTCGTAAGACACCATGTAGATACTTAGTAACTATATCTACATTATAATGACCCCATTGTCACTTACTGGGAAATTAACAATAACGTAGAATCAATTGCTAATCTCAGTAGCTGAGTCTTTTGCCCCCATATTCCTCGATGTAACTGGCTCTTCAGGTCAGTGTAGACCTGAACTGCTGAGGAGGGAGAAGCCACAATTCTACATCAATTTGAGATTATGAAGAAAATCAGCAGTATAGCAGTGTGCAAGGCAAGAGAGATTCGTAGAAATCCTCTTGACATATTCTATGATTTAGTCACTAAGTATCTACCTAATTTTGTGTGGGCAATGTGTGGGCAATGTATGAGCAATGTTTACTCACTCCTACGGTTGTGCTGGTGTTTTGGGGAGTGGGGCTGGGGGTCTGGACTGCTCCGCCCTGACTCAGTGTCCTCTGAGCTCACTGATGCCCTCTGCTGTTTGCTGGAGGAACAACATCAAATAACATGTCACCAAAGGCTGCACAGTCAGCAGACACGCTCAGGATAGAGATTATCCTTATCCACGCAATCTAGGGTCAGCCCTCACTTCCTGAGAACGATCCATACCTGTAAGACAAATGAATAGTGAAGCTGGCCCCAGATCAGTGTCAAAGAACAACTCTGTCCAGTTTCTCACACAGCCGTGACCATTCAGGCACCAGCCAGACAGCAGGACAGAACACAGAGCAGCCATGTGTGTGAGTGCGGGACTTGGGTCTCAGAGACCACTAACTGACACAGTGTTCAAACAAAGCAGACATGTGTCAGTACAAGAAAGAGCCGGTCTCGATTTGATCAAGATCCAGATTTGGAGATTTGTTTTAAATATTGTGTAAGAATGTTTTTGTGAAACAAATTGTGTAGTAGTTTGATCTCAAAAAACGAGCCCCATCTTAAGCAGCAGTTGTCATGAGAAAATCAAGAAAATTCATGGAATGAAACTTTTTAGTTAATGTTTGCCCTTTGCATTACATGCAAAATAACAAATCAATGATGCAGAAATAAGAGCAGTTTTTTGTACAAAGTTGAAAATGCACAAGCTGCTGAGACACAGGCCTCTCGGTGTGACTGGGGGGGGTAGGGGTCAGTTAGGAACCAGAATGGAGTCTCTAAAAAGGTGCAGATGACGATCAGTATGCAAACACAGCAGCCCTGGGTTTTGGTCCCCAAGCTGGGCCAAGTGGGTCATGCCAGGGCAAGGCGAGTTGAGCCAGGCTGAGCCAGGCTGAGTTTACCACTGAGCGTTAGGGCAGGTCAGTGGCGCTGAGGGCGGTGGCGGGGGCGCGGCCGGGGCCGTTGCCGGGGGCTTCGGGGACGTGGGCTCCGGGAACGCAGACACAGAAACACATCAGCCGACAGCGAGACAAAGTCCAGCCCCGGCAGACAGCCCCTGGGAACCCCTCTGGACGGCCGCATGCCCCTGCAGGTGGGGGATGGGAGGAGTAGGCAAAGGCAACCAGACAGCAGTGGACAGAGTGGCACCTGCGCCCTTTCTTACACACTGCCACACATAAAGCTTTTTACCAGGGCACCATGAAATGATATCTCCACATACACTCAAGCTGTGATCAGATGTGAAAACTGCATGTGTGTTATACATGTGCTACTGGTGGCTACAGTCATGCCATTAATGCATTACTGGAAATACTGTATCTGTGAACAACCGTCAGTACTGACCTCTCTGAGAGTGGTGGAGAAAGCTGCATGTGTTCAGCCATTTGGCCATGTTGATATGCCTCATCTGTGAGAAGAGATGAAAGGAGACAGAATCATGGGTTTTATTTGCAGAACAGCTTCCCATTTGATTCTAAATTGAATGCTAACTTTAGTTTTAGGCTTTGATTCATCCTTTGTTCTGCAACAATAAATTTGTTCTGCATATTCATTGCTGTCTATATTATAAACATTTCTACAACTTTCTGTGCATCCTGGAAAAGGGATCCATCCACTGGCTCTTCCTAAGGTTTCTTCCATTTTTTTCCCGTCAAATTGTTTTTTTGGGGAGTTTTTCCTTACTCAGGTAAAATTTGTGATTGTTGATATTGGGCTATATAACTTGAATTGACTTGACTACTTCTTTTCTATATGGTGCAAAGAGGTCAAATTAACTAGAGGCAGAGATTGAAATACTTTAACTTATATTTCAAAGCTCAGGAGCTAGTGAGTGGGCCCCTGCACTTATATTTTCTTTACTATTGCAACTTAAGTTACAGACCTCTAAGCAGCTTCTGCTGGTTTGTCAGGATTCTGCGCAGCTCATTGAGCCAGGCCATCTTCACCTCTATCGTAGGAGCCTGAAAGAGCATTAAAACAGGTTTAAATAGAAATCTATTTACCATAGGCAACCTAGCTGCAATGTTGCAATTCATGTATTTGTTTAGGCCTGTTATTTCACTGTAATGATATGGAGAAGTGAAAGGTGAATAAGTGAGAAATAGTATGTCTTCACCTGAACCACATACACCTCTTCCCTGCCACTGTACCAGATCTCAAACTTTTTAACATCTCCCTTGACGTTCTCCGTGATCCCCACAGCAGTCATCTGCCAAGAGACATACACTGTTTATGCAGACACGCGCAGCCCATCATACATCAGACTTACATCATGTAACACATCTGTCTTGACAGAACACAAACATTCATATTCACTACACCTCCGCTGTGTGACTGCTTCCTCCCAACAGCCTCAATAATAAATCAAGAGTAGCAGCAGCAGCAACAGCAGCAGCAGCAGCAGCAGCTGTTGGTGGCACCAGCTGCGACACCTTCCACACATCAACAATAGAAGTCTTAAAGGAGTACTTCAGTGTCTGTGGCCAGCTGGGCAACTTACATGTGTTAAGCACTGGCACTAACATTCACTCTGTGCCCCAGTTGATCACATTTACTTTATTACTGCTAAGGTATAGATCATTTTAAAGGGCCATGTGTGAGGATCTATGTCAGAGAAGACACCACCTCAGTATTTATTACTTTACATTACATATACAATATGTAATAGAGTCGCCACCATAATTGATCATTATTTCGGTTCCATTCCTGACAGGTGTAGCGATAACGTCCAGGGATTGTATAGTCGCACTTTAAGAACTCTATATACCTTGTGTTTTCAACCTACATTTTTTTCAACTTGGAACACTATATTTTTGGCGTAAATAAATAATAAATAAATATGTTTTCAAGATAATGCAGACATTAAACATTAAAATAAAAAGGCAAACAGTAAATTCAGTGAACAAGGTAAGAGTGGGTTCTGAGACTGCCATAGTCTGACATCGACATCCGTGGTCTAATTTACGTAGCCACTTTAAAGAAGGCTTTTACACATGCAGAGAGTTATTTTATGTTAACTTTTCCAACGTCCCACCATTTTAAATCACCTGCACTGTTTTTTTCCACACTACTAGAATGCGTGGTTTCATACCTGGTTTCATACCTGGCAGCATATAGTTATTTACTAAGAATGTATGGTTGATTCTTGTAATCACGTTCTCATATAAGACAAACTGACGTGAGCCAAGGGTCTAAAAAGCTGATGTACTGTATATGCTCAGCAACACACCAAGACGAAGGCCTACCTTGAGACAGTGCTTGAAGCTGTATGAGGGTGTCTTGTCACAGCCGTCTCCATGCTCCTCCCTGCGTTTGCAGAAGAGCAGAGCTCTCTCATACAAGAAGAGGTGTCTCTGCATTGGTTTGAAGCGAGCGAGCTCCTTCATGCGAGTGGGACCTCTCTTATGACTGATCCACACGCTGAAAGAGCCCTGCATCAACACACGGCCCAGCTCACAAAGCTCTCCCTGCATGTAGTGAGAAGGAGCATTTATCAGGAAATAATTACAGATTAGGAAGTCTAGAAATTTAGTTTCTTATCAGTGAATGGGAACAGATTTGGCTCACCTCATATCCTGTGATGGCTATCTGATGCATGGAGTCGTTGACTGATTTGAGTAGGTCCAGCATAGCGGTTAGCGCCCCCTGCAGTTCAGAGGTTCCCTCACAATCTGTACTGTATTTCAGTAGCTCCTGAACACACAAAGAAAAGATAATGAAAACAGATCTATCCATAGATCAACAACACTACCAACGAATAGCTTATACCTCACATTAAAAAGGTCAGTGCAATGGAAAACGCAGTAATAATAATCATAATAAAGTGTGTATGTTGCGTATGTTAGTATTTGTCACCTATTAACGCTCTCTGTCTAACCTTAAGCAGCAGCTGGTATTTGGTGAGGCGCTGGACTGGTTTCAACAGGTAGGAATCCAGGCCCAGTTTGTGCTCCAGCTTTTTTTGACACTCCTTCATGAGGAAGACAAGCAACAATGATTTTATTGCTTGAAAGTGACAGAGGCACCGGATGAACCACGCAGAATTCAACAGTTGAAAATGAAATCAGTCAAACTAACCTGAAAGAAGGCACAGTCTGAGAACTGTCTCCACAGAGCCTCAGAACGTGGCTTATTCTGACAGTAGCATTCATACATTTGGAAATTCTCTTTCTGAAGAAATTGGGGGGAGCACAGAATAATATTATATCAAAGCTGAATTTAAAGTGTTAGTTTGAATTAAGTGGGGTTTTATGAGGTATTTTATTCATAGTGTGACCTACTGCTGTGAAAAATGGTATTTTAGACACTTGAAAACCTAAAAAAAAAAGAATCAATGTCAGTTTCAGTGCATGCTATATTTAGGATATTTTCATTGCTTTACCTTGCCATCAGACAGCTTTTCAGTCAGGGAGCTGAAGGAGCTATATAGCTTGTCTCAAAGCCTCCAGACTCCCTTGACAAAAACACAGGAGTTGCTTGTCTACCACTGCCTCAGTCTGTCTTTTTGTATGTCACTTTGAATGTGAACTAGCGTGTGATACAAAGTCAAACAGTTACACAAATTAACCAATAAAGGTTGCGATAGACCAGAAAAGTTCTTCAGGGCTTCAGTTCCCAGTGGGAATGGGTTGTCTGACACAAAGGTAAAGTGCTGAAAATATTCTAAATATAGTATACTATCTATACTGACACAGATTTTTTTTAGGTCAAGCCTTTTTGAGGTAGCTAGTGCACCGTTCCTTCCACTGTCCACAGCAGAACATCGCCTAGCTTCTGTGGCAGGTATTCTTGTGCGTTTCACCGAAATGGGGCCATGCTGACAGCAATCTACTGTAGGTAATACACTGACTATGGATAAGTATCTCATACGACTCCACACAATAGAACTGACGGTCTTACCCGCTCCAGAAAACAAGCACCCACACCTTCAGGCGCCTCCAGACATCCTTCCAGATCCTGAAGGAAAACCCTAGATTCACAGAAAAGGTCAAAAGTCATGAATTAGATCTAAAGAAAATAAATAAATAATTTACATCTTTTACAGACTATATCTAAGACTGTTTTATACTGGCAAACAAATAACAATAAGGACTATTCTAAAGGAGGTATATGAGGTAAAACAATTACTGCATGATTATTCATAACCTCACCTTAACAAATCCAAACTTTTTTTTTATTTGCAAGACTCGCAAGAGCTTGTTTGCATGCTTGTTTTTGTGTTTTTAAAAATGTAATATGAGCCCTTATTCGCTTGCCTGCTGTGAAAATTATAGATCTCTGGCATGTTTCCAAAGAGGATGTCTCTCTTGCTGCGTAAAATTGGGGGAAGAAGCCCCGACAGAGCTGGGTTGTCCATCTCAGCCCTGTAACCCTGCAGTGTTTAATCACAGCAACATGAATATGGAGGTACATAGATTATGTGTATGCAGTAAAATATATATTAGCAAGAAAATATTAGCAGAAAAAGTAGAAGATGGACAGACACAAGATATTTTATTAGCTAGACTTTTTTTTTTTTCTTCTTCTTACCAACAGCACTGATAGAAGCTCCTCCACATAGATTCTCTCTGTCTCTATGAGTTCCCTCATCACATGACTGTGGCACAAAACGTACAATACAAACACAAAGAAGGAGACAGAGCAAGAGCCAAAGGGCATAATTAACACTGAACAAAGAGAATCACAAAGTAAAAAACATCAAGAGCGGTGAGGACAGGCAGACGGGTGGACGGGTGCCTCCTCCTTACCGCTTAAGGAGATCCGGGCTGTCCTCTCCCTCCAGACTGTACGACACACAGCTCCGGCTCTCCTGATAGTCATGAATCACCTCGATCTGAACACACCACGAGATGGACAATTGTGACTTTTGAATTTGAGGGGGGAAAAAAAATAAGAAATTCCAAGCAAAGTGTTGAACCAAAAAGGAAAGACAGAGAAGAGATAATAACATAACCTAAATTTTTACTGCTGGTGTTCTTTGATGTTCAGTGCAACTTTAATAGTGTAAAAAAAAAAAAAAAAATCCATAAATACCATCAAAAAATGATCACACAGTTCTTGTCTCCTTACCTTTCGGGCGTTGGGGCTCTTTCGCGATGCCCTCTTTCCAGGCAAAGAGAGGTCAAATGTAAATTTCAAACCGTCACCTGTAAAAACCAGATCATCATCATCATCATCATCATCATCACAGGCAGCAGCTCATAAAAGTTCATGAGTGTAATTTACATACAATATATTTCCATATGCTCTGAGGAGATGGCTAATTTAGGAGCTTACAGTAAATCACATTTAAATTATTTTTATGACTGTTCCATGTGATCCACGGAGCCTCAAAGGGTTTCACTTGCCTTGCCCGTGACCTTTCTTTATTCCTCTGTAATTTAAATAAAACATTAATCAATCATGATAGACAGCTGAGGTAATCGGTGATAATACGGTGTTTCCTCTAAAGGTGCGGAATGGAAACTGTATGTACAGATCTAAAGCAGCATTTGACACTACTGCCAGTGTCCTTTTTGATCTTAGCAGCTGAAACCTTACATGGTAGTCCAAGCTCAGCTGTGAGAGTGGGGAGAGAGGGAGTTGGACCCATGCACGTGCCAAGTTACATGCTCATCAGTGGTATATATGCATCTATGTGCATGCATGTACCAGATCAAGTCAATCAAAGCTAACCAATTTTCCCCTTCATCTCCTGCCTTAAATGGTTGTTATGTGGAGTTTGAAGGCAGCAGCCTTAGAGGGGTTCACAATTCATCTCATTCTCTTTCTTGTTTTTACTTTCATCAATTTAAGTCTTTTTATGGGCAACAAACCTTTAAAGACAAAGACAAAGGAACGTGTATCCTTTTATATTCACATTCTCAATGGATTAAGACACATTAAATCAAATAAAAAAAATAAAACAACACAGAGATAACACACACAGTATTAATTGGATACTACTGTATATGGTGAGCTTTGTGCAACCTCCCTGGAGACAAAAAAGCGAGATGAAAGGTTCTTTAATGTATATGAACCACATGTTTCTACAACAGCTATCTGGACTAATAGAGCAGACAGGTGGATCCCAGCGGACTGATTATACCCTCTACCCTGGTTCCAGCCTGTTTGTTAAGGTACCCCGTTAGCCCTGAAGCCTGTTGAGGAACACCTAAAGCTAGCTTACTGGGACTGTGTGATGTGTTAATTTCAGCACTGGCGCCTAAAGGAAACATGCAAGGGGAAGGGAGATCCTGCCAGGCCAAAGAGCTTGGACGAGACCCCATACTGGGCCTGGGAAACTGGAGGGTGTAGGGAGTTGACATGAGAAAACTGTATATGCATCAACCCGGGGCAGCTCGACAAATAATTTAGTGTAACACAGGTTCAATTTTCATGAGTGCATGAATGATGTGTTCATTGAAGATTCTCCTTTTGTGTATGTGTAATAGAATGAACATACATAAATGCGTTACGTACTGTGCTTAGGGGAGAAGAGTGGGGACTTGGAGCGCGGTGGGTTTTCATGCCTTGGGGCCACGAGCTGGACTGGTCGTATGTGTTTATCTGCCAGCTTTCTCAAACAAGCCTGTCGGTTCTGGATCATCTGATGCACAGCTGCATGTTTCTCAAACGTTTTTCCTATTTGGGCCTGAAAGTGGATACAAAGGTAAGATGTTCATTTTTCCATGTTAAATCCATAGATGCCTCAAATGAATAAAAATGAACACGTGAACTGTACATTTGATGGATGAACGTTTCATCAGCAGGACTTGTCAAGACTTGTCTAAGGTTAAACAAATTCTATTTTTACAACATTAACGCTTCAGTAAATATGTTATGCTATTTTTTTCACATAAAGCATCGTGTGTGTGTGTTCGCTGACCTGCAGCTGAGGTGTGATGACAGCCTCATACTCAATGGCCAGTATTTCAGGTCCTGAGCTCAGCATAGATGGTGCCCCCTCCAGGAAATTCTCAATGTCCCTTAAAGCAGACTGAGCCCCCTCTTTAGACTGGAACTTATCTACCAGCTGGTTTGCCAACAGATATGCTCCATCATCACACCAAGCCTGGGCCTAAAGGTGGAGAACACATGTATCACAAAAAGAAATGTGCAGGTGCATGAGGCCACATTCACACTGCAAGCCTTTGTGCTCAACTTGGATTTATTGCTCAGATTTCGCATTACTTTTTAAAACGTGGTTAATATCAGATTCCAGTGTGAACCGGTCGCAGTCCTGAACTGACCCGCGTGCTTAAAAGAACAACAAGAAAGAGGTCACACACTGCCTGCTGTCATAGAGAAGTATTCATGAAATCATCTTTACAGTTTCATTAATAAGGTGATGTGATGCCAGCATAACTGACTGATTGAGGTTGCATTGCAAGAAATCAGACTTGTGTCTGATTGGCAATACTGTAAGTGACCCACAACAGAATTGAAAAAAAAAAAAACATTAAGTATGAAAAAAACAGATCTGAGTCAAATATGGGCAAAGAACAAAAATCTGAATTGAGACACTTTTGCCTGCAGTCTGAAGTTAGCTTGTGTGTGTGTGTGTGTGTGTGTGTGTGTGTGTGTGTTGACATGTCTTAATACCTGCCCAAGACAAAGCAGCAACTGGTGTGTTTGCAGTAGACAAGTGTGTTTGGTCTTAAGAGCAGCATTAAGTGTATCACAGTAGTGGCGAAGCTCATTGCAGCGCTGCATAATGAGAGCCATGGCATAGTGGTGACCGGCTGACAGCTGGTGTCCATGAAGGATAATTATCTGGGCTCGAGCCATCACATCCTGATAGTGGCAACAAAAAAGGACACAAGAAGACCCTGTGATTACCAAGACATTCTTATCTTCTCGACATTGTGCATTTATAGGGAACTATCTGGTATAAAACTCTATTGTCAGATACTCACAGTCCGATTGGAAAACTGACCTGTGCATTTGATTCCAGGTTGTCCAGCTTTTTGAGAGCCTGTTCCGCTTGAGGCAGAGCGTCCACAGATATGGACAGCTCCCTCTCCTGAGCCAAGAGATGCTCCAAACACAACTCCATCTGAGCAGATGAACAGAATGAAAGGGAAAAAAAAACAAAGTCAGTATCTTAAACCGATCATACAACCCCTTAAAGGCAATAAAGTCATGACAGCTTGAGCCTCGGGTTAGCAAAAAAAAAAAAGTCATTCCCTGCTCTGAGGACCAGACAGTGTGTTAATGTGCTCAGTAGTTTTCAAGGCAACATGTGTCACATTTCGGCAGTCCTAGGTCTGATTCAAACCCATAATGGTGTGGTCCACTGTCACATTTCAACCCTGTAATACACAGCGCCACCCATGATTTTGACATTTTATGTGTACAGTATATGTGGAAATTTTAGCCTCATGATGATGTAAATACATATCTACTTACTTCCTGAAAGCTTTGCTCATATCTGAGCAACTGCAGGTACTGATGGAGTTTCAGATGATGCTTTTCAAAGAAACCATCGAAGGCTGACTCCATGTCTCTGAGTTGAGCAAGAAGCCTAAAAACAGAGCGATGCAGACACTGAGCTCATTTTTCCACTCAATATTAAGTAGTAAAAGTTACTCTATTACTATAAGAACAAAAATGTAGGATTTTTTTTCTAACCAAAACAGGCATTCTGGTCTGTAGTAGATTACAGTTACATTCATCATCTAGTTGAAATGATATAGTAAAGAGACCAAAAAAGGGCTGTTTATTGACGGCCTACCTCTGCACAGTATCCCAGTCCAGCTTCACATCCCAATGGGAGTCATCATCTTTTCCAGATCTCTCCAGGCTTGAGAGAAGATGGCGTCCCTCCTTTGACACTGACCTGATTGCATCCTGTCACAAAGAGGATCATTTACATCGTAAATGAACAACATTCATGCTATACTGCTAGATATCTGGGGAAAAGAAGTGTAACAGGCGAAGGATAAATACCATTGGAGGAGTAATAAATGAGCATCATAAGAGAATCTTACTTTGAGTTTCCTGTATTTGTCAGTGTGGGACTCCAGGAGGTACTCTATGGCTTTTACTTCATCGGGCAGATCTGTCTCTGCCAACTCGGTGCCAAAGCCCTGTAACATCTGTGCTATATCTTTGACTGTAACAGCAAAACTTTCAATGGCCTGTTGGCAAAGCAAAGAGCACACAGAAAATACAAGAACATTGTAAAACTGGCGCATGGAAAAACAAACAGTGCTGTTAGTCAGATCACTGGTGGGCTGAAAGAACAACCAGCTGTGGCTCAGTGTCAATAACACGGAGGTCTGTGATTTCTAACGACACCTGTCACTTTCCAGGAAGCCCGGTGTGTTTGAGAATGATCTGCAGCTTACCGTTCGTAAAACAATCCAGTCACTATGACAGTAGTCCAAAGTCCCTCCGAACTCTGACGTCAGCTGGTTCTCTTCGATGTAGTGCAGCAGGTCTGTTACAGAGCTCAGCATTACCACCTAGAGGTGCATACAAAAGCTGAGACCTCACAAAGAACACGGCATACTTCAATCACATTTATTAGAGGGGTGTGTTTCCTTTTTTGTTACATTCTCACATATTATTAGCCTGTGTTTATAAAATCCAGTGGGTTTTTTTTTATAGTTAGTTCATTCAAGTATCTTTAACAAATATTTTGATCATTAGACATCAGAAACCTTTTAGCACATAGCGCCTTTATTGTGATAGTTCATAGTCACGTGTTCTTGTCTGTGTCACCTACAGTACATTTGACTCATGGAGTTCAGCTTCAAACAAAAATAAGGTGTACCTTGTTGTAGTGTGGGACATGTTTGGAAACTGAGGAGGAGCTGCCTTACTGGCATCTTAAGCATGAAGTCCTCTTGGCTGAAGCGGAAACCAATGTCAGTAACAGTGCGGTGGAAGAAGCTGGTGGGGCGAAGCACCAAGACCAGGTGGAGGTTCCCAGGGAAGGAAGCCTTGAAGAGTAGAAAGAAGATATCACTGCATATAGAGAAGCGAGTCAGCGTGAAAATAAAGCTCTGTGGCACAAAATCTGAATATTTCACACATCAGTGCAGTTCTAGCCCGTTTGCATACTGACATGGGAGGGGAAAAAAAGAAGAAGTAACGAGCGCTCATGCTCCACATCTGACAGGAGAGACTTCAGGTCTGAACCGTCCTGTCGGATTACTGTCAGCCTAATGGATTCAAGGCTCTGTCACTCTGTCACTTAAACACACGTCGTATGCTGCTTTTCATCTTTAGATTGTGTGAGGTCTGGCTGTCTGGAAATGTGTGCTCACCATATTACAGTCGAGACACAGCTTACATTATAAAAGTATAGAATGATTGAGCTTCTTGAAGGTGAGATAAAAAAAAAAAATTAAAAAAACTGGTGCATAAGGATGGAAAGAGAGAAAACGAATGTAATCTCACATTTTATTAAATCAATGCATCATTAACCCCTCTTTCATCATGCAAGTACAATGCAAATTCCTGTCCTGAAGCAAAAAACAAAAAGTGAAAACGTCTACAAATTATTTTGACATTTTTTTGGGGGGGGGTAAAACTACCAATGCATCTGCATGCGACGCAACTTCTGTCTTTCACTTGCCCCGACTCCACGCAGGATCGATAACTCACGCTTCTGATTTGAGGATAAAACATGCATGAAACGGCCGCACTTGAATCGGTTTAGGTTTCATTCGGGTTTCACACGCAGGACAATCGCGTGACTAAGCAGAACTGCGCTCTGCACCGCAGTGCTACACTCGCCAAGCACAAGCCGGTGCCGCATTCTCCCTGCCCGCCCCAAAAAAAAAAAAAAAAAAAAACTTCAGCCTAAACTCCGCGACGGCAATTCAAATGAATCAGCAGCTCGTTACCGGACTCCTCCGGATCTTCGGCATTCCTCGCCGATAAAAGCAGTCAGCCATGGTGTTGCAAGCCATCTTCGCGAACTGTAAATTTTCTTTCAAACGTGCCAAGCTAAGGTATGCAACTCCCTCAGGCTGGCCGACCACAGCCGCAGCGCCGCCGCCGCTGCCGCTGCTGCTGCTGCTGCTGCTGCTGCCTCTCAGACGGAGGGTGGCAGCGCTGACTGCAAAGTTTCCCTCCCTTCCTCCTCGTTCCTTTCCTCTCCGCGTCACGAGCGCTTTTTTTTGCTGAGTCACACATTTGCAGCAGTATGCACGAGAGACGCGGCTGCAGAGTGAAGGTTTGGGCAACACTTCATACTTTGCATCGCGTCGGTGAAGAACACGCGCAAAGCCTAAGGGTGCCGACTACCTGGGAACTGCTCAGGTTTTCAGCACCACGGACAGCGCATAGTGAAAACAGCATAGAGACAGTTCTACAAAGTATTCATAGTGTTTCCATGTAATGATCGATCGTTGGCGTCATCCTCTCTGCTAACAATATTGATTGCAATAAATTGCATTGTTGAAAGAAAAAAAAAAAAAAAAAAAGACTTACTGCTATCCTTGCGAGTGCAGTTTTGATAGATGCCCATGTATCCAGTCTTCGATCTAAAATGATGATAAATTTGACCCCAGGTTGCCTCGTTCTGCAAGAAAAAGTGATGTACTCGCGTATTAATGTCATGGCGTTCTGCACAATCGTCGTGAATTTGATTTTTCAGTGGTTTAAGATCTGAAACGAGAAAAGATAGCTATGGGTGAAAGCATTATTTGGTTCTTTATAAGTACATACATTAGTTCTTTATCATGGAACATTCACTGCAATAACACGTGAGGGGGGAAAAAAAAAAAAAAAAGCCCTGGACTTGATCCAGTTTTAAGTATCCCTAACAGTTGGGAGAGTGAGGTTTGGGCTTTGAGGACATCAGGAGGACATTTGACAGTGAGCTCAGGAGCAGAGAAGGCCAGCTGTGCTCAGAATACAAGTGCTGGGCTTTTGGTGCACTGCAGAAAGGGATGAGGAGAAGAGACAAAAACAACAGGAACAGATGGAGAACATACCGAGGGATGAGAGTGAGGTATGTAAAGACTTTGGCTAAAGCTTCCTCTGGAATGTCACTGAAAGCTGAGCATTCGGGGAGTGTGATGATGACACTAGAGTCTTCCCCGCGACCCCCTAGGGGGAAAAAAAAAAAAAGAGGAAACAAAGTTAACCTGAAGTCTTCAGTACACTCTAGTTCTTGGTAGGACAGAAATGTATGAATTGTTATTTCAGTCAGTGAAAAGTGTGGTTGGGATCAAACTTTAGATTGGACAAGGCAGCAAGTTTCTAGGGACACGAACGCTGGTAAACAATAGCTCTCACCTGAGAGGTAGGCCACCTGTTTTTGTATGTAGCCTCCCACTTCCTTCATGCTTACAGGTACAGTCACCTCTGGAACAAGACAAAAGAAAAACAACGCAGGCTTGAGGGATTTGTATGTAACGGTTTTTATATGAATTCTAATCAATTAAAGCAGGTGCTGCTGATTTACTCAGAAGCTAAATACTACATTTTAATGAGATTCTCCCACTTTCACATTCATTTATACATGGAAGAGTCTGTAATATTTAAATGCCCCAGAGGAGACCATCAAACCGTTCAGTCATGTCCACATAAAATAAAAAGATTGGAACATGTTCTTTTTAATATTTCATAGGCTGTAAAGCCTGCAAGCCCAATAGTAACAGCTTCTTTTGTATGTTGATGAAGTCACTTGATGGCCTAAATGATTTTTGAAGGCTCATTTAAACATAACAACTTGCCAACAAATGTCACCTATCAGCTTTAATTGGGAAGTAAAGACTGGGTTAGTGAAACATTGTTTTTTTTTGGCCAGCGTTTCTTGTTGTAGATACTGCCTCGCTGTGGCAGGTGTAAATGCTGCATCCGGTGCATCCAAAGCAATTAGATCATTACAGCACATTAGCTCATTTACAGTGCAATCTGAATTGAATCCGTGCCGTCATGTCAAGCTTATTGGCAATTGGCCCAGTTGCTCATGTTTGCTGCCATTAGCTGTGCACTCCAAGATGCCAATACATACACAGACTCGGTACAGTTCAAAAGAAGCTCTCATCATGTGTACTTTGGTGCAAGAATTCATTCGTGTTAATACTAAAGTGATGAACTTTCAGTGAAGGGACAGCACATCATTAACACAAACTCATTTACAGACACACTGCAAGAACGTTAAACGTGTGATTGAGTCACAAACCACACCGTCCTAAATGTCTCTACCCCTGTTCAGCGGCTAACGCAACTGATCCACAGGAGTTGTTTTTCTCACAATTCATTATTTCCCCATCCATAATTGATAGACACATACAAAATTAAACAGAACAGAGAGTTAGAAAAACACAGACAAAAAAGATGGGAGAATGCTAACGAAAAACAGAGTGGAGGTGGTGTTATTTTCCATCCGTCGGCTGCAGTAATAGCGTCCATCAGGCTGTCAGAGAGCAGTAATGAGGTCTACTGGTACCTGCTGAATATTTAATGTGTGCCTGTAACAGAGAGCAGGGCTGGGCCGGAGGAGGACTTTAGGCAGGACTGTGCACACATAGATGCGGAGTAAAGTTACAGTCACACTAGAATGGTTGTATCATCATTTATGTTGTGTGCCACAAGACCTTAAGGAAGTTGAGACAGGTCTTCAAATGGATATTTGTAATGCAATATTGTTATGTATTTTCCACTGGACTAACTGTGATATACTGTACAACCATATTATGTAATAGTGTGAGCTTCGAAATGGGAAGATCGTATTTCAGATAAAAATGCGTTTCAAAATTAGAATGTCATTCTTGATGACTGTTATTTTAAGTTTTGTTTGTAACTTGCATCGTGATCTTTCCAGCTGACATACAGGCTAGGTTGCTCAGGTGAAAATCAAATAACCCGTGTTCTTACGCACAGAGAGACGTTTACCAGCGTGAATGGAAACAGAGATTTGCTAGTTAAACAGATCCAGACTCAGACCAATCCTTCCAGTCGGTGTACAAAGCTGACGGCGAGAGCTTATCTCTGTTGACCAAACAACAGATAACCATCAACACAGATTTCTACAGCTTCTATAGAGTATGGACCCTCCTTGAGCTTTTTTTATATTGTAGTTTGAATCACGCTGGATCACTTTGGATTGCTTTAGGTTTTGTGATAATTACCCAAGACTTATTTACTGCATGTTAAAGTCAAACCAGAGTAGTGACCAAGATTGTGTATATTTTATGCACTGTGAGACGTCAAAATTTAAAGACTGTTAAATATTAAGAGATTGGAAAATACTGGACACACGTTGGAAAACTAAATAAAAAGAATGAAGGCAGATAGACTGAGTTTGACTCAATATGGATGATGTAAAGATGGGCGACAAATTAAAGGAAACACATAAATTGTCTTAGTTAGGTGTTGATCCACTACGTGCCACCAGAACAGCTTCAGTGCTCATTGGCATTGATCCTAGTCTGTGAACTCTACTGGAGGGATGAACGCCATTCTTCCGAAAGATATTCTCTCATCTGAGGTTTTGATGAGGGCGGTGGAGAGCGCCTAGGTTTTCAGTCGGGTTGAGATCTGGTCGCTGTGAAGGCATATGCTGCACATCATTTTCATACTCATCAAACTATTCAATAAGCCTTCATGCCCTATAGATGGGGACATTGTCATCCCGGAAGAGACCAGCCCCATCAGATTTTTAAGGTCGCCCATGCATACTTTCATTCAGTCTGATTTTGTGTTTTGTCCAAATACAAACATGTAATCCCTTGCAGAGCAACAAATCCTTTTGTGCACATACAAATGTGTTCATAGTACACAGAGAACTACTCTAATACTGCTTTTAGGTCATGAGATGTTTTGCTAAACAAAGCTTTCAGTGCTAAGGAGATTAGACTAGAGGAGACTTGTGTTTGGATGGAAGATGTAGGTGTAAATTATGGATTCCATCAGCTGTGATACAGACACTAGATATATTTAAACGTGGAAAGGCCTGGATGATAAACACTGCACAATTCTGTGTACCTGTGACCTATAATCTCTGGTCTGGATTTAGTTTTTGGAATAGAGGACATCATTCATGAACTATTTTGCCATGTAAAAGGCGGCATATGTTGTTTTCATTTGTAGTGTGCTTGTTACGAGACTTTTGTTTCATTTGCATTATGTACATTTCTTGGTTTACTTGGAAATCCTCACGTGCTTGAAACGCCCTTAAGAAGGCTCATGTGCTTATGTGTTTTAAGCTTTTGCTGATGTAGAAAAAAGACGGCAAAAACGTTAGCACTGTAAGCAATAACGTATTGGTTCTCATTAAGTAAATGATGAGGTGTGTGATGTGGTATACGTTTGATGCAGCAGTGCGTTCGTTATGCTCACCGCTGCATCCCATGTAAGAAGATTAGGACAAAACCAGAGTGTAAGGCTCACATTACACACGGAGGGGAGAAACAACCTCACCTGGTATAAATAGAAATTCACCGCAGCCTTTTCTCTGCTGTCTCTGTTACCTACACACCCCAGTAAAGGTCCAATGAACCTACTGGTTACATAAAAGGCAAGGGCCCATCAATTAAACAATAACTCAAGTTCACCAAGATCCCAAAGTAATTACATTAGCCTCTGGAGGAAGCTGATCCATTGAGCTGTAAGTCCCATCAGGCACTATTTCTGTCCATCATCTTACCTACTTTTTGTTCATTTTTGTTGGTGTTGTTTAAACTTCAGCTGACAAAAAAAAAAAAAAAGTGTCGATGACAAGGTTTTGGAACAAAATATTTAATGTTGATGATAAATCAGAAACAAAAAAAAGACTTTCTCTCTGGTTTTTAGACTCCTTGTAAAACATACCCTGAATAGTAAAAGCTTCACAATCGTATTTACAAAGTAGGATTCACCAATGAATAAAAGAAATATATTGCCTTGTCTCTCATCACCGCCCACAGTGATATACAAACTACAGTTTGCAGATACAGACTACAAATTGTTACTATGGACAAAAATGCATCCATCTGTGATGGCTTAAAATAACTGCCATAATCCCTGCAATGGCCCACTCTCTGAGAGCAAAGCTGCAGGAACTGGCACATCAATAACACTGACCAACATAAGATACAGACTGCAGTCCTCCCAATTTTTCATGTTATGTATTTCATATTAAAACATGAACCCTGTAAACGAGACTCAACAGCCTACTTCATCATTTAAGTTCCAATTAACTTAATTAACATGATGAATTGAGCATGGGAGATAGTTTAGGAGCAGATAGAAGGTTATATTCAAAGTCTGCTAGTGGTAACCAGAGGTTAAACGAGGACTGTCAGTATCATATGTACTCACGCTGCAGAGTGCTCTCTAGCTGAGAGCCAGCTTGCAGAAGGCAGTGGTAGCTCTCCATCTCTTCCTTGGGCTCTTTCTCCGGCTCTCTCTCCTCCTGCAGTGACGCTGGGCCCATTCCCCTCGTCTCCGACACAGAATCAGGCTGGGAGAACCTACGCTGTCGTGGGAGGTATTCAGAGTAGTCCAGGCCTTATGTCCTCTTCAGAGTCCTATAGTCCTCCATAGTGTCCGTATATAGAGGCTGGCAACAGCAGCAGTGAAACTTAGGCTCCCCTGCCTCTGCAGCTCCCCAGATCCAGTTGGGACAGGTCCCCGAGGGTGCTGCTGGATCTTCCTGACCTTGAGCTGCATAGAGGGCCTCCACACAGAGCAGCACACCTATAACAGATAAAGGCCTCTCCACTTGAGCAGAAAACAGTGGGTTGCCGTCCTCTTGCTCCTTACACTGGGTGTGATGTACTTTTACTCTCACAGCCGCACACTGGCCCGGCAGACTGTCCTGCTCTCAGTAGCAGTCAGCTACTTCAAAACAAACAGGGCTCCATCTGGCCACTGCTGCCTGCCTGTCTCTCTGTTGCCCCTCCCCTCCCTCTCTGAGCTTTAGTGCGTCAGCTCTGCACTGTGCAGAGCTCAAGAGTCTACTCGTGATACACTGCCAACTCCCTCCCAACTTTTCCTCTCCTTCACACTCCATGCTGCTTTTTGTGGTGTTCTATGCCTCCAGTATAATTGTCACTCTACTATAGTAAGCAGGATTGTTTGGCTGTCTCATCATTAAGTCAAATATAAATGCTCAGTGGAGAAGAGATCTTTTGTAAAATGAAAATGAAAATCTACCGCACCCTCGGCCAACAACTTAGGCCAATGTGAAGCACAGCCTTTAATACACAACAATCACATTCAAACAGAACAAATATGAAAGGGTGTCTTTGTGTACATACTGATACACTGAGCCTTTCTCGGCTCAACTCCCCACTGCTCAGCCTACAGCTACTATGAATGGATCAGTACTCATTTACAGAAGTGTGGAGGAAAATCATACATATTCTTCTCTACACAGTGCAGTTTTCTTCATGTGAGGCCACACATGGAGCAGTAGAGGAGCAGCGGCACTCCGACCTGATACGCAGCCACTCAGCTGATCCAGCTTAGCCTCTCAGCCATCTCATTACTGCACAGCATCTGCTTAGTGTAGTCAAACACACATACATACATACATACACACACACACACACACACCAACCGCCCACACATACAAACATCCTTACATCAGACAGACCCAGTGACATGACTAAACAGATGACTAGGACATGTGTTTATCTTCAAAACATTCTGCTTTATTACAGAAAATCTTCAGGTTTTGAATATACTAAGTTTCAAAGAGGTACATTCAGCTTGGAGGTTTGAGTGTTCAGGCTGGAGACCCAAAGGCCTTAGCGGCAGGGTGTCCCTACCACAGTTTGCAGAGGTGAGGTGCCTGAAGGTGTCCACCTCCACTGTAAGGCGGCACCACACCTCAGCGCTCCCTCCACTCCTCACAGACAAGGACAAAGTCCAGAACCACAGAGCCTCTCGTGCTTTTTTTGAACATTTTTTTTTTTTTTTTTTTTTTTTTATATAAAACTGGCTGGAAAAAAGGTTGCATTAAAAATACAATTCATTCTTTTATAGTTTTCAATTTTGACAGGCAAAACGTTAGAATTAAATATATTTTAAGCTCTGAAAATAGCATCTCTGATGTCATTTAAAGGTTTTTTTTATTCTTTAACAAAGCAGGCAGCCCCTCTCAGTTATTATTACATTTCTCTGGCACAGTGCAGTCTGGAGGTGAAGTGTCACAGAATAAACAACCTCAAGTTTTTCTATCACAAAACAGACCATTTTAGTAAACAAATTAGGCTGAAAGACATGACAAGGAAAAATTAATATGAACTTTTCTTTATTTATCTCAGTTGGCATTGGCCTTACGATTACATGTCCCATTTTACAGATGCACTGTATCATAACATAGATATGTCAAGCCACAGTCAGTGGTTATCGTGGTTAAAGTTATCATCTGAGTTGGGGAGAGTAAGTACTAAAATATAAAATCACCTCGCTGATAAGATTATAGAACTGTTTGGTGGGATCTTGGGAGTGTGATGGGGGGGCTGCCTGTCTTTGTATATATGACAAAGACTATCAAATGGGATTGGCAAGGGCTCACGTCAAGACTTGGCTGACACAGGCTAACTCAACTGGCACAAAGCTGATCACTCTCCGCAATAAAAAAGATTCATGTAAGAAAAATATAACATTTGTGAGTAAAATTACACTTAACAATAAATATGCCAAATAGACAATACATGTTTGTGGAAAAAAAAGAAGCAAATATACCAAAACAGTATCTAAAAGTGTCTGAAATTATGGCATGTTTAAATGGAATGTATAAAGCACTAAACACAAGTTAAAGGAAGGAACAAAAGGCGAAGCGGTCCACTCCCTCCATCCTGCGGGTCAGCAGATGCGACAAACATCGATGGCAAGGAGGTGCAGCGCAGAGCCTCACAGTGGCATTAACTATATTCAGTGTGCAGTTGTGGGGCTGGTTGTCTTTACACTCCAACCTCAACCTGTCTCAGAAAAATAATGCAAACTAGATAATGGATAATGACCATAAATACCTCATTTAGGCTTTAGTGCATGTGTGCATTAACTTTGTATGCTATGTGTGGTTATTTTAATCTATCCGATATGTGCATGTGTGTGCTCAGGCATATGTTCATGTGCCTTTGTGACAATCTAAGTAATGAACAAACCAGTTTCCTTTATAGTGCAGAAAATGTCTAACCGTACTACGTCACAAGGTTCAAGTAATCCTGGTTTTCATTCAGTTCTGGCTATTCTTATCCAGCACACTTGGACGCAATTATGTAACACACACGAACACGTGCACACACGCACACACTGACTTGTCTTTTTCAGGTCACACTTGTTTGGACAGTGTCGGGCATTTTGTGTCCGTTTCAGACTTAATCTTTTTGGCTTGGAGCAGATAATATCAACATGTGTAAGCTATATATACAGTACAGCACATATATTAATTTATTCATCTTAAGTGGATTCTCTTAAATTATCTCTGAGGTTGGAAGATTTAGGCCACACTCCGAGCAATGTTCCATTGCCAAAGGATGTGCGACGTCTCTAATCTATCTCTCAATCTTACATAAACACACACACATTTTTGGACTGAGTGGTAATATGGCCTCCATTAACCTTTCTCCTGTCTTAGTATTCACTAGAGATTGCAGATTCTTACTGGCAAAAAGTCATCACACAAATAAATAGACACGGGAGAACTGTTCTAACAGTGTTTTTGCTGCTCTGTACTTGTCAAAACACATTCAGTAATGATTTGGACCTGTGGATGAGTGTATTTTCTAAAACCTTTTATAACCATTTAAAGAATAACCATTGAAGAGTGTAAGTACAGCAAAGTAGAATCATTTTTAAAAGTGACATGGCTAAAAATGGGATCATGTCTTATAAAAACTTGCAGAGTACAGGGACTGAGCATCAGTGAAGTGAAGCATTCTTTTGAGCCTTCATTCATGCAAGTGAACCATTCTTGGAGTGGATATTGCAACTGCTTGTTAAAACACAGCAGTTGGATTGAGCTACTGACAAGGCAGTTGTGTTTGCATTCATTTGTAAGCTTGTATAAAAAAAAAAAGAAGAAGTAAAACAAACTGCAAAAACTCATGCCCGTCATCTGAGTAGATATTTAAAAATAATGCAGGGCAATGCTCTGCAGGCATGCGTTGGGGATTGGGCAGAAAAGGACGGAGTAGAGAGACACACAACACCAGCAGGTCAAAAGACTGCTGAACCCCATTTCGTTCTTAAATCTCTCTTTTTCTTCAGATTTTTTTCCTCCTCTCCAGGAAAGATGGCAGACTGCTTTGACCTGACTGGCAAAGGGACCCTGAAAGTGACTGCTGCCTTGGTTGTTGGGGAGTCCTTGCTGCTTTTCACTCGCGCCCCCTCAGGTTCTTATAGGATAGTGGTGTGACCGCTGCAATCTGCAAAAGCACAAGCAGACAAATTTTACTCCAGTGTTTGTTTTAGGAGCTTGTGCTTACAAGAGAAGGAGGACAAGACACCTTGAAATCACCCAGAATCATTATGAGCGGCCACATGAAAATGACATTCCCCGCCACCAGAGACAAGCAGATATTAGTAATGATTCCGATTTCATCCAAGCCTACTGATTTCGTCCAAGTTCGGCCGGGACATTGAGCAGATACAGAATGTTAGGTTTGAGTCTTAGTGCTTTACCTGGATGTTTGTAGGAGGCCACCTTCTGATAGCTACAGGGAAAATAAAAATGCAGGTTAAACAGTGAAAGCTGCTGCAAAGTGACTCTTGCTAGTGTTAAGAAACAGATATTGATGACCCTGGCCAAAAGGGATGGGAGGGGTGACATTCAGACATTCCTACAGGGGGTGGACAAGAAATGAAGATACTTCACAAATGCTGTTTATTCAAACCAAAGGAACAGCCAGTAACATAACTGACTTTGAAGTTTTCTGTTAAAAGATTTTATGATATGGTGATTGTTTTGATTATGTTGTCAACCCCCTGTATGTAATGAATCAGCATTCAGCTTGAGGTTGCAAAGTCAAATCATGCAATGAACCAAGCTCAGCTTCAAGTAAGCACACAGTGACCAACACCACACGTTTGGACAAAACGAACCAAAACACCACGTTAGAATCAGTTCACGAATGACAGACTTAATCGCAGACCAACTCTGCTGTCTCACACCGACAGATAAAGCAAACTGACAGCCATCGTCTCACATACAGATATCCCTAGTCGGAAATGATCATGGACAGAAATTAAAAACATTGCTTCTAAAAACCCAACAACAGATTGGCTTTTTAGAAACACATGCAGTCAGACAAAGTGAGAGGGAGGCTGAAAGGAGCATGTGTCTATACAGAAACTGTAAAGGTTTGCAACTTAAGGTCTAGAGATGCACTGACATGTATTGAATGTGTCAATTGACTGCTTGAAGTAAATGTTTAAAAATAAACTTGAGTCAGACATGAAAAAGCTGCATCGCTTCAGCCAGCCAATAACTGCTATGTAACACACAGGAACAAACTGGGTCTTGCTGAATTTGGCCTGAATGCTTTAGGACTTGATTATCAGGTTAAACTCAGAGTTTGGGCCCAGAACTGCTAGACAGATTGGCTGGGGAGTATGGTTTTGATTGGTTGAAGTGGCCTTAAGGTGGGCTGGTACCTGTTTAAATGACAGTATTGGACTCATCTGAAAAGGTTCTCATGAGCAGTGGCCTGGCCGAAGACCGGGGAGACTGGAGGCCCCCCACGCTCGACTGAACCAGCTTCTTCTAGAAGGGCGAGGCAAGAGACACCATAGACATCACTACACTGATACAGACATACACACTTGGCCTCTCCAAACATACAAGACACATACACACAGGGAACATACATATACATACACAAAGACTTCAACAACTGGGAGACAGGTGGACAATGAAAATCAAAACGACTTTAGACTTTTCCTCACAGTAATAATTTTCAGAAGCCTCTACAAGAAAAAGAATAAAAGATCACGCAGGTCAGACCTCTAGAAAAGACCAGCATTTTTAGCTGTATTCATACATGGATACCAATCTTCCAAATATATTAAAAGAAAGTACTATGTAACACGCGCACACACAGACAAAAGGCAGCTGCCCGCAGTGGTTGTGGGGAGAGTCCAGGATGAGGTTGCTGACTTGAGCCTCATGCAGGTATAGTACTTTTTGGTGCTTTGGCGTGCTGCATTCACCTACTGGACATGCGGAGGCAGCAGGCATTGGAGCAGCACAGGCAGCTGGGAGGAGACACTGACTTGACTGATACGACTAGACACACAAAGATAGAGGACTGACTGCACGCTTTCAGCATGGACATCTGGTCCTACTCCACACTGCTAGCTCAGCCGAGAGTCACTGAGAAGAACTGGGCACACACCCACCACTAACCAACATGTCTTCCAAATCAATATATCTTAAGAAAGGCACTGAAGACAAGGTTTTTAAGGTTCTTTTGAAAAGTAAGCTGTCTTATCTGATTTGATCAGTCCAGCTAAGTAAAAAGCTGCAGAGTACCACCCCCGAGTTACTTAAAGAGTAAGAATGGAAGTCTAACAGTGGGAGAGGAAAGACACAACAGGTAGGAAACAAGCAAGACTGGCAGACACACAAACTGTGTGGGCAGAGAAGACTTAAGAATAGGAGCTGGCAGAAAGAAAAAAGAGACCTCAGTCACTCCATGAGAAGCTGTGAGTGCTAGCGGTCTGCGACAACATGAAGATAGTAGATGTCCCCGAGGAAGGAAGCCGATGTTTCATCTTTAGGGTGGCAGAGATCCAGAGGGAAAGAGAGAGGAAATAAGAGGGTGAGACAGAGCGAGGAGAATGTGTAAAAGTGCAAAAGTGAGAATAGTATTCAGAAAAACTAAGTTTGAAAGGTGGGAAATGAGTTAAAGCAGGGTTAAAGGGAGTGCACTGGATTGTTAGACTGCACTACCTATAAGAACTGTCATCTTATATTTGTACTGCAAACACCATAATTCACAGGGTGCGAGGCTCAGTACCCGCCAACAAAAATATCACATAATTAATGTTTTTGATTTTGTTTATAAGATAATCACTCAAACAAAATAAAACCCAACAATTTGAGACCATTTTCAGACATAATTACATTGTGACTTCGGCCACATATGTGCAACACATTTGATTTGGTTTATAACTTTTCTGAAAAAATAAATAAATAAAAAGACACTTTTGTTTTTAATGAGTGGAAAACATGTGTACGTACCACTAAACATTTCCAGCTGTTTAGAAAACACACTTCCCTTAAGGAAAGCTAATTGGAATGGCAAAATAAATCTGGGAAAGCTGTCTTCTGAAGGAAATGGGAGGTAACTCAAACTGTCCCACTGAGGAAAACAACTTGCTTTCAAAGTGTTGCTGAAATTAAAGCCTGATCTTGACCATTTACAACACCTGAACTCTTAAAGTCCCCATGAAATCAAATTTGATGTTTTTATATATGTCTTGCACTACACCTCAACTACACACTAGTATCAGAGACATCTATGAGAAAAAAGGAGTTTTGTAGAAGCTGAAAAAATATATTCTTTATGGTATTTCACACTGTATCATTTCCTGGGGGAAAAAAGTCTTGATGACTCATCCTGCACTCTGGGGCATATATCCAGTGAAAGATAGATTTTATGCCCCTCCCACTCCGCTAGCTGTTTCATGGGGACTTTAAATCATCACAAGTTTGACCATCATAAATGTAGAAAAAAGACAGAGAGCATAGTAGGGAGAGATAAAAAAGGAGAGAGGGAAAAAGAGAGCAAGTGAAGTAGAGAACAAATGTGTGCCAGGTCAACAATGTGTGTGCGTCAGCTCTACCTGTCGTGAGTGGGGGCCGCGGGGTTTGCGGAACACCACAAGCAGGATCTCTGGCAGTAGGCTGAGAAGGATGAGCAGGATGATGACCAGCCAGGCTGACACCGAACTCAGCATGTTTGCAAACACGAAGTACAAACGCTGCTGCCTCAGGAAAGGCCTACAGGGGGAGAGAACACTTTGGTTTACACTGACAGAAGAGC
>JAPQRN010000002.1:14450610-14499940 GCA_037367275.1 Coranthus polyacanthus
TATATATACCTCCTCATTATTAATCAAATAAATTCATCCATGTGCTCAAAACTGTAATCAAATAATCTCTTTAATATCGAGATTTTTATACAAGTTACACAATTGGAGCTCCATAAAGTTGTAACACACATACAGATGCTACTCTGATAATATAATGTCCATATACTATGTGCCATGGCAGTAAAACATGACACATGGACATGTCCGACACATCTGTTTCACAGTGTAGTCTGCATATCAATCAAAGCTCAAACATCCCATGGGGGAGCAGAGAGGGAGGGACAATCTGAGGGAGAAGTCTGGCATTCAGGAGGACGAGGTGGTGTGAATTCAAGGGACTCTGCCTTCTTTCATGTTCAGAACATCTTTGAACCTCACAGAGCCTCAGGACATACTCACTTGCTGCGAATAGCCGCAGAAGAACTGGTACAAAAACTGAGGTAAGATGAAGCAAAGGTTCTGCAGGCAAACAGAAAAAGAGAACAGGCTCACACTGATGCAAAAAAAACATAAAAGAACATCAAACGCATCCATAAATTTATATGTACTTAGAAAGCAAGTTGAACATAAAAATATTATGAGGATTGATTCAGTGAAGTCTGTGCCAACACACTTAATCCTCAAATAAAGGGAGTGTGTAGGTTTGTTTGGGAAATGCAGGCTTTGCGAAACCCACAAGTTCTTAGTTTGCAACAGCAAAACAACAACAACAACGAACAACCAGCCAAAAAAAAACAAAAACAAAAAAAAACAGCAGCACTTCCTACCTTGTAAAAGAAATACTGCACCAGGTGAGCAATGCGAACATAGTAGAGGTGTCCATGTGCCAGCAACAGTTTCTTGAGGTGCTTGAGTTTGGGGATGGCATAATCACTGTTCCTTACTGCCTGTCGACCCTCTTTACCCTTAATACCTGAAACATCAGGATCACACAATTACACACGGCCCTCAATGTTTTAGACAACTTTGGGCAGCTTCTGAATGAGATTTCTTACCAATGCCAACATGAGCTTCCAAAATCATGCTGACATCATTGGCACCATCTCCAATGGAAAGGGTGATTGGGCTGCCTTTAGAGTTCTTGACCATTTTAACTATCTAAATGAAGGAAGACGAGGGGGGTTTAAGTAAAAGTGTTCACCATAAAAATCAATGATTCAAATTTGCGCTGGACAAATATTTTGCTCAGCTCAAGATATTTTTTCTGACCTGTGCCTTCTGTAAAGGAGCCATGCGGCAGCATAGCACAGCAGTGCAGTTTTGACAAATCTGAAGGAACAGGTTCTTGTAGCGACTGGAGTTGGAGTCAGAGGAGGAGTTAAAAACCATTGACAGAGTGGCTCCGTCTATAATGAAACCGTAGTCCTGGTTGGCTGAAGACCAGCTCCTGCATCACAGAGAATAAAAAGGACTTAGCATTCAATAAAATGTGTCAAGACATTAATAAAATAATACCATCTAGTTTGGTGAAGTGATAGAACTAAAGCAGAGCAAACAGAAGTCTGTAAACCTGGTGACGCCTGCTTTCACCGGTGGTGCATCCTGCACAGCCTTCTTATGATATTCCAGCAACAGCTCATGCAGTCGCTCCTCACGCCTCCTCCCTCCATCCTCCAGAGTTCGTACAGTTAACTCCAACAACTCTGTGTTCCTCTGAAACAATCGACAAGCATAACAGGTGGATTTTGCTGTCTCCATCTTGTCACCTGTTAAGACCCAGACTTTTATTCCTGCCCCCTGCAGAGCCTCCATAGTCTCTGCTGCTTCCTCTTGAAGCCTGTGGGACGGAAACAAAAAAATACATTAATAAATGATGAACAATATAGAAAAATAGAAAAATAAAGAGTCACCTTGTGATGCTCATGGGACAGGTTGCAAATTAGCTGCACCAACAAATAGTGTATGCATAATCCTTAATATATTCACAAATGTTTGTTTGTTAATGATTTAAGAATACAATGAATACTAGTCTGACATAAATGTATTTATTTGTCTCAAAAAGTGCACTGGCTGTGAAGTGAAATTACACAAGCTTCCCCACTGGGATCATCAGCAAATGAGGCATCATTATGTTGTGTGATTCACCCACCGATCTTCCACAGCAGTAGCTCCTATCAGACTCATGCCAGTCTCCACCTGGTTGTAAACAGCCATGAGCTTCTCCTCTCTGTCCTGCAGAGCCAGCCTGGCTTCACTCAGTCCTGCATCTGCCTGGGCATACTCCACTGCACTGAGATGTTTGTAGGCCACACAAAGCGTCCTGTAGCCCTCCTGTACAGCAGGGCAAGTTTAATTATATAGCGATTTTCATACACGACAAAATAAAAGGAACATCCAGAGAGGAAAGTAAAGAAAATGATTAAACAATAAAATGCAAAAAATTATAAAAGTATAAATTACATTAAATTATAAAAGACAAAAACACAATTTTAATAATGATTAAAATCATTACAAAAGATGCAGGACTCCAGACTTAAATAGCAATAAGCCTTAAGAAATAACAATAAGACAATAAGAAGAAGGCGTAAATTATTGTATTCAATTATAGGAAAAATGTATGTCTACATTTGGGACAAATGGTAGTTTGTTCCTGTCGTATGCAGCATGATGGCTGCTTCACGCCGTTTAGTTTGGATTCTGGGCTCCACCAGCTGACCTGAGGCAATACATCTAAGATTCCTACTTGGTTCATATTCTTTAAAAATATCGCAAATGTTCTGTGCCAAAACCATTCAGTGATTTATAGACTAGTAGGAGCACTTTGAAATCTATTCTGTAGAAACCTGGAACAAACAATTTTACAAAACAAAAACATTCTGTTCTGAAACCAATTAAGTGATTCTGAGTTAAAACCTGCCTGACCTTGGAATCAAAGAACAAATCTAGAAATATAACACAGGATTTATTGCAGTATTTGCTACAGACCGTTGCATTGCGCTCTACATGCATGCGTATCCTTTCAACCTCCTCCTGTCGGACACGGGGGAAGATGGAAGAGTCTGCTCCTTTGCAGAAAAGCAATGTATCACCTGGACACAAAAAAGATAGGCATACTGAAGCGTATACGGCATGGCCGAGCACCAGCATTATATCACAGGCAGTAATTATAGGCTCACCTGATGTGGATCGGACTATCACGCTCATTCGCCTTCTCACTGGATCAAAGTTCAACACATGAAGCAGTTCATACCTTTGAGATGTTCGAGACGGATATAAAAATCAAACCTTTAGTGCAATATCAAACAATGTAAAATACTTTTTAAAAAAATATCATAAGATGACAGATTTGAAAAATGTGCACTTATCTCCAAAATCAGTGACTTACTTTTCAATATCATTATTCCTGTTAAGTATTTTCATGGTCTTACTTTCGAGACCCAGAAATGTGAAGCCATACCTGCAGATGGAGACAAAGCATCACTAATGGCCCATTTATTCACTCACAAATCAAATAAATAAGATTTGCCATGAAGTTCACGATGCATGTTAAACTATATTATGCATTATTCATTTTTTATCTAACTGCCCTGTCTACAAGGATGTAGTAATTTGTGTTGTAATTTTTAGTAATTTATGTTGATTTCTTTTGTCTGGATGATTATGGAAAACTTGAGTTGTGCTTCAACAAGGGAATCGGTTTATAGCAGTTTTTTTTTTTTTTTTTTTTGCCAAGCTTGGGAGAGAAGGCTGAATAATTTGTTTAATACTGAGTTGTAAAAGAAGCTGTAATTTAATTTTGTAATGAAATGTTTGACCACTACACCTGTACTTATAAACGTGCTTTGTGTGCATGACACAAATATAAAAGAATCAATCGATTCATATTTACCTGCAAATAATTCATTGAATAATTGTGACAATGTCAGCTAACAACCAACACTGTTATTTCAGGCAGTCTCTTACCTCATGGCACCCTTGACCAAAGCAACCTCATCAGGTGAAGAGGCAATAAAGCCTCTCTGCTCTTGTGGTTGAGACAACTCTCCATCCACCCCCAGGCCATCCAATTGGTCTGTCAGTCCATCCACTTGGTCCTGACCCTGTTCTGTAGACTCTTTCACCTGGACTGTGTGGCACAGACACAGTGCACGCAGAAACAACTCTTCTCTCTCCTAATAACACAACATAGATAAGTCTTAATAAAATTGGAAATCGCTACAAAATGAGTGTCATTCAACTAAATAACTGATTCAACTGTTTCAAATGCAACCACTCTTTCTACGGTATGCACCACATACCGTTACTGGGGTTTAAATAAAACCATAAATTTGCAACCACTTGTCTAAACTGACACCTTATCAACATGCGTGTTGAAGTGCAACAGCCTGTGAGGTGTTATCAGGTGCTCATGTCAAGAGCACACATCCACTTTGCTCCCCCTCCATGTGAAGTGCATATGTTGACATGTCAGGAAGTATGTATGTGTTTGACCTGTGAAGGGTCTTTCTGAGCAGCGAGCTATGTAATGGCCATATGTTGCCGCATGTGTGACTTTAACAACAGATGGAGGGACACCACAACACCCACCCTGCCAGCTTTCTGCTGTAGTTTGCTCACAGGTCCATCTGTGACACAGAAACCGTCCAGCTCGGAGCTTGCGTCCCGGTATTTGTACTGGAAGCCATCGATGCAGCACTCTATGAACTCCATGTTATTTTGTGTGAGGGTGCCTGTCTTATCTGTGAAGACATACTCCACCTGTAGGCAATGTGATGAGAGCACATTATGGATTGATCCAGATCCATAAAAAGATAATCACATAACCATTCTAACCATAACAGGTTCTAACAGTAACAATTGGAAATAAATAATTAAGCAGGTTAATGAAGCATCATCTTCAATTGAAATAATTATGTCAGTTCTGTTGAAAAAAAAGTCAATCATGTACACCTGGTATTAGTTATAAGCATCCCACATTTTACTGAACTTTACATCAGTAATACTACACAGTGAGATTATTTTGTCCCAAATGATCGGCCATTATAGTATTTTTATATTGGCACAGGAACAACATAACTGCAAGCCATCTGTATAAACCAATCATTACCTTGGTCTAAGAGTGCCCTAATGTCAGACATCTGGACATTTGATAAAACTACATTCTGAGGGCCTATGACAATTTACAGTGCGGTACAGGAACCGTTGGGTGATTTTGAAGGGCTGCTGTTCTTGATTGTCATTATGTGGCTATTTGTTACAGAAAGGACTGAGACAAATGTTTCAGAAGAGGCTGAAGACAGCAAGACAAAAGACTGCTGAGAAATAAAACAGGAGAGTTTGAGAAATACTGTATCAAAGGTTGTTCAGTGCTGTCTTGCACAGTGATGGCACAGTGGTAGTGATGATACCAACTGACTAATCCGTAATCTGCTGTGTTTTCATGTCACCTTTTGGTATCGCCTCAGCTTGCACCTCAACGGAGGTGATAATGACAAAAAAACAAACTACCAGGTACTTTCCAGTAGAGTCGAGCCAGTACCATGTAATGGAAACACACCATTACACAGTTTGTCAAATTGAACATGAAGGCATAGCACTGAATAATTGTTCCTTGTCAACTTAATGGTTTTCCTGGAAATATTACTCTTGTCCAAGAATTTATGATTTATTAGAAAGGTTGACCTTAGACTTCTGTGTTTTAGATGTAAGGACTTTTAGTTTGCAGAAAGAATATTCATGACAAGCCATTTTCTATTAAAACATCATTTGATTTAGTATATGTGCCTGACCTGTCCCAGCTCCTCGTTAAGGTCTGAAGTGTTGACCAGTGCCCCCTCCTTGATTTCAGGGTCAAAGAAATCTTTGTCCCATGTGATGAAAAAGGATCCCAAAAACTTTTGCATTTCAACCGTCACATACATGGACACCGGAATGATGAAGTTGAAGAGCACCATGAAGGACAGGAAGTCAGTGAACATCTTTAGGTACTGTTGGAAAAAGGAAAACAAAGGCACACCTGTAACACAATGTGAGATGGCGTGGGACATTTGTTGGAAGGGTGGATGTTACTACAGTAATACATCCTGCTCCCTGTACAGGATGTTCAGGGAGTAGCAGAAGAGTTCAAAACAAAGATAACATGCTATGATGTGTTCAGGGTCTCTGCTATAGTAGACTTACAACTAAGAGCTGTTCCGAGAGCAAGCTGGGACCCAGTACAATTCCTGTGTTAGTAAGTAAAAGAAGGAATCAAGTGCGTTCAATTTATGGGATAAATCAATCTAATCTGTTACCTGTACCATGTAAAGCCCAGACCATCACAGAGGCTTCTGTTATCTTTACAAAGCTAGCTTTACTCAATATTAGATCTCTGGCCAACAAATCTCTGTTAGTAAAAGACTTAATAATTTCATACAATTTAGATTTCCTTTTTCTGACAGAGATATGGCTAACAGAAGGTACAAGTGCTACTGTTCCACTGTAAAGAGACTTCACTTGGTGATTTTACTGTAGTTCTTCTGAATAGCTTAGTTTTATTTTAAAGGGTGCCCCCCAAATTCTACTTTTAATCATTTACAGACCTCCAAGATACTGTGCAAATTTCAATGATGAATTTACAGAATTACTGTCAATTATCTCCACTCATTTTAACTATTTTATCTCAACTGGGGATTTTAACATTCACATGGATAATAAGATGGATGGTAAAGTCAAAGAACTTTCTTCTGTATTGGACACCTTTGGTGTCTTGCAACATGTACAAGAGCCTACACACACTCAAGGCCACATTTTGGATGTGGTTATTTCTAAAGGTGCTGATGTTTCCTCTGTTGTGGTTACTGACTTGGCCTTGTCTGACCATTTCTGTGTTTTGTTTGATTTACTGATCACTCAGAATGTTCAAACAACCTTCTTCTCTGTTAAGAAAAGGTACATTAATGAGAGAACAAGTGCTCAGTTTATGGAGGCCATAGCTATGTCACCAACAATGAGTGCAGAGATAGTTGATGGACTCTTGGATCATTTCAACTTGAAAATCTTGAATGTAATGGATGCTGTTGCAGCAGTCAAAATCAAGAACACTTTGACCAAACAGAAAACACCATGGAGAAACACCACAATGGTAAAAGGCCTAAAAAGTGAATGCAGAAAGGCTGAGGTAAAAACTATTTTTATCTCAATAGTTATTGATCTACTACAAATAGTAAACAGCTCACTGATATCAGGCATTTTCCCAGAATCACTAAAGGTAGCTGCCATAAAGCCACTCTTAAAAAAGAGAACTCTAGATGCCTATATAATGAACAACTATAGACCTGTCTGTAAACCTCTCTTTTATATCCAAGATTATTGAGAAAGCATTTGACACTGTAGATCATAGAATCCTGTTGCACAGGTTGGAAATTGGGTTGGACTTTCAGGAGCAGGCCTCAATTGGTTCAGGTCTTATTTAGAAGGCTGGGATTACTTTGTTATAACTGGCAGGGATGAATCTGAACGAGTGAGTATGACTTGTGGGGTCCCCCAGGGGTCAGTTCTTGGACCTCTTCTATTCAATTTGTATATGCTCCCTTTGGGCCAAATTTTACAAAATTGTATCATTGATTATCACAGTTATGAAGACAATACACATCTGATTTTTTGTCACCAGATGACTACAGCCCATTAGACTCACCGTGTCAGTGTTTGGAGCAAGTAAACAACTGGATGAGCCACAATTTTCTTCAATTAAATAAAGACAAAACTGAAATTATTCTGTTTGGCAACTATGAAAAGAGGGTCAGCGTTAGTGAACACCTTGAGTCTCGGGCTCTAAAAACCACAGACCAAGTTCGTAACCTTGGTGTGTTAATAGACTCAGATCTGACCTTTGACCACCACATCAAAGCTGTCACCAAGACAGCATTTTACCAAATTTAAAACATCAACAGAATAAAAAGTTTTGTGTCCCAAAAAGACCAGGAGAAGCTAATCCACACCTTTATCTCCAGTAGACTTGATTACTGTTATGGTCTTCTGACTGGACTCCCCAAAAAGAGCATTAAACAGCTGCAGCTCATCGAGAACGCTGCTGCCAGATTTTTAACCAGGACTAAGAGAACAGAGCACATCACACCAGTTTTAAAATCTTTACACTGGCTTCCAGTTAGTTACAGAATAGATTTTAAAATCCTGCTGCTAGTTTACAAGTTACGGAATGGTTTAGCTCCAGACTACATGTGTGATATGTTTAGAGATTATAAACCTAGCAGGGCTCTTAGATTCACTGACTCAGGTCAACTAGTTGAGACCAGAGTCAACACTGAACATGGAGAAGCAGCATTTAGCTGTTATGCTGCAAACAAATGGAACAAACTACTAGTCGATGTGAAATTTAAAGTTAAAAACATTCTTTTTTTCCATGTGCCTGTGCATGAAATCCGCACTGTCACCGCAAGTATTTTTTAATCATTTTAAGTACATTTACTTTAGTTATTTTATTTAATTAATTTATTTTGTTTTTATAATTTTGGGCAATCATTGATTTAGCATTTTGCTTTTATTCCCTCTGTATGTTGCCTTTGTGTGTGAAATGCGTTATATAAATAAACTTGCCTTGCCTTGCCTTGCCTTCAGTGTGTTAAATATACCTTAATAAGAAATCAATAGTCCATGATCATCCAAAAAACAAATATGAAGACAGTCAGTGCAGTGTTGTCTAACAATGTTCACAGTTCATTGAGAGCAACAGCAGATGGTCAACAGTGAAATGGACCATGTTACAATGTAGGTATGCAGAGGCCATTTTGCTGATAAGAGTTTTACAACTGTGGAGGAGAAGAGGCTAAGGCTTGTAAAACGCTTTAATATGATGGATGGAGCCCACAAATGTTACAACTATAAGACTCCACGGGATAAGTACAGTTGAGGTCAGAAATTTGCGTACACCTTGCCTAGATGCATGGAAACTCAAGTTTTTCACAATTTCAAACATTTAATTTAAATATATATATCGTGAAATCTCACCAAAATAGTCGAGAATTTTTAATTTCAGCTGAACTCAGCAGTGAGTACACACTTATAGAACAGCCACTTAGAATCTGCACCAATGCCAATTTTTTTTTTCCTGATTTTCAGAACAGCTTTGATACTATTAGGCACTGAGATCATGAGAGTTGCACATGTCTTTGTTGGAATGTTCTTCCACTCTTCTGTGATGCCTTCTCTGACTTTAGACAAGGTGCACGTAAACCTCTGACTTTGACTTTATGCTACCATCATCGTTAGTCAGTGTTTGATTCACCAGGCAGCTCACATGCTCACCAGATTGGTGTCCTTCTCTCTCTGGGTTTTCTGGTTGTACCAAGGCTCATCCTGCCCAGGCTTGCTCTGCCACACATACTTAAGTGTAGTGCAAACTAGAGCCTTGCTCACCAATATGCAAAGGTAAACCAGAAGGAAGGCGTTGATAGACCTGAAAATAGTAGAAATCAAATTAGAGAGTACGACTAATTTAAGTAATTCGTTTATGTAACGCTTTTTAAACTCCTCTAAACTTACTTCTCCACAACAGAACGTTTCTGAGATTTTCCCTGGTAGTTGAGAGCCATCTTTGTCTCCATGCCAGTGTAAACTGCAACACCTTGAGGAAAAAAAGCAGTGGAAGACGAGGGATTAGCTTTTTATATACTGAGCTAGTTTTAGCAGGACAGATTATTGTTGTAAAATCAATTTTGCTTGACTCACCACAGATTTTCTGGGTATTCTTTAAAGTTGCCCCTTTCAGCAGGAGATTTTCTGGGCCCAAAGACCTGTAAAAACCACACCAGTACATCAAACAGTGTAGTCGGGCAGAAGCTGTACAATCCACACACGCGTCCATTCTCTAAATGGATGCTTGGCAGGGAAGCTGGCATCCACTCCAAAAATCACAGTGACAGTACACAGTATGACTGCAGTCTGGGCTTACACCACTCCCAGTGTTCTTGAGAAGGACACTGGCATTTGTTTGTAGGGCCATTACAAAGCAGTCAATAATAAATGCCCATGGGAGTGCTTTAGAAGCATTGGCTGAAGCCATGCCAGCCTGTTTTAATTTTAATGCTTGTCTGCAATGACGGATCAATGGAATAATGATTTGTTGATGCAAAGGGAAACAAATGAGTGCTTAAGCAACTGTATTTTGATTTTACTCTCACTTAAATTGGCCTCAGACGTTTGTGCTTGAGTGCTCTCACCTCACTGCAGGCTCCTGATTGTTTTTGTAAATGTGCATACGACCAACAAACCTGGAACAAAAAAAACATACTGAGAAGCTGTAGTCAAATGTAAAAATGTAAATGTGATTTTTTAAAATATATTATTAAATCTGATGATACTACAGTGGGTTTGACTGAGATACTGATCTATTAAGAGTTCACTTTACAAAACTGTTGGAATGATCTAAGGTTAAAGGGTTTGAGTTTTGGGAGCCAGCTAATTACTGGTGATTAGCAAGTAACACCCTGTCAGCTTTACTGACTGAATAGTAAGTATCTGGCACCAGGACTTACTTAACACGTCTCAAACACCACTCTGATGTCTGGCTAAATGACAATATTCCCAATTGTTGCCCCAAGAGGGAGCCAAATGCTTTCATAGCTGAGATACATACAAGCGATAAGAATTAACTCTGAGCTAGTCAGGCCAAAAAAAGGCTTGAATTATTAGTTGAATTATTTTCTGAAGAGTGTAGTGGAAACACCAGGCCCACTTTGCCATTCCTAATATGTAACCAACTCAACATAAGTACACTACGGCTTGCCAAATGGTTTCCACTTAATTGAAATGTTACTATTAGAGTCATTTAGGACATTTTGAAATGGCAGTTGAGTGAATTTATTGCTTCACAAACCACAGGCAATGCATGCTTTTAGTGTAAATCTGTTGGGGCCACATGATGAGTGCCTACTTGTAAAGGTCAGGCTGTGGCTGTTCACACTCGATGGTGGCGTTGAGAGATTCCAGATCCTTCTCTGTGTCTGGCACGGTGTAGTGTGTCTGGACAAGCGGAAGAGGAAAAGAGAGACAGAGTGTGAGCTCTGACTGCTATGGGTCAACTGATCATTTCAGCCTTCCTAAGCCCTCAGACAGAGACAATAAAGGGCAACAGGAAGACAAAAGAAACCCTAACACTGGGATTCACACCCAAAAACAAAAAGACATAAACTAACACTGTTGAGGAGCTAGACAGGAGAAAAGAAAATTCTTTCAAACACGGCAAACAAATAAATATTATAAAAACTCAAGTATTGTGTCTAGTCTAGTTAAGAAATAACATTACAGTTGGTGATGGAGAAAATCAATCACCATCTTTCTCTTTATCCCTAATCATTTTCCTAATCCTAATAAACATCATAATTAAAAATTCCAAAGATTTCGTTCTTCAATTTTTTATTTCAAAGTCAAAATACTAGTCAACATAGTTAAAGTCAACCATTCTAAGGTAGATGGAATGTTTTCTATTACTTTATGGTTGGACTCTCCATCCAGACTCGCTGTGGTAACAAAGCATGTGTCATCATCTCGACTAGATTGCAGCAATATTAAATCACAGGGAAAGGTCTCGTCTTCCTCCACCTCCACGACATCCCCAACCTGGTAAAAAAAAAAAAAAATACAACCAAACATCACAATCTTTTTACTGTTTGTTAATACTTCTTAAGTACTAGATCAAACTGATTGTTTAAGAAATCATACTTCACTTACAACATGTTGTAGATAATGTTAGTAAACAACTACCTGCTAACATAAAAACAACATCAGAGGCGCCTCTGTCTGTCCTCTGTCATATTGTTTATATTAGCCATAGTTTGTTTTGCGCTGGGATGTCACATACAGTTGTTTTGAGTGAACTTCTGAGTTGGGTTCAACTGAGTTGGGTTCAGCTCCCTATGGTTTTATAAAAAGCAACATCGTTCAAGTTTTGTCAGCTGGATGCTGTGTCTCAGCGGTAGCAGCAGCACTTGGATCGCTTTAACAAAACCTCAGAATCATTGGATTCATCTTAAAAAAAAAAAAACTTTATTAAAAGCATATTCTGGAACATCTGAATACGAGTCTCTGAATATAATATTACCTAGCACACAGGGCAATATATAATACATTCTTCATTACAATACAATACACTAATAATCACCATTGCAGCCATGTTTGGATATCTATTCAGTTCCGCAGTCTTGTTCTCTTGTTCTCCCTTGTGTGTATATTCTTAAAACTGCTGCCAGCGGCTCCACTATGGGCGTATCTCTAAGGAAATATTTATTTAAGCAGATACAGTAGCTGCTGAAATATACCTTGATCTTCTCACTCTCTTTTCGTATCCTCCGGCCGTCCTCTAGTACTGTCACCGGGTACTTATTCACCTCATTGTCAGCCTTATGCCGTAGCCAGTCCTCATAGCCCTACAGCAAAATATACAAATAGACAAACAGATATCTAAAACAGAAACATACTGACATGCAGTTGAGGTTTGACAGGACTCATCAGGCAGAAGAGTGAAAGACAGAAAGCCTGTACACAAATTATAAACGTCACATTTAGTATTTCATGCAAAAAAAATGCCTGAGCTGTAGAATGGGATAGTGATTGTCCAGCATTGCATTATTACAAGATACCATGAAATAATACCGAGCTGGGGGAAAATATATTTCTGTGGCTGCAGCACTATGAGGCACAAAGCCTCGTACAGACTTCATAAGTACTTTAAGAGAGTGATGGAGATAGGGGAGATGGTGCAGAGATGCAGAGCGGAGAGAGAGAAACCAGGGTGTGTGCCAAAACAGAGCCCAAGCCAGAAAGTGGGATTATGGGGAAAGGTGTTGAGAAGAGTCTGGCTGAGAGATGCAGAGATATGAGGCCAGGTGGATGAGTGGGGGAGAAAAGGGGAGAAAGGGAGGAGAGGTGATCCACAGATGGCCAGTTGAAGTATACAGTTTACCTCAGCCTGACTAATAGAGTCAGGCAGACCGGCTTGGTGTCCCACTTCAAAGCCTAGCTAAAGGCAGTCCAGCACCGTCGGGATGTCCCATATTTTCAAAAGAAAGTCCACCCTCTATTGTACATTTCAAAGCCCCAGCAGTAGCCTAACTAAAAAGTCAATCCTAAAAAAATACATCTAAAGCCGGGACACGGCAGTCAATGAAAACAGACAGTCCCCTTGATTATCTGTATCTCTGTGATAGACTTTCTGCCTCTCTCTCCATTTACTCACAATCCCAGAGAGCCCATTTCATCTTCTCCCCAATCAGAATTCACAGGCAGAGCACATTAATACCAAACCCAAGAGAGCATTAGTCACGTACTTAATACAAAAATGAGCAGCAAGGAAGTGATGACAACAGGAGGACTTATTATGTTATACGAAGAGAGAGGAATGGGATAATGCAATGATAGAGTATGATGAAATGAGGACATGGCAATAGAAATCACAATAAAGTAAAATTTCTATTAATGCCATCAGTCTTACCTGCTTTATAGCAGTTACTGTAATCACAAAAAATAAGGGTAGGCCACTGGTGACTGGGCTGGTGGGGGTGTCCACTATCACCTGTGGGGGAAAACAAATAATATCACCGCTAAAGAAATGTCATGTTAACACATGCATATGCATATTTCAGACAGCAAAGAATGCATTGGCTATTATACATCACAAAGTCATACTGAAGTCTGGTTGATGTGGATGTGGTTGATGGTTTAGAAGGTGGGGCCAGCCTTCTAAATGCAGGGTGTAGTCTTTTTCTGGGAGGCAGGCATTTCTACAATAGCCAAAATGTGTTCATCAGTAAGAAACACAGGGGTGACATTTACATTTTGGAGGGCGGTTCTGGACCAGAGAACTTTTAATCAAGTGGGCCAGGGATAGAGTGCTTAATCTGCAGGCATGCCAAAGCTTCTGCGTTTCTGCCAAGGCATGGGAGAGGGCCAACACAAAAATGTGTTGGAATAACTTCACCTGCTTAAACCGTGTGTATGAACTGCATCATGTGTGTAAAGAGGATAGATGTGGAAGCAGGTAATCCCAAACAACCAGTTATGGGGCACCACCTGACCAAATCCCCCAGCTAAAACCCAGGCACACAAATGGCCTTCTGTGTTTGTGTGTCCCTTAACACCATCTTAAGATGGATTTACTCTGGCATTTCTGATCCTGCAGCATGGAGTCTGGTCTCCCCCTGCGCCAGGCCGTGCATTACAGCACGCACAAACACAACCGAACCAGCTCGTTGGTATTCTGGCCAGGAGCATTACAAGCTGTCAGATAGACATCAGCTCAAGTAAGAGCAGGAGATGTGTTTTGAAGCAGTCTCCGGTGTTTTCCTCACCTGTGCTTTGACTGCTAATGAAACGAATCGCTGTCTGCTCAGGAATCATGGGCAAACACACAGAATGTACAAAAACAGTGAGCTACTACCCTACCCAAGCTTTACTGTGATTACAATTAACTGGAGGAGATAAATCAATTATAAGGCTGAGAGGGACTAGTGCACATCGACCATTTGGAGGAGTGCAGATTCAGATGAGAGTCTGCAATATATTTGTAGTCGTTGGCAATTCTGGTGAGACAGAGGAGAAAGTAATAATTGTGCTGCTGTAGCCTCAGGTGTAAAGAGTCAGAGGTGAGCCTACACAGCATTTCAAAAGAGCACGGTGTACGCGTGAAGATGGCGTATGGGGCTCTATGTTAAAGACTCATTAAACTGGAGAAATTCCTGGAGGCTATGAAGCGAGTGGATTATTAAATGCCTTCTGAGACAGCCTTGGTTTACCCTGGTCACTTTAGCCCTTTAATAGTTGGCATGACCATGTCCTGAAAGGAAACACTCCTCAGCACAGATGAGAAACATGATGGAGTGGCCCTTGAGTCAAAAGCTCACATCTCATCTCATGAAGTTTGATTCATTACAGAGTAGAAGTGGGAATCACAGAGCAACTTACAATACAATAGTTTGCCCACATAGTGATACAGCGTTTCTGTGATATTTGATCTGTTGCAACAGAATCATATGATATATCATAATGTCTGTGTAACTGAAGAAGAAAACATTACCTGAAAAAAGGCAAAAAAACAGCAATTCTATATTTATTCAGTGCAACATTGTGTCCGTTTCACAAAATGTAACAAATGAAATGAAACAATGCACAAAAAAGTGCATAGAATCTTAGTTTAGGTCCTCTTTAACACACACACTCACACACACTGACGGCAACTTCCATGTGTCGTATCATTCCAAGAAGCATTGACTCTGCTAAGTTAAATTGGCAGGGGAATCTGTTTAGAGTGCTGGCATGTAATAAAAATATTAATATCTGGCACCAGTATTGATAGCATACCGCAAGAGTAAGTAATATAATATATTCCCCGATCCATATTTGTCCCAGCCCTTTTACATAGAGCAAAAATCAACTGGAGAAAGGCCTGGTGCAGCAGTCAGACTGAAACGTTGAAGGAGGTGACCACTGCATGAAATGCTCTCCACAGTCTTATTTTGACTTATTTTTGATATTTTTAAAAATAAATCGGGGAAGGGTTATAGGGACTGCCCTTGAATGCCTCCACAGTACCATAATTAAGAAACTGCAAAGCATACTCCCAAGACAGATGACACCTACAGAGAACCTTTTGCTGCTGTACTTTTGCCGAACAACCTGCAGTCCCTCTCAAACTTGTCTTTCACAGTTTATCTGCACTGATTAATAACCACCCCCACCAAGCTTCCAGATGGCTAAATACCTTTCCTTGCACCAAATGCAAAGACCACAGCATTATGAGTGAACTGTGTGCTGTTGCTGATGCGCTGGTGTGATAGCAGAGCAGCAGAGCGCAGCAGCACAAAGCCCTTCATCTGAGCCGGCAAGTGTGTCACAGTGAGCGACAGACAGCAGGTCCCCGGAGTCCCTGGCCAGCAATGTGGGCCCTCGTGTCCTCCTTCCTCACCTTCCTCACCCTTTAGTTTTCCCTTTCCCTCTCCCTCTCTCTGTCTCCCCCTTTTCTCCTTTGCCCTCATCACCGTTTCTCTCACTCTCCAACCATGCTCTATTCCCATTCGATCAAATTCAAGCAAAGACATGCAAGGCTATTTATAGGAGAGTGGTGCTTTTTTATCAGCCTGTGTCTATTTGTGGCACTCAGAAGTACAGAGGGCTTCCTGGCTGCTGACGTCAGCAGTGCAGCGCTGCAGAGAGATGGGGGGAATGTGCGAGAGAAAAAGACAGAAGGGGATGAAAAAAAGAGGCAGGAAGAAAGAGACAGAATGACAAAAGGCGAGACAAAAGGGGGGTAAGACGGAGCTGGAGGATGCATGACATATTGGTTGCTGGTAGAGAATTTGCATTCAGCCTCTCAGGGGAATTCGGTTTATTTCTGTCAGTGAGGTGCGAGTGCAAAATGAGTGCACACACAGTCTGTGTACCTGTTTCACTCACATCTTCTCTCTATGATATAATAGCTTGCTGCATGGGGGAAAAACCGAGGATAAGGAGCCCCTCAAGAGAGGCTGGATTAGTGGAGAAACGCCAACCACACTGCAGCTTGGGTAAACACCGTCAGCAAGCCCAGGACACCCACTGAGTCATACTTGCATACACATGCATACGCACATACACGTACATACAATGCATCAGCCCACAAACACTTTACATTGCACACATTACACACTTATAATCCTTGTGCGTATAAGCGGAAATATCCAAACATGCTTGGTGTTTACTCCTACATTACTTATTACTGCTAAAGCTCATTATATTTTCACATAGTACCTCACAAATATACTGGGTTTAACACATGTTCTCATTACCTGAGGATACTACAGAGTCAAACCGAACATGGAAAATAAAGGGTGAAGTGTGTTAATACAGGTGGATACTAGGGCTGGGGGAAAAATGAGCACTGAAATCCATCTGCTACTGAATTGAAATAGATGAAATTACATGATCACAGACACATATATAATTGTCAGTTTAAAACAGTACTGTGCTCTGGGAGCTGTCACTCTGTGAGCTCATTCAGTCACTATGCGACCACAGAAAGCACAACCCTCCTGAGCAGGCTCAACACCAGCACCTGTTTACACAAGAGGGCTGTTAGCCATCATAGTTTATGTTATGGATAGAAGGAGAGAGGTTTGTTTCCATCTCCATGGATCAGAAAAAGGGCAAAAAGAAAGGGATGATGGAAGAGCAACAGCAGATGCAAGCAAGAACTTGAATATAAACAGACAAGAAAAGACAGGACGAAGAGAAAAGGAGAGGTCATTTAAGAGCACAGAGCAGGGGAATAAGGATGCCAATCATCACATTTTAGTCAGCACTCTTTGCTAGTTCCACTTTAAGATAGGGCAGCACACACACAACACCAGTCTACAATGACAAACAGAATTTTAAGAGCACCATTTAAGACCAACAATGACAAAAATACTGAAGGTAACATTTAGAGGGGAAAATGTAAAGGTAAGTGTTTTCAGACTAGTATGAGCAATGGCGATAAAATGACTTTCAGCACACACTGCTCTAGCCTCAAGGGATGCTACAGCAACTTCACACCAGCTCAGAATGCACAACACAATTCAAACCTGCATATAATTTACACATCCGTTGACACTTTCACACCTAATTTCAAATTCTGTTATGACCACATGCAAATGACCACATACTTTCTCAGACTTCATACAAGTCACATTTTATACTGATGTGCAGTGCGCAGGTTGTATTACAATCATTAACCAGTGCAGATTAACTTGTAACATGCACACACAAGCCCAGTTTCACAAACACAATGTGTACACATGAATTTGTTGTGTGAAAATGATTGTTTGGTTTGGCACACTGACAAACCTTGTCCTTACCTGCACCAGGAAGATGATAAGGAAGTAGAAATTGGCAATTCTTCTAAACTGTTCAAACAGGTTCTTTGGTAGAAAGTTCCACACTGTATACTGTGGGGGGATAGAAAAAACACACATGTAAGTCAGAGAAATAAAGGCATTACAGTGATGGCTGCTCTTTGATGCTGCTCTTGGCTGTGTAATTTTATCATTGAAGCTGGATGTTTTTCAACCTTACTTAGGACGTTAAAGAAAGACTTGGCAAGAGGAGGGAGATTAGAAGCATTCAATATTCACAGACTCTTGCATGTGTATTCAGTCTGAGCTGGGCACGGGGAAGAGGAGAGACAACTTCAATAGCTTAAAGTCTCTATTCATTGTAATGCCTAGGGAAACGGCCCTTGGGGGACCACAGGTACTCCACTGATTCAGATTACAGATTTATCTCCTGAATTCATCTCCCCTTGAATGGAAAGCCCATGAACTTATCAAGTTGGCAACGGATTTTGTTTTTGTTCTTTTTTAAGTGGCCGTGACTGTTGATACCATTGGGGCTGAAGCGACACTTTTATCTGCTTAAATCCCTGAGAGGCGGCACAACAATACCCTGCTGGTAACTTTGTACTGCACAACACAGTACCAAAGTGATAAGCATGAATACACACACATGCACATAGACACACTTCACATAGGAAGAGCAATAAGCACTGTTTATGAAGGGGAATGTCTGCATGGGGAGAGTGCTGAAATGCAGCGGCAGCAGAATAGCCTGTCTCATTTTGCCAGAGAGAAAAGAGAGTGAAAGTAATGAGAAAAGGGGGGTGTGGGGTTGGCGGTGAGCGTGGCTGAGTGTGATGGTGCAGTAGGAACAGGAGCAAGAGAGGAGATGCGGAGATTGGTCATTGCAGAGTGCAAAAGCAACAGGATGATGGAGAGTAGAGGCAGGGAAGAGCATAAACACTACAGCTGGGGTAATTAAAGACTGTTTACCCTGACATACTGGCAGCAGCCAATTGATTGGCCCATCCTCATTGGGACCCTCTGCACCACTATAAATCCCACTACCGTCTTACTCACACCGCTTCCTTCTCCCCATCACTTTTACTCTTCATATCCATAAGCCAGCCGGCGCCTGCCTGAGCCTGCCACTGACACCGAACTGAAGGGTGAGATTTAGGTGAAGGGTGGGTAGCGGTCTGTCAGAGCCCCTGGGAAAACAACCAAATTGCCCACCCTGCCACAACATTAATAGCAGTCATGTATTTCACTGCCACAGCCGACGCTTCCCTGACAGACAAATAATCTCTTCAGCAGGGAGCAAAGACAAACATGTGGAGCGGCAGTGGGAAGAGGAATAAAGAAAGGAAGACACGGGGATGCTCAGGACTGCGAAATAGTTCATTTTGCATTCCAAGTGTTAGATAAGAGAGGAAATATGCCTCAAGGCAGGTGAAATCTAATACATAGAGCTGAGAAGCAAACACAGGCATATGGATTTCAGTTATGGCCAGACAGGAGCTCTGACACAGTATGACACAGTATGTGGCTGTGCTTCTTACCTTGGAGGACACAATCCTGTTATCACAGAATTTGGGTGGGATGAAAGGCTCACTGGCAGGACACGGCCGGTGACCAACATAGATAGTCCTACTGTCTACTCTTCTCTCGTCACCGCCGAGCTACAAGGAGAAGCAGAAGAGGGGAGGGGCCAGGTGGAGATGAGGAATGGAAAAACAGCACTTATTAGTAATTCAGGCAATTTCTTTACATTGGAGCCTAGATTAAGCATGGACCTATTCCAATGAAAACATTTTTTTTTTAAAAACCCAAAGTCCACCATCCGGGTCTGTTGTAGAATAAACCCATGAGAGCAAAAGCTATTTTATGACGCAGTGTTATTTAAGTTGCAGCAAATCCACAAAGCTAACAAAGGATCTGCTGTGGCCATAAAAATGTTCCAACTAGATGAGGCCCAAATTCCACGCAAAAGGTACAGAATTAAGAGATTAGAATTTCTACTGTGGCGCAGAAAATTAAAAAGACTTGAAAAGCACTCTACTGGAAAACTGTTGAACACAAGCCGATAAATTCAGTGAAGGGACAAAGGAAAGTAAGACAAGGGTCAGCGAGGCAAAATGGTGATTGTGCAGGGACTATAACTTAATTTATTCTGTCCCAGGTGGTCACTCATCTATGATTCACAAGTAATAAATGTAGCCAAGAGAAAAAAGCTGTGCTCAGATTTATGAGGGTAGCTACCTTGTCATGATGCAGATGGCAGGGAGATATACAAACGCACACACACACACCTATATGTGCACATGCACACATGCCTAAAAGTCTTCAAAAAAACGGATCAGGAGCCAGACACAAGCTGGGCTCGCCTCAACGTTACGCACACTGGGCATTCCTCATCCATAAAAGGCAGGCAAGGTGAATCACAAAGCAACGAAGGAAAGACAGGTCACAGTCATATGTTTTCTTTACAGAAACACTCATAAATGTCAAAACAATCATATAAATTATGCCCCAAAAAGGAACTGAGGAAAGACATTCACAAATTCTAGGCAGTTTTTCTTTATTGAATATAAAATCTGTTTCCCTCATTATGTGGAACTGCTTGGGTTAATTCTTCTGTGTGAAAGATATCTATACAACACCTCATCAATGCAAATGATAATGTGTCTATTTTCCTTTTAGGCTTACAGAAATCTGAAAATTTCTAAGCAAAGGTTATCAATCTGCATAGATCTACAGGTACAAGACACAAGAATTACTGATTGGTCACATTTAACCAATGCTCAATAATTTAGTATCAGTATGAATACTGATCTATTATAATGAATTACTAGCATAATGATTCATTGTCATTCACAAGGACTTAAAGGTCCCGCACTGTGAAAATGCACTTTTATTGGGTTTTTAGGTTTATATAAACGATGATGAAAAGTGGGCGGTGACATTTGCCTTTCAGAGTAATATCAGGTGTTTGTGGTAGAAACACAGAGAATCCCTCATAAAAGTCAGAAAAATCAAATCTATAGTCTTTTTTTGTCAACACCATTATAGAAATCTTTAATATACACATATACATGGTAAAGATAGAACTTTAAGTGTTAAGAAATGGAACCTTTAAAGCTACACTGCTAGATGTAGTTTTTTAGCGTCATTAGACAAAAATTCCATAATTAATTTTCAGCATATTGTAATTCTGACATCAAGTGGTCTGACATCAAATGAGAATTCTACCCACTTGAAGACTGTGGACTGTGTCCCCCAATTTCAGCTTCTGCAGCTTTAAGAGCAATCAAATTCACAACTGCAAATGAAACCAGTACAAATTTGGAGGAGGCCAGAAAACTTGGCCTTCTCACAGTGACCTCGATTTCCTGACATCCTACATGCAACCAATCCTAAGGCTTGGAGTGGACAGCAACAAGGGCTTGGGAATCATGGCAGCAGTAAATCCTGGATCATCCAAAACCGCTAAATCCTTTTTGCTTCCACCTCTGCTCCACTCTTAGCCTCAAATTTCTTCCTTAACTCACACTTTGGGACCTGAATTGTGGCTACAGGCCAAAATGATAGTACAACAATGACACTAAGGATGATAAATATCTAATATTGTTGACTAAAGTCTACGCTGACAAAATGTAAAAGTATCCATGTACTGCCTATGAAAATAGGTGAACAAATGCAATGCAATGGTCAAATTTAAAAATGACTTATTTATATATGCTTCATGCTTTTTTACATACATCACACAGCCTAGAGTAATCTGTTAAACACACAACTATACCTATCATGTTATGCACTATTTAAAGACAAACTACCAGATGGTCCAAGGCCCTGTTCAGACCTTGCATTAACATGTGTCCTCAGTGACCTGATCACGAGTGGCCAGCTGTAAGTGTGTCTGGGATTAGAAAGCCTCCACATGTCTCCAGTGATCGTTTATGCTCAGATTTCACTTACCTGATGTATATGCAAATAAACAAGCTCATCTATAGCCTAATAGTGCAAACTTTCATTTCATATTTAATTCACAGTGTGTCTCAAAACCAACCGGCACCTTTTAAGATAGAATGTTTTCTTGCCTGTTACTCACGGTATGAGCTGACGTAATCAATATCAATCGACATATATCACTGTTGATATGACAACTTTGACCATTCCATTTGCTATATTGGTTCTCTTGCACAACATATTCTTTAGTGATGACTGAATCTTTAAGCTCTTAAAATATGTACATGAATTCCTTTCCCAATTATTCAAATTGCAAATATTCTCTTTTCTCATAGAGAAAAAAAGTGGCAGAGCATTATTCTAGTGCACTCAGGCAGCACTACACATTCACTCGCACTCGTAATATATCTTTGTGGGCTTTTTGAAAATTTCAGATGTCTTTGAAACACTTTAATATGATGCCGTCGGCATGCTGACTATGGTTTACACGGAGGATGTCAGCTGAAGAGGCAGCCCTTCAACTAGTCCCAGTATGCATTCGTGTGCAGACTGCTAAGAGAATGTGGACATGTATGTCCCAGACCACCTTCGAATGCATCCTAAGTGACTGAATCTCAATGCATCCTCAGTGAGTCCTGAGTCAGGTCTGAACAGGGCCTAAAGGTGCTTTTACAGTATACCTGTAGCCTTCAGCTGTTTGACTCAAATCACTTGCACATCCTACCTCTGTTACTGCAAGGTGTGTGTATATGTAATGATGTCTTTTTGTTGGTTGTGCTGGAATGTAATGCCATGTGATGCTAACTAATTTCCCCGTGTGGGCAAATAAACCATCTATCTATCTTGGTGTGATTCATTCAGGCATGTGCGAACACGACAATAACGCTCAAAAAACACGAAAACTGTCTCTTTAGAAAAGGTGGTCTTGGCCCAGCCCCAAACAAACTCTGGAGCAGTTTTGTTTGTGGTGTGAATGGCACCCAATTTTGATCCACCCCAACTATGTGTGAGCAAGTTTGAGCAAAATGGGTCCTGTAGACAGGTGTGCTTTGCATTCTGGGATAAGGCAGAGCACACAAATAGTAAAAGCCTGCATAGTAGTAGCAGCAGCAGCAACAACTAGCTATTGCTCTACATTAAAAGCAAGGTATGTAACATTCTCCTTAAAAACCAATATATAGACTTAAAATAATAATCCTTCTCAATCATCACTTCTGACCCTCTTTAGTGTGTGGTGGTGTATTTAGAGACCCTGCTCTCCGCCTGTATTTTCTATTTTCCTCTCGTTTTACTGTGTTCAGGACATTTCTGGGCGTCGACCTTTGGTCAGTGTGTTTGTACCGTCAGCCAATAACAGCATGCCGCAATGTGCATGATGGAACAGTACAAAAATTAAGCAACTCTAGTTACATGGCTCTCTCCTTTTTCTGCTCTTCTCACTCACTGAACAGTTCTGTCTGAGAGACAAACTCTGGGCAAAGCAGACACATACACAGACCTCTCATCCTGTCGCCCTCTAACAGACCTGTTAATGACACACTCAGCAGAAATGAGGAAGCTTGTGCTTCAGCTGTTTATTGCTGTATATATTGTATATTATCTAGAACCTTCCCATAGAGTTTTGTGAAGGTGTGGTTGTGTTTGTTTATTTTTTTCCCTCTCTCCATTCAGTCTATTGCTTGCTCAACCACCGATCTCTCTCCCTCGTTCCCTGAGTGACGAGTAGGGGCGAAGATTTAACAGTTTTGTTAACAATCACAAGCGAGAAATGTTACATACTTAACCTTTAAATTGCACAGCCTTTCTCTCACAGAAATATGCTCTAGCCGGAACACATGACCTTCTTCCTGTATTTATTTTCTTGCTCCTACCACAGACACACATGAACAATAAGTTGTTTATAGCAATGCATTTTGGATTGTTCTATGTGTGAAAAGAAAAATTAACCAAGGGAGAAACACATCAAGTTCACAAACTCATCCACTGATTCGGACTAAAAGCTACAAACTAGAGGTGTGAGAAAACCCAAAGTTTATGACATTATGTGTTGAATAATGAAATTCAAGACAGCAGTGTGAAAAACAAACCTGAGATCAGTTCCTTTTCTCCTGTCCAGTCAATAGCTTTATGCAAGTGAGGAGTATCTACCACTTCTTTAATGTAGTTGTATCATTTGCTCAAGTAAACGCTGCAAAGCTATTACTGTGGATGTAAAGTATTAAAGTTAACAAGGCAGGCAAGAGATCTGTGCCATCTAATATAAGGGTCAGCAACATGTGGGTTGAGGGGAGAGATTCATCATGAATATCTGATCCTGGGCCAGTGCCAGAGAAGGTGTGAATAATGGCCACCTGGAAAACAAGTCTGTTGCTGGGGTTAGAGCTAAGAATAGCTTTAAATAACCTAGAGCTTAACTTATAGATGTTTACTCAGTCATTTTCTAGTTATTAGTGGTAAAAAAAAGCACAAAATATTTCAAATTTTTTCTTCTGTCCAGGGTAGAAAAAGGGGGAGCCAACAGTCTTACATAATTCTCTGTTATGCATGAGCAGCCATGTTCACACCTCAGTATGGCTGTCATATTTACCAGCCCCTACCCGCTCAGCACGCACTGACACTCCTTCAGCAGGACCGGACGGGCCCGGCTGCCAGAGGATGAACGGAGAGAGAGAGAGAGAGAGAGATATACAGGGAAAGCGTGGGAGGAAGAACGAGTGTGAGCTAGAGGAAGTACAACAAGATCCAAGGACACAAGTACATCCAGGTTTTCTATATCAAACAACAAGCAGCCCCCAGAAGAAGCAATAAGCCAAAAACACCCCCGTAGACTCCTCTTGTTCATTTATCTGAATCAGATTCAGTGTTTCTGGCAGTTATACTTCCTCTGTGCAATGTTATCTACAAATTTAATTGCAGCTTCCAGATATTCAGTAATGCAAACAATAATACAAAGTGAATTAACATTAGGAAAACAATGTCGGGCATGGCTCGACAAAAATCATTTACAAATTGCACAGGGAAACACATAAATGGAAGTAAAAGACAATCTACAAATGAAATTAGGCTCAAGTCAAAAGGACAGCTCTAGCTTGTGCTGCAGCATTACAGGTCAGGCAGTAAACAGTGTCAGTTGGCCTGCTTTACACTGGTACCAACCTTTTTACAAGCGCTCATGGACCACGACACAACACGGTTTTTAAAAATCACAATCCTACCAGATAAACTCTAGTTTTCATTTTCTATATTGTATAGTTCTACAGTATTCATCTAGACTAAGTCAACATTTTTGCTTTAAAACTTCTACACAAGCACATTCTGTGCCTCAGTGGTGATTCTCAAAAAGAAATGTTGGCACCTAAGCATAATTCATGCTGAAAATGAGATTCTATATAAAATGAGGAAGTGGTCCATGGCCCGAGGTTCTAAAGATAAGAGAAGAACTATTGAATGGCCATTGATTTAGTGGCGAATTCACTGTAAAATATAATAAGGGTCAGACCATGGGGTCCACTTCATTTTTGAGCAGTTACGTGATCGCAATGCTCATCTTAAAAACACTGAGCATAAGAAACGCCAATGTAAGGAAAAACTGAACTGATTGTATTAACTTTGCCTCATTGTCAAAGGTCAAACAAAACCATTCAATGCCAATGATGTTAGCAAGTAAAGCGATGGCCAAGAGTCAAGTGCCAGTGTGTCAATACCAAACAGCAGATTCATCCTTGATGAAAAAGCATTAGCTACAAAACATGAATGAGGATCAATAAAGCAAACATCCGATGCTCATTTGAGCTTAGATGTAATTGCTCAGTCAGAACTAAATGGTGCATTAGAGAATTGAGAAACCCTGAAACTTTACATTAAATTATGCTCTAAATTAAATTATGCACACTTTGTGCCCCACAGAGATGAGAGGAAATGTAAGACTGCATTCAAACACTGCCAAACTCCCAACGATGACTCGGGTCTGATGACACTGCGTCCTGTCACACCATCTCACTATTCAGTGACTATGCTGCTTTGTCACAATCTTCATGGTGTTAGCTGAACAGATAGACACTGAGTAACAAGGAAAAAAAAACAAAGCCTTGTACACTGTAATGCAATCCATTACAATGGTAACTTTTGGACAGCATTCTGCTTTGTTCTTGGGTCATTCATAGTTTAATTTCACCTGAACACTAGGACAATGTGTCAGAAACAAAAAAGATGTGTGTGTGTGTGTGTGTATATATACACACACAGTATATATAGTGTTGGGAGGGTTACTTATAAAATGCATTTCACTACAAGTGAAACACAGGAGTCACTCTGAATGTATATTAACACTTACTGTAGATGTGTAAACTACAAGTACATGTAAACACAAAAGCAGTGTGATGTTTCGGTTGGCAAAAAGGATGAAGAACCAGTTTTTCCTTGACCTTTTATTTTTTATTTTCCGCAGCATCAAGTCAGAGTGAAAACCAGTAAACAAAGACAAAAATAAAACTGTGAATTTACAGTTCCATAGTAGAACATTTTGTTTTCAGCTATTTTGTGAAGTGGATTTTGCTGCCTTACAACTAAACCTTACAAATAAAATGGCTGCAGAAAAGGCTGTTTTCACCTTCTCTGTTTTCACACAGCATGAAATGGGTGAAAAATATAATAATGTAAATTTAAAGCTGCTGAGCTTGATAGTTTTCTGGCATCATTGGGCAAAAATTCCATAATTATTTTTCAACATATTGTAATTCAAGTGGTCTGAGAAGAAGTACTATTTTCTACAGCCCGTGAACAAACATAGGCAACACGTTGCCATTTAAGGCCTGTCGATGCGTTGGGAAGCAAAAAAGTGCTGCTTGTCTCTAGTTGTCAAGCTTGGCATCAGGGTTTAACTGAAGCGTGGCTCAGACAGTATACATATGTATCTGAAGACATAGAGTGTTTGGTGTCAAGCAAGTTAATATAAGTGAGCAAATAAAGATGGTATCATGATGTACAGGGGTAAATGATGGTAACAATAGCACAGTGAGTGTTATTTAGCCTGACACAAACAGATTTTGTGGTCAAACAAAATCGATGCTGTAAGTTTTTTTCTAACAAAAGTGCTGAAGCGAAATTGGAAAAAAAAGCCCAAAAGAATACAGTGAGTTAAGTTTTGTTTTGATCAGTCTATGCTGTGGTTTTTATAAGCGACACCAAGCTTATTCAGGACAAAATGCAGGAGCTGTGCCATTAAGCCTAAAAAAATAGACAGAGAAAATCTACTTAAACACATTTAATGAGGTGTGAGGGAGCTGTGTGCAGGAGAGAGAGCACCAGGGAACTATGTTTGTTCTTTGTGTCCTGCATGTGTAGTAATAGCACTCTGAGCTCCACTGAGTGTAACAGACTCATTTTAAACACCACGTTCCCATTGACCTTAGTATGTGTTTCATGTAACTCTCTGTGCGAAAATCAACAAAGCCGCATATGGTCTTATTTCTCCTCTTGTTTGAATTAGTTAGCACCTGAGAAAAGCCAAGCTATGTATGTACATGTGTGTTTGTACGTGTGTGCACCTCACTCCTTTATCCTATTTAACTACTTAACAACATCTTCTTGAAGTGCATCTTATCCGTCCTATCAGGTTTTACAATGTTGCATTCACCGTGTGGATTCATTACAGGTCAACGTTATCTGCCATTTAGTGTAGCCTCTATTATCAGTTTTCCCACTCACCAGATAGGGGAGTAACCATACGAGGATAAGCCCAAAGCAAGGATCTATGATATTATTGTAGGCCTAAGCATTAAATGGTGTCCTAAGAGGGATGAAAAAGTGCAGAGGAAAACGCCAAAGCTCCTATAAACTGTTTCAAGAAATGTTGATGACAACAGTAAAAACAGCATAACTGCAACATAAAGTTGCTATTATGACAAGCTGAATAGAGCAGAGTGATGAATGTTTCAATGCAAGGGAAGGATGCACACTTTGAGTCAATGCTGTTAGTCACTGCAGTACTCTAACTGGCACTCACATATCTTTCATTCTTTCTTTCATTCTTTCTTTCTTGTCAGCCCACTTGCCTGTCCTTTTCTAGCATGCTCTCTAATTGTAACTCTCTCAGTTTTGATTACACATCCAAGTACTTACTGCTTAGGCAGTGATGAATTTGCAGAGGGTACATAATCTTTTAAAGAAAATATAGCACAAAGACATCAAGCCCAAAATAGAAGTTTGTGTCTGTAATGATTTAAGGAACTATTGGTGCCGTTGTAGAATTTACTTTGCAACAAAGACTTTTTAATTCATTCATTTCAAAGGGCAATTTGTCTTATTTCAGCACAAAGATCCTTTGTTATATTTAAGCGGAATGGATATTCAATAAACCTTTTTTTTTTTTTTAAATTCAAATGATACAAAACCGCATTTTATTTTAAACACTTTACCAGCTTCATCTGCACAGTAGAACCCCCATTTAACTGGAAATGATAGTAATTTAAATACACATTGCTAAACAATAAACAATGTCTAAAAACATTTTTTGCATTGCGTTGTTTTGTTTTTTGCACTTACCCATATAAATAGGTAGTATGATTGATTGTTCCTTTACAATCAACCTGAAATGTATCAATGCTTCCATCACTTAAAAAGCAATAAGCAATACGTGTTTTTCTACTTGAAGATCTTGTATCGTGTTTTTTTTTGCATATAACTTAAAGCCAATTTCTAAATCTCCCAATCATTTAGTATTGGTACATTAGCTGCATTTAAAAGGAGACGGGTATCACTATAAAAATACTTAACGAGTGCGTTAATATGAAGCAGAGTGTTGGTGGAGAAAAGCAAGCAGGCACACTCAGCTAAAATTCACAAAATAAAAAATAAGACCAACAGAGAATCTGTGGCAGTGTAAAGATTTAGCAACAGAAACTTACCAAAAAAAGGAATATCATTCTCCATTGTAAGAAAAGAACTACAAGACTTACTGATAACACTGCTGTTGCCAAACTTGTTGCTTCAATTTCCATTCCATGTGCAGAGTATTTTGACAGTCGCACTGATATGATCGCATTGCAACCCCACAACATTTTCGTAATAAAATTAAACTGAGCATTTTTTCTGCACTATTCACATTAATATTAATAAAACATAATAATCCAAGAAGGGCTACCAAATCAATACAGGTCAGAGCTACTGTAGAGGTTCATAACAAAACTATAACAGGAGTTACCTCCATTATGGATTCATCAACATTTAGTATAAAGACCCCATATTAGAGGCCACTCTCTCCTCTGCCCGCTGTTTGCACAGTGATGAATAGCCCCACAGAGTAATAATAACAACTTGAACTGAGGGCTGATCCTAAGGAGCTGTTGTGGATAGGCAAAGGCTGATTGTTCTACTAGCATCCCTGCAGCTGTACAAGACACAGACTGTACTGTACTATGGGCTGGTACTGGCCTACATTACACTGGGTCCCTCGACAGTGGGGAGGAGGGGAAACTAGACCTCGCACTGGGAGCTGCTTCCTCAATCATCTGGTTGCCTCACAAAGCCACAGACAGATATTGTGATGACTACTGCATGCCTTTGGTCTACTGAAAATTTTCAGTCTTTAAAGTGTAGTCGTGAAGAGAAAACAGGTGGTCATAAGACGACAAAAACCTACACTCACAGGTTTCAATGTGTGTTATGATGCAACTATAACCCATGCAAATGTTTGACAGAAACCATGAATGTCAAGTGGACAGTCTTCCACAGCCATTTATGACACAAGAGAAGATGTTTCAAAACTGCGTCCACAAACATTTACCAGGAAATGTGTAAGCAAGTCACACAACGCTGACATTAGTCTGTGGTCACTGATGTTTCCGAGGCACTCTTCTCCTAAAAACAGAACCAGACTGAACATAAGACATGCACAAAGCATAAGATTCATAAACTGAATCTAGTTTTACTTTCAAAAGGCAAATTACTCTTTAACCAGTTTACAGGCCCAAAGCCTTCATTATGTGAGGCTTTGGTTTTGGCTTTAAGATCACATGTTACTCCACCTTCCCCAGCTTGAACTTTGTCCTTCTTGCTGCTATCTGATAAACACATAAGATCACCAGATTATTTTCTATGGTTCTTGTGAAGAGTTCATGTTTTAAGACCTTAAGACCAAGAAAAGCGAGCATATTTTGAGCTGCAACCGAGTCACACTTTAATCTATAATTAAAGAGAATTTTAAGTAGTGTAGCCATAAATGGAGTATGGTTTTTCCAGCCAAGTGCACAAACTCTCTGTACTGTTTGTGTGCGAGACAAATCACAATACTCAACTTAGATGAAGATGCTTGATCCAGCAGCTTTTTCTAGGTAGTATAAGGTATGAAACTTAACTGCTCAACAGTGCAATGGTTTTCATCGCTTCCTCCATTACTGGCAGATGGCCATGCAATACCAACAAAGAGGTATTTACTGTACATCCAAATGCTGACAAGCTTTAAAAAATGTCCATGTCAGCTACAATCCTACTGATGACATTATCCTTAATAAAGCGCCAGGCTACACTGGATGTAATTACTATTGAATTAATCATCCTTAGACACTGCATAGCAGGGCAATGAGACTAATGACAAAAATCAACTTTCCTGCCTCCGCTTAGAGAGCATGTTTGACTTTGGTTGTGGTATCTCACCAGATGTTTCCTCCTACTGAACTGTGACCACAATAACTGCATTTTTTTCCCCTGCAACTGAGAAATACAACCACCCTAGCTGGTACAAAGTCATTGTGGGGGGTTTGTGGGTTTTGCTTAACTAAGGTGCGTGTGTGGGAGGGGCTTGCACACCTTCAAGCAACAGCCTACCATAACAGTGGTGTTGTGGGTGATTAGGACTTGTTAAATAATCACATGAGTTTTGCTGTTTTTCTTGTCCATGTCAGAAAGTCGTTGTCATTTCAGGTGACAATGAGAAAGTAGGGTGACAAAAGATCAGAGATGCTGGTTTGCCTCCTCCTCTCTCCCTCCATGCTCAGACACAGAGGGAGACATAGAGACAGCAGACACAAAAAAAAAAAAAAAAAAAAAAAAAAAAAAAAATCCCCCCTCATATCTCAGCATTCTCTTCACATCTCACTGCGAATGCTCTCTGGGTAATGCTAGACCTAGAGCATGGCACAGAAAATCTCTGGATGAGTCTTTATACATATATGGATGATGAGGATGCATTCTGAGTGCTGCTAGCCTGGTGCTTATACGTGGGTCAGGAAAGGGAGGAGCGATGTGAGGAGAATTCAAAATAAATGAAGCAACCTGAATTATTTAGAGGTACAAACTGGGAATTGAACCTAGCTTTTAAAAGAAAGTGGAAAATTGCCACAAAAAGCCATCCATGGTCCCCTTGTATCTACCCTGACCCACCCACTCAAATGTTAACCTCTATAGAAAGCCTGAGTGTGTCGGTCCATTACGTGAGCACAGTAGAGAAAAGGATGAAGTGGTGCTAAGAGGTTACAGGTCCACCCTTGGTTTCACTCCAGTTTCTTGCATTTGAGTCACGCAGGGCTTTCCAGACTCCCCCACTATTTTTCATCACCCCACTATCCCTTCACACTGGCTTCCTCCCCACACTAAATATATTTATTATCCTGTTGTGTGTTGCAGATGAGCTTCTTTGGCTGGTTTTCCATTACTGGGCAGAGTGCAGGGAGACCAGAGGAAGGAAGAGAAAGAAATCAGAGTAAGCAATTCTGTTCGCCGGGCAGTTCACGATGCAAGACTAATGGCGGCAAAACTGAGCACAGCTCTAATCAATAAGCATCTCTCCTAATCAAACAGGCCTGATAAATCAAATGGCTCTGCATGCCTTGTATGGTCTGTGGCCTTAAGATGCACTTTGTAACTGCTCATCAGAGACTGACAACTCTGTTCGAAGACATTTGTATCTCATCAAGTTTAGTTCCTAAAAGCCCCTTAGATTGCTTCCAACAGGTGCTATTAAATGCCAATAGACATGATTATGTAAAACGAGGACTGATCTAAATGGAACTAAATTTACCTTGAAGCAATCTGAACTATGTAGGACAATGACGTTTAGGGGTCGACTTTTTGCTCATATACAGATACTGATCAATAGTAATCAAGGACACCAATACGCCTATATATTTGCAGTGAAAATGAAAATCTTGGAGTCAGTTAAAGTTATAATAATACAAAACTCCAACACAAAACTGTGTTGTAATGCCTTTAAACATACATTTAATTACAAGAGAACTTTTCAACATTATCTTAAAATAAAAACTATCAGCATCGCTTCCTATATATTTACATTTTTTTTAAATAAAAATAGTCCCCATCGTTTTATAAAGTAAATAAAGTAAAAATAAATAAAACTAGTCAAACTTTTTAACTGAAATGTGAGTCTTAATTAATAATCCCAATTCAAAAACACCATATTGTGGTACGGAAAGCAGAGTTGCTCAGCGTGCCACAGAGTGATGACTGCAGATAGAGCCAGCGCATTTGTAAGTTAATTTATTTTAATGGATTTAAACATAATGATAAAGACAATTATAAAAATGTCAAATATCGGATCTGATGATCACCCAGGCCAGTCATCAGTAGTTAAACCAACACAGAGCAATAAAAAGAATAAGCTACAGTTTACATTACTGAAAAATGATAATGCTTCATATTAGTCGCATTATGGCAAACTTGCAAGGTCAGATGGAAGTACTGTACAGCAGGGTGTAAAAAAAAACTTCCCCTTTTACTACTGAACAAAACATGAGCTTCCCGTAGGAGAGGTGACACAGGACAAATATTTAGTATTTAACCTTGTGTGTTTATGTCAGCACAACATCACCTGTATGTGCATTGTCTTGTGTGCCTGTCAATACGGTCACCACTCACTGTTGAGTTAGTGCATGCATGTGGGTCTGTGTCTACATCTCAAACCTGTACATGCTCTTAGCTGACCTTAGAAACAGGTTTGCCGAGCCCTGGGGCTTCCAAACTCATTTGACATGCAATCCTTCAAACCCCTCCTACATAACAACATCTCCTGCCAGGAAAGGGCCTGCTTACTCGTGCTGGGGTCACAGTCAAGTAGAAACAGAGCTGACACAGTGCATCAGCCTGAAACAAGATGAAAAGACTGAAGACAAACAGAAAGGAGGGTTGAAGCATGAAGGGAAAAGACCCACTGAGAAAGTGGTGGTCAGGAGCTTAAACATCTGCATATCAACAACTGTACTGAAACTGAGTTCAGTTACAGAGTGAACTCCACCTCCATCGATTTGAACATCGAAGATCCCTCTTGAAAGATGTACCTCAAAGGTTCTGTATGTTGAAGGAGAACACTAACAGTACTAAAGGTGGTCCAATAACAGAAGAAAAAGAATGGTAAAAAATCATATGCCATCGCTGAAGTGGCTATAAATCATAATCTAAACGACAGCTAAATCTGTGTAGGCCACAATTATTTCATTTCTACAAATGATAAGCGGATTTTGTAATTTAACATGACACAAACAAAATGTTAATGTTACAATATTTGGGTGTTCTTCTTCATCCTAGGACTACTAAGATACCATGTATAAGCCAATTTAATTGTTCGTTTCCCCTTTCACAAAGCGTTGCCATATTTGGTCTGTGAATTACTATTTTTAATACCGACTAATGTTTCAAATGAGTGGTGAAGGGTTTCATTTATATAATGTCCAAAAAAAACAAAAACAGATACAAAAAGATTCAAATGATTGCTTTGTCTGACTTAAAGGTATTCAATTCTGAAAAATAACAGAGAAAAACATCCGGTTTGGGGATTAGAGAACCTGTGTCACTTTTCTGTGACAAATAGTTCTGATTATCAGAATTGTTACTGTTTGTTGTATAAATAATCAATGGACTAGTTGTTTAAGTACAAAAAAACACTGAAACATTGTGACCACTTCCTGCCTTTGTATTCAGCATCGGCTCACCTGCCGAGCTTCTGTCCTGACTGGTTTATGTGGACTCGGGCTACTTTGCGGGAGCCTGTATTTACTTAACTACAGAGGAGTATTTGCTATTACACCAGCACCGAAATAAAGAGGAACTTCACACGTGTGATGTCGACCAAGCTAGAGAGTAGGAGGAGGCCTACTAGCTGGTTACCATGGTGCAAAAAAAGGATACTGAGGTGCTGCCTGTGCAGTGGTGTTTTCATGTGTGTGTGCTGTTCTCTCTGCAGTCAAGGCAGGGGCTCCCACAATGAATACTATCACATTTCCGCCAGGCTCCACCTCTCACAGATCACACTGCTGCCTTCAAGGGCTTGAACGAACATCAAAGGCAACTGTGTGATTTTGCATTCCTGTCAGAGCATTACAACCTCTGGAGCCCCCCCCCCCCTCCCGATGAAAAACTCAACCCCACTCATTCCCACAGCCTTCTGTAATGATTTTTACAAAGACACACTCTGAGGGTTTAGTGGCACAGTGCATCATAGCGGGAGAGCCAAGTGAGACACATGAGGCATCCTCTGTGCTTTTTGGTATGAGCAGCCACTCTCTATCCCTCGCTATCTGTCTCTTTATGATGCACATGTAACTCCCGTGGGCAAGGGGAGGGTGGTGTGAATCTGGAGGCAGGAGGAAGGGCCTGAGATAACAGCACTGTGTGCATCAGTGACAGTGTGGCTGGCTGCTCCGCACAAAATATTATTTACAGCTCACACTGAAGAGAAATTACAGCAGCAATCCTCTCCAGAAGCAAGAAAATCAGCTGACCTGGCAACACTTAAAGAGAGGCCAGGAGGAGGGTCAGGCACTATAATTATTATATTGCTTCTCCTTATTCACTGTCGGTATCTATACTGCTCACATAGCCTGTGGGGGATTCAACCACTGGTGACAACAGGTTACTGGTGCATAAGAGGATGATAAAGAGGCAGTAAAGGCAGTTAAGCATTTATAAACGTGGCTGTGCAGATAGTTATTCCACTTTCAACAAGGCCACTCATGACTGATTAATGTATGAGAAGGCAAGGAACCTCATGGATGAACTTTAAAAGGCTGAGAATTAAATTCACCAGTTGTAAAAATATGATGTCAAAGCAGTTCGTGTTGGCGGTATACCAACAGCTAATATTGAAAAAAATGAAGGGACAATATTAGATTACAAAGAGCAACAATCAGAAACAACTAAAAGGCACTCGCCCAAAGTGAAACGAACAGGAAAACACATGTCTTTTGATGAAAGTCTTTGTTCTTTATAATAGAGTATATTTTTAGCATTTAGGACCCCAGAGAAAAGCACTGTCCCCTGGAGACAGACAGATGCTCTTAAAACTGAGCTGTAGTTTCAAGGTCTTTTTCACATAATGCTACTGCACAGGTGGACAGCTACATTTTATCACACAGTTGTTACAAAACAAACATTATTACAAGCGTGTGTGACCTCAGAGTGCAAGTACAGTGTCCCTGAGTTTAGCTAGCACCAACTTACAGCTGTCGTGACTTTCTGGCAGGCTGGCAAGAACTTAACTCGCAGTTAAATAGCTAAATGTTAACTGGCTGAGTAACAAGAGCAGTGAAGTGTGACATCTGTTCTGTGTTGTGAAGAAGTATGAACTAACGGTTTCTCGTAAGTAGTCTTACATTTAACAGCTAACGTTACTGGGGGGAAAACAGGCAAAGGAAATGACTGGCAGTGCCAGCTCGCATTCTTTGAGGGCAGAATCACAGCAGTTAAAACGCTAGCAGGAGTAGCGGGATGTCATAAGCTAACAATGTGTGTGTAGTGTTGATGCCAGGGGAACGTACCAAACGGTTCAGTCTTCTCCGAAGCATCTTTTAGTTTATCTTCTTTGATTCCGCAATACTGATGAACTCTTCCGTCTCAACAGACGCCTCCAGGCTCTGCTTCAGCTTCTCCGGGGAATAACTTTACATGTATGTTAGTTAACCTGCTAGCTCCTTAGCTATCTATTTCCTACTCTAACGTTAGTTCTAGCTATATGAAATGCCGCAGCGACGCTACATCGTTTCCATTTTGTTTGACTTCGGTATCTTCGCACCATTCGCATTCTCTTCCCTCTGAATATTTTCCGCGTTGCGGTGTACTAGTCGCGCTTCCCTTTGCTCAAGGCTGAAACAGTCCCTGACATTTCGCTCCGTGCCCTGTTGCTGAGACTCATACAAATCATTTGTCGCACTCAAGTCTGCGCCCCCGTTGACTCGGAAACTTCCGCCGACACATTAAAAAACTAACTTCTCCTTTCAATCCCTGTGCACAGGTCGCCTCTCCTCCCTGTCAAACAATTTTCACTCCAGCAACCAGCAGCAGCCACAAACGTTCCCACGTTCACAGGCTCCACCCGGTGAAGGTGCGGCGACTTTCTCTCACACTGTATTATGGGTAATGTGGTCTGAATTTGAACTACAGTCTTTTTTTTTTTAATTATTTATGTCCCTGCATGTTGCTCGGAGATGAGCATTAGGGCTGCCAATTTGTGGTTGCAAGGATCACTGAACACTGAATAGAGGCGTCTTAAAAATCGTCTTTAGATTTAGATTGCGCGAAGGGGATTTTGTTAATACCCAACTACAATAATAAGCTTTAATTGGGTGTACGGCAAACATAGGTTTATTATTTCATAAATCAGTAGGGGAGACCAGGGACAGTGGTCACTTTTTGCAGTTTTCTCAATAAATCAAAAACCATTTACACTAGAATAATTAATTTGCGCTAATATAAACGTCAGTGTGTCAACTATTGAAGCCAAGAATTTAAGTGGTTATATGAAATATGTACTGGATGCTAATTTATTTAAATTCCGTCCCAGTGTTCACGGAAGATTATTTATTATTCACTTATTTTCACACAATTGTGACCATTAAATTCTTTTTAAGTGATGATTATGTCACAGTGGCCATCGAAATAATTGATTGAGATATTTTAGTCTCAACTAGTTGTCGACCAACACACATCATCAGCTGTAGTGTAACAGCCAAACCGTGTCTGGTGTCAAACACAAGCAGTTTGTACTTGTTATTTAAATGTTACTTTAGATATAGTGCTTTGTTTTTTGGTTTGGTTTGAAATATCCAGAGTCTGTGGGTTGGACAAAACATTATCCAACCCACAGACTGTATAAAATTAGTGGACGGTGGAACCACGACATCACCCGCTGGTTTCTGAACTGCCGTTTTGAAGCCAGTGAGCGGAGCTGAGGGGTCAGGGCCATTCTCGAGGGGTCGTGGGTGAGCTAATGCCTAAACACTAGTTTACTGACTCAGTACAGTGGTAAATGTCATCAAGCGCTGCATAGCAAAGTCATTTTATGGTGTTGTTAGTGAAACCTATTTACCACAACTACAGTGGAGCTGCCTGTCACGAAAAAATGCATTTTATTCAATAAACAGAAGCTCTGAACGTCCGGCTTGGCGATCGAGGTCATACACACTTGTCAATCATAGGCAGCCCTTTGTTCGACCTGAGATCTTATTAACGTAGGAAAAGAGTGAGAGGGTCCAAATAAAACGAATGAGACCGGAATGACTCCTGTAAAAAAATACTGATTTAGTATTTTTAGAGAGAAGTTCAGTGTAAGTCAGTCAAGGGCTGTCAGTGGTATTATATATTATTATATAGACACTTCCGATCTATGCAGAAAGCTTTTTAACTTAGCTTTTTAAGATTTTTAACATGTAAATGAAACTGCAGTGGAAATAGTGATGGAGGTACCAGAATATCTATCTACATCTGTCTGTATTTACCAACAGATTGAGGTGTATAAACCCCATTTTCAATATAAAACCGAGTATTAGACTCACAGATGGCTGACAAGTTGAAGGTCCGGTTATAATAATCATCTGCTTATAGTGACACGTTAGTCATTCCTATTTTTATTTGATGTCAACACCAGTGATTCTAATAACACTGGTTTGGATTCAGAGACATAAAAATGTTTTTTTAAAAGCCCACTTTGGCTGAAAGAGGTACAGTTGTGGCTTCAATCTAACTGAGCACGTGCAGAGTGAGCGTAATCGCTCTAGGTTGTTTCTCTTCGGGATAATACAAGGTGTTACAACCGTCCCATGTTACAACTGTCCCTGGTCTCTCCTATCAGGCGGTCAGTTTTGTGGGGGTTTTTTTAATCATAGCTTCATAGCCTCCGGAAATCTCATCTCATGCTTTAGACCTGACATGTTAACGTTTTAAAGCTAATGCACCACATGCGTCCTCACATGCATGCACATATTTTAACTTTACATGTTTCTCCAAGTCTTGGAAGGAGTGAAACATTGCAACCACTTTATGTATTTAAACATAAAAGTGCACATCATTTTTGTGTACTGTTTGTGATTCTCAGGAGCTCTTTAAATGTGTCACGTGAATGAGCTTAGGTGCTATTTGCATGTGGTTCCAGTTTTGCATTTTTGCCTTGGTGACCTCCGTTCTGGCAATGGGATTTGTTTACTATGAAAACTGAGAGAAGGTGGCATATGTGTAATGTTTTTAAAGGTTATGTGTGTGAGAGAGAATTAGTGCTCTGCTGGACTGTCCCTAGACACTTACAAAACTAATCTTAAATGTTAGTTATCCTTAATGAAACAGGCAGTGTAACCTTTGGGACATTAGATACCGTGTGTTAACATTTCTTCGGATTGTCCTATTTTTTAAAAGTTCAAATGTGGCTCAGTGTTTTGGAAGCTGTCACTTACTTGTCCCAAGGGTGAATGTTTGACCCAAAAGCTATAAAAAGTAGTTTGGACTGTCAAGAGCCACAATTTTTCCATCCTTTTAGGGTTGGGGTTGGCATTCATTTGTGATGGTTAAGGTTAAGGAGCTAAAGGATGTATCACCAATGAAATATACCCACAAAGACAGAAAGACAAGGATGTATGTGCTGTGTGTTTAAAATCTGTTTTAACACATACTGTACTGAAAGACATATAGTGTATTGTATATATATATATATAAATATATATGTAATATTTGGATTAACACAACACAGGCTAAGTACCCATGTAATACCTATGTAAATATTTACATTTAACCACTGAGCTCGACCATTTATAAATGCCTGGAGCTGCAGGTTACTAAGCCATTGTCTTCTAACTTTGTGTGCTGTTACAAAAACACAGAATATGCAGCTGTAATATAATGGAAAAGCATCTTTTTGTTATTTATTTAAATTTAATTGACATGGGTAAGGCCTACATATCCCATTGTCACATTTTTACAGATTGCAACCAATGCAATGTATTTAGGACTTTTCAGACCTTGTCCTTGGTTCAGCTTTTAAGAACCAAGACTAATACAAGTATAAAGAATAAAAGTATGACAAACAGGCTTAAAGACTAACAATGAAGAAGCATACACTTTGACACTGGTCAGGGCATAAACAAAAAATAAAGCAGGTTAGGAGACTGACAATGAACAACTAACGCAAGCAGTGATAAAGAACTAATATATACAGCAAGTTTTTGAAACAGCTGATCATTTCTGATCAGTGTGTTGCTGTAGAGATTAAAACGTACCTTGGACATTTCTACTGAGCTTGTTGCTAAAAGATAAAAAAGCAAAAGCTTACATGTTGGATTTTTTGTGGCTTTGTTGGTCAACAAATATCACTCTTTCAGTCTCACAATTCACACATACTAAGTAACATAGGAAACCTGAGTGAATACAGAGAAATATCTCTTACCACTATAAACAGACGACTGTTAAGTCAGTAAGTTGGACTCTATCTCCACCATGTGGCCACATGAGGAACTCGTTTTTTTAATTTATGTCACATTATTTCCTCTGCCAAGGAAGTGATATGATCACTCCTGTTTGTCCTTCTGTCTGTCAGCAGACATAAAAGAAATCCTGCTCTGATGTTCATGAAACTATTGAGTGGAGATGTACTGTAGGGCATGGACCAAAGAAGAACCCCTTAAATGTTGAAGCAGATCCATAAAAAGAGTGAAAAACCAGTCCAGGTTTTTCACTTTCTTTGACACTTGAGAGCTCCACGCTAATTTTGAACATTCAACCGTTGAATTTAGAGTAAATAAATAAACTAAACTAACCACCAGCTGACGAATTAGAGCCAAGACCTTGGTTACCATGGTAACAGTTCATTAAACTGACCAGAGGCACCGACCGTCAAAAAGGAGGAAAATGTAGGTCATAATTTGTGGTTTGTTTGTGGTTTAAATATTGTAGAGAAGAAAAGTGGACTATTGCCCTTGGTGGAGCTCTGTGCTCTCTTATTATTATTATTATTATTATTATTATTATTATTATTTCAAATAATTATTACGTTTCCCCAAAGAAAACAAAGCTCTTCAATACATCAGTCTGACAGATAAGGCTTCATATCTACGTACAAAACTGTTAAAGTAACACTGATCACCAGGCAACTTTTCTAGACTTTTTTTTTTTCTGTGATTAATTAACAAAGTTAATACAGACTTTTGAAGAACGGTGAAAAAGCAAAAGGAGAGTTTATTTTCATGTGTGGGTAAATTCACTTCCATTTTAATGCTGCACAGGTACATGGATGTCACAGGTGCGTTGAAATATCAACCAGTTGCTGTGATGAAATATATGTCCACATGGTGGCAGCCCAGTAACATCAATGAGAAGTCACAAACTTGTTGCACAGAGGGGGGGGGGGTCACAGAAACTGCTCGGCCGCCACAAAACTGACTACAGTTTGAACCAGGTTGAGTTTTAGTGAGTCTGAATACAATAAAAACAAAATCAGTTTGTTTGATTAATTATATTAATAAGTGCTATTTAATTTTAAGAATCAAGAAAGCAGTGGTTTTTAATGCTTTATTTTAAAAGTGATTTTTATCATTCAGATACAAAACATCACATTACAGTACAAAATCCAAACTGTTTCAAGAATGTTAAAATAGCAAACAGAAATAAAATGACACATGAATGTATGCCCTGACGTCTTTCAGTACTCTCAACTGTATTTGGTGCCTCGTGATAACAGGTTAAAACTTTACTTTTATTTTAAAGGGATCGTTTGATTTGCACTTTTGATGAGACTCTTTGGTAAATTTAAATCACTGATAGTTAGTTAACATTTTCTGAGGACCACATGAAGCCAGTTTAAATGCTTATTTATGGTTTATTAAAATACATTTTGAAGTCCTTGATTTTATGAATTTCTTCAGAGAGTACATGATCTGGTCCTGAGTGAAGTGTACAGTAGCTGCAGCGTTTCGTGGGCATTCCTTTACTGGTTCTTCCCCTGTGTGTCTCATTCGTACTTCTGAATTTAAACTGACAGCCCCTGTGGAGGAGTTGGGAGACTTCCCCAGCCATCTGTCTTAGAGCAGCCCCCCTTCGACACCCCCTTCCCTCCCTCCACACATCCCTCATTCCCACACTGGGCCTTTGTCAGCAGTTCCTGTCCCTGAACTAGGCGTGGCGTGCGCAGAGGCTGGGGCGACCGTGGGTGCTTTCAGAGGCACCTGCAGATGGGACAAAGGGCCAAGGGTGCTGGGGCTGAAGACAGATTGATGCTTTGTGCGCTGGGGCTGGAGAGAGCGAGAGAGAGAGGGAGAGAGAAGGGAGAGAGAGGGAGAGAGAGAGAGAGAGAGAGAGAGAGAGTGAGGGTGGTGGGGGATAGTTAGCTGAGAAGTTTTCAGGGAGAGGATTTTCGGGGGAACAGGGGTGGGTTGGGGTGAAGGGGGAGGTCTGTCACTCCAGTCTGTGTGAGTCCAAGCTTTGGAGGACCCGGCGAGATTGACAGCTTTTGTGGACTGCATCTCCGCACAATGGTCGTGCTTTAATGGGCGGTAAAGCTAGAGTAGAGCTTTGGGGAAGGTTTGGAGGGGAGGTGGTGCTCGGTGGTTACGATGGTGGCGGTGCAGGGAGGCTAAGGGATGGGGGGCCAAAGGCTTTACTGCTTTGCTTGGTGGGGACCAATTCATGGGTATTCAGTCCAAGGCTCGTTATTCACTGAATGCATCCAGTGGAGGTATGCAGCAGCATCAATTAGAATGTGTTAGCAGATAGCAACGCAGAGAAGAAAAACCTTTCTCTCCCTTTTGCTCACAGGACAACACAGTCCCACTATAGGAGGTGTCAGAGCCACAAAGCCTTTTTTGTGGGTCTCTCTCCATTACATTACCAGTGCAATATGTAAGGTGGGGACTCTTTTGATTTAAATTAAGTGGAAAAAACACTAAATCCTATTTTTATTCAGCAGGGATAATGGTGTTATACTCTATAAAGGTCTTTAACTACTTATCTGTGGCTTAAAATCTTCCTCAGCTCCCTTTTCACTCCACCTCAGTGTCTTACTCTCATTGGCAGCATTATATTTATTCAATGGTGGAGGGTCAAAGACAGACTGTTAAACAGAGTTGCTTGTAGCCTTAACTGCCGCATCACTTCTAATTGTGTATCAGTGGGTCAGTGGTTTGTTGTGTTGTCCCCCCGTAAGAAAGGAAGAGCGGATATGAATTTAAACAGTATCTTGTAAGGCATTGTTTGGAGTGGGCTCAGGCCACCACTTCAGACTCAGAGGGCCTTTTGGAAAAAGAGGGTTTTTTTTCTATAACTTTGAAGACAGTGATATAAAAGAAGAGGAAGGAGTGGAAAACACTTTAATGGTGATCACATGTCGGGTTGACACACCATTTTGTTTTTTTTGAATGTAGAGAGGCCAGCCATGCATGCCCTTCGAACTAATTAGCCTGCACTTAATTGAATGCTTTTTCAGGTTTCACACAGCAAACACATTCTGTATTTGAAAACAATGAAAACAGCTCTAATTTCAATCAGCAGTGTCCCCCTTTTTTTCACAACATTTCTACTAAATTTTCAATTAATGCTACTTGTGAGAAATTTAGAAAACAGACGTTAGAAAATGTTATTCTGCACTGACTAACATGAACAAACTGATTTTTAAGTTTTCTATCCAATGCACTCAGCATCCATTTTGTCTCCAATTTCCTTGCTTTTAACACAAGATGATACAGATGGCATGTGTGCTGAAATGAAATTGTGAATTTTTGTTCTCCATAGGTTTAATGAGAACTAACTGGCAGGAACCTCTTGGAGAAAGGTGTAGATTTCAATATGAGCAATTATGCTTCATTTGAAGCCAAATGAGCCAAATTTGCATCCTCTGAAAAGGAAACCAGAGTTAAACTGTATGAAAAGTGCAGTAAATTGGGGCAAACATCGCAACGTGCAGAAATGCATCTCCGCTGTAATTGTGTAATTGTAGAAGAGCTCTAAATGCACGGCCCAATTAAACTGGCTTCTTCTGCAAGGCAAAGAATTGGCAGGTTATTATGCAGGAAAGTATCAGCACATTTAAATAGCTGCCTCCTTCATGGGTGAGGATGAAGGGTGGGATCATTTGCAGCAAAATGGAATATCTGATCAAATATGGACAGATGTCTTCATACATGTGGAGCGGCTGTGAATTGGATTGGAAGAGGCAAGATGGATGGATGGCCTCCTCTAAGAGATAGAGCTTCCTGCCCTGAGTACTATGGGGGGCACAAGAGGAAGAGGGTGAGAGAGGGGGAAGGTTAGGCTCTCAGTGGGGGGAGACATTTCCCTGAAACACCAGTTGATGGGTTTCTCCCACAAAGGGTGGAGTGACGCAGTCTGCACTGCTGCAGAACAGCCTGGTCTCTGTCTGGATTAGGCCCTGCAGCACACAAAGGGGAGCTCAAGTAAACGGTTCATGAATGCTGATTAATTGATGCCATTTTTTGCAGTGTGCCATGGAGATTTAGTGGGTAAGGGTGCATGAGGGAGGCTGTGCGTACGCAGAGAGAAGTCTGGTTTGATGCGGGAAATGTGTTTTTTGGGTGTATTTTTCAGATATGCAAATCTTAAATGGTCAGTAAGCGACACAAGTTTGATTCATAACTTCTGCAGAGCTTCCTTCATCTGTCTGAAGAACAACAGTTCGACAATAAAAACTTCTGAGCTCGATCAAGCTGGCACACTGTGACTATCTTTGGTCTCTGTGTGCTTTGACTCCCAATGGTGTTGTCAGATGTGCCCAGCTGGCAGAGTGAGTAGCTCAGGTGGCAGAGGCAGCGATGAGGTTCCCACGATGGGGTTTAGGGGTACAGGTGTCCTGGGAGAATGAGGGTGGCCTGGGGCAAGGAGGGGCGAAGCACTGGCCCATAGCCCACCTCAATGGAGGGATCCCAGGGGCCAACTCAATAGCCTGGGTTCCACTTGATGGAGAGAGAAAGGAGCGTTTCAGCCGCTGCCCAGCAGGAAAGATCTGGTTGTGGGAGACCTCTTTCAGGACTCACTGTTTGTCTGAAGGCTGTCACAGCAGATGAGTACTCAGCAAACAGCGTGAACAAGGATTTGAACCAGAAAACCAACAGAGCCTTGACAATATTGTGATTGGGCCTTGTCTCTTTAGAGGGGACTGAAAGCCGAATTGAGAGCAGTAACAAGTGCACATTCAGAGCAGGACGGGGATGCCTTTGGGTTGTGTTTTATGGTTTTGAGGCCTGTATGTGGTGGATAAAGCAAAATCATGTTAATCTCCCTTTTCTCTCTTCTAAAAGCAGAATGGGACTGAACCTGTGGCACTTTAATGGTCTAACCAAAGTCTTAAAAAGTCATTGTTTAGTCTTGTAATGTCAAATGTGAATGAGACCTCCGCAGTCCATTGACCCAAGACAGAAGACATGTTGAACTATTCTTCAAAAATACAAATAGAGACACCGCAACAAACAATTATGCAACGTTTTATTAATGCTCTTTTTCCTAGTCAAGGTTGCTTTGACTGAGCCTGGTAATGAATCTGTAGTGGACGCCATATAAACGATACCTAACTGAGGCAGTTCTGCAACTTTTTTTTTTAATGATCCTTCTGTTATACCGAATGTAATGTAAGATTACAGGAGAGACAAAAGATATAAACTTCTGTCAGCTTCATTCTCATGCAGCGACATCTACGTTTTCTAGACGTATGTGTGCGTATAGTAAAGCCTGTATGCTTACTCGCTCATCGTGACTCAGACACATGCACCTGGGCTTTGCCACCTGGTTCGCGTCCAGAAAAAGGATTAAATGCAGAAGAAACGACATGGGTGTCACTTATAGGCATTTATTTGATATTTTCTAATTTTGAGGAATTTTGAGTATAATTCAGCAAGGTGATGCCCTCTTATTTATTGTGTGTTTGTAATTCTGTTCATTTAGACTAATGCATTTTTAAGTCTGGTAATATCTATCCGCCGACAACAAAGAGAATGACAAGTGGGAATCAGTGAAATCAGATTACACATAAAACAAACCGATTATATGCTTGAGTTTTGTTTCCCCTCTGACTTTGTATACATTTATCGACCTATTTATCCATTTGATGGTGAGTGAGAGGGGCATACAAAGAGCAATGTTGTCTTTTGGAGGAATTGGGCTAACTTTGAAGGTTTCTGAAGAGAGACGCTTGTGATGGAATGGGCCGGGAAGGACTGTGACTTCTCCATTGAGACTGGAGGGGCACGCTGGATTAGCTTGATTTGCCTGTGAATGGGTGCTTTCCATTATTCTTGTTAGGGAGCTGTCACATCGAATTGAGAAAGTGAAAACCTCCTTTTATCAACCTTTTCCAAGTGAAACTGAACAGGCAATCAATAACTGAATTCAGGCCCAGGGGAAAGTCAAGCAGAATGATATGGGGCTGTTGTAAAGGGAGTATTTGTCAAATTCCTAATGGGAAAAAGCAGATAACTGATGTCATTTTGGCTCCAGATGCTGCAGAGTGTAACAGAAAAATGAAAATAAAGAAATTAAGTTGTTAAGACACACACAAAATTAAGATCTAGGGATTTTTTAGGTTAGTGCTAGTACCTGGTTATATGTTAATTATAACTGTATTACAGTGCAACAACAACTACTACTAGAATAGATAGATAGATCAAATAAATAGATGAATAAATACATTTTTAAATTTCATGTTTCTTGTAACAAAACAATTACTGTCAACGATTAATAAACTTTTAACATTTAATAAACATTGAAAAACAAGTACTTTTAAGTTTTTCAATTCAGAAAACTAAATATTTGAAAATGTTCAGAAAGGATTACAGCAAACATCTTTTTATCTTTATCAATATATATATATATGTTTGATTATTGGTATGAAATAACCTCAATAATTATTATTGAACATTTATTTAACTACAAGTCTTTATCACACTGTAATACTAATAATTTTGTGAAGTGTTCGGTATAGCACTAATACTGTTACAAAACAGTCAGGAGTGGCTCACTTTTTATTATACGAATGTCACCATATTGTTTTGGAGTTTCATTATATTGACCTTATTGTGCCATTGTACTTGTTCTGACACCATGATAATGCCTGAATACAGAGGGAATTATGCTCTGTATAAATAGATCCCATAGTCAAGGATCGCTTCAATTATCCCTCTACACATTGACAACACGGACAGAATAAAAACTAAAGCCTTAGTCCAAGCTGGTCTCAAGGCGCTCTTCAAACATTGTTTTGGCTATTGTTAAAGGGGCAGAGGAACATCATCAGCATCAATAGCAACAAAGAAGAGAAAAAACATTCATCTGATACATTAACCTTTTTAATGTAATCAAAGTATTCATTGGACAAAACTAAAGACATGAAAACAAATAAGAATAACTGAAATTTGCAAATACTTGTTACCAACATCTTCTGTTTAATACTTTTAAAAAAATATTTACTAATCTGTTTCTGCCACATTTTCCACGTTATTCTTTTATTTTGACTGTTGCAGATTCTCTTCGAGTCATTTTTTAAAAGGTGTTTACGGCACATTTTATTAACGTAAAATGACACATATTATGGTAAAGTGCTTCCTGCACATCCAACCCATTAATCAACAAATTTTCTCATATTGCTGCTCCCAGTTTTTTACACTGGATGGAGAAAATGAATCGGATCATTTGGTCTCATCAATCAATTTGGTAATTGATGTCTTAATCGTTATACAGTTAATTGAGCACCTTGATTTTGCCTGTCATTGTTCAAAGTGCTTAGATATATTTTCCAGCAACCAGCCTGCAGCAGTTTTAGGGAATTAGAGAAAAAAAAAAAAGACATTTTGCCGCAATAACATTTCACACTAATACCACTTTTCCTAATATTCAGAAAACATTACAAATAGTTTTTTGATTTTTTTTTTTACATGACTTATAAAATTACGGCTCTTTTGAAAACATAACTCAAAAATATTGTGATATTGTTGAGCACTCTATTATTGCCAAAAAGGCTTATGCGAGGTTTTCATCGCTGTAATTGTCATCCATCCATCTTCTGTGCACAGTGAGTTGATAACCGCCTATGAAAAATGACTCACTGCTGTAATGAGTGTCTCACCTCTGAGTGGTAAGCAGGTTCACAGCCCTCCGTGGAACAGCAATTCCCCATTTATTCCACTCCAGTGTCTTTTCTTCACCTCATATACTTTCACATTTTTTCGTCAAACACGCCCCTCGTTCTCTGTTCACCCGGTCCTTGCATCAGGGACATATAGGCTCTTTCAGATCTCCTCTAGAAGGTGTAGGATAGAGGATGGGAAAGAGTCCTTAATTGAGTTACAGAAAACTTTAATTATGACTGTTTCCCACGTTCCTGCTCTTAACACTTCACACACAAACAATATGAGCCACCAGGGGGAAAAAAAAAAAAAAAAACACCCGGTTCCAGCCCGAAGTGCAGCTGCAAGGTAATTATCATCAAGCACCGCTGCATCTGTGTACAAACAATCCCACAGCTGCTGGCATTGATACTGTAAATGCAGAAAGGAGCAGAGAAAGCTCAGGTTGACCTTAGGGCTCGAGTATTGCCTCCAAGACCATGACCTATTCATCTAGGAGGAAACTGTGAAACCTATGAACACTCAACCTGGTTACAATTTCAAATAAGCTGTCTTGTTGTTTACAAATACCCTTTGTTGAGTGTTGTATAAATGTTTGTATAATTATGCACAGATGAAATAGAAATCATTAGGTGGCTGCTGCAGCGCATCGTATAATCTAAGAATGTGTTAATATCCTATTAACAAATGTTTAATTAGAGAAAGACACTTTACTTAGGATCCATATAAGCTGTTTTACACCTCTTCAAAGTCTGAAATTCTGTATACACTGTATTTCATTCTTTACAGTGTTCGATACCTGCAGCCCCGCAAACTAATTAAATAGCAATAATTATTACCACTGGAATCCAAATTTGTGTTTAAAATCACTGTGGTTATGTGCGTTTCCAAGTGGGGTGAATGTGTGTGACCAAAAATGTGAGTGGGCTTATTTTGTGAGAGCACCATGAATGAGAGGGCCACTGTGGGGTAGAGGGGAGACGGAGGATGACTTTATGACACCGAGGGGACAGGATCAGGGGCAGAGACAGAGAAGGCCTGGCGGAGGATGTGTGGGGAGAGGGGCAGCCCTAGCTGTCAGCTCTGAGGGGCTGCTGGAAGACTCAGCGGGAGCCCAGCTTGGCCCCCGGGATGCCTTGTCACCACGGCGAGGCCCTGGAATGCACCGGCACACAAAGAGCTCCTGGGGCTCAGAGGGCACTCCGATTTGATAACCACATTAAAGTCCTAGCAACATCTGTTGGGGTGCAGGAGAAAGGCCTACTGGCAGGCTTTAACCCCCTGAAACTGGGATCATTAACCCTCGGCCCTGTGAGAGAAGGGGGACAACAGCCCTCTATTTGTCAGCCGCCCTGCACAGGGCTGCGGGGGCTAATATTTTACCAAAAACAGCGTGAGAAGAGAAGCGGCTCTGCATGGGCGCCATAGTGAGTGCTGCTTCACACATTAGCAGGGAAGTACTGTCTGCTTTACTTTACTAAACCTCACAAAATAACATTTGCATAGGCTTCAAAGTAGGGGATTTCTGAGCATGTCGCTGATTTACATGATATTGATCAACAGCTGTTTTGTCTCAGTTACTTTAGCTCTCTTCATTTTCATTATGCACATAACAAATCTGCAGATAATGTAAAAAAAAAAAAACAACCTTGTAGACCTCCAGTGTAATGACTGTCAAATAGAGTATGAAGCAGATATTAAATAAATAAATATAAAGGAGATCTGGTTATCATTTTATTATCATTTGTAATACATTAACATAGACAAATGTGTGGGTATTATTTTCCCCTCTGATTTGTTAATGTGTTGTTAGAGGCGAGGGGGCAAAGTTGATTGAGGATGGAGAAGTAACAGGTGTCCTATCACAAAGACATGTCTCAGGCTCCAGGATGCTCTGGTGCTACGTGGGTCAGCGCCAAGCCTCATCCACCTCCACAGGTTTCAAAGCGAAGGCCACCTCTCTGTAATGAATAATTAAGGAAACAAAAGACCCAGAAGGGACGAGAGTGTGGGGGAGGGGGACAGTGTGTGGAGGGCCTAATGCAACTAGACCAGATGCAACAAGGAGTACTGAGGTTTTTGCCCCTGTGTTTCATAGAAAACATCGTCCTAAATGTATTCCCTGGAGATGAGGGTCTGCAGGAGGTACCCCCAATGCGCAGGGTCCTCAAGTGCCTCCACACAAGTAATCCCATTCACTGCAGCTCATTACATGGGAAATTAAGTGCTGGGGTGGAGGAGAGAGGTGGGGTGGGG
>JAPQRN010000002.1:14519830-14545897 GCA_037367275.1 Coranthus polyacanthus
TGACCATCGCCATGACAACATAACTCAACCAGCTATGGGTTAGAATCATGTGTGTGTGTGTGTGTGTGTGTGTGTGTCTGTATGTGTGTGTGGGTGGGGGGTCCCGACTACTTTGCAGAGATCTAAAGGCTGGACCCCACAAAGTTTTGAGGGATACGACTTGGTTTTAGGGTTAGGGTTAGAGTTAGGCATTCAGCTGTGATGATTAAGGTTAGGGTAAGGGGCCAGGGAATGCAATATCAGTGGCTGTGGATCAGGAGGTAGAGTGGGTCCTCCACAAACTGAAAAGGTTGGCATTCAATCCGCCAACCCCTGTCCACATGTCAAAGTTGCTCCGGGTGACTGTTTCACTGCCGTGCAAATTGGTGAATGTGGCACATTGTAAAGCGCTTTGAGTATCATCACGGTAGAAAAGCGCTATAGAAATGCAAGTCCATTTACCATTATGTCAGTGGGGGGTACCAAAAAAGATAGAAAGCACAATAACAACACATTACATCTGTAGCTCATCTCCTCACACTACACTTAATTGTATCATCCGAGGCGCTCTGACAATATTGTTCACCTGATATTCATTCTAATAAAGCATGTTGAATTGAACTGAATTAAACTGAATCGAACTGAGAGCTAGTAAAACGCCGTCACTCGGCCTGGCTCTAACTAGACTAGACTATACTTTAAGGGAATTAAATACGGTTTGATAAGGACTCATAGAGACAGAATCTGTCATCACACATAATCAGAACCTGCATGTCTATAAAGATAATGACTGCATAGATACTGAGAGATAACTGAAGTCCCTCTTCATGGAAAGCAATGGGCCTGGCCTCCCTGTCCATTGGTTACTCCCTGATTGCTGTTAACACGGTGCTCAGGCTCATGGGCCCCACACTGTGAAAGTAAAAGACCAATGGAGTTTAGACCTACATATGCTTCAGTAGGTTCAGGTACATGAACTAGTATTATATAGTGATATTTTGTAAAAGGGTCCCAAAAGCAGCCAAAACAGCAGAAAGTTCTAATTATTTTTATGCGCCAGTTCCTTTATTTTGTACAATAAATATATTTTTTTTAATAAATTAAGCAAATGCAACATCCCTTTTATTGGTCTAATTATTTGTTTTTTTACATGGAATGCTACTGAAATGGAATGGTGTTTCCCAACTTTTTTTTTTTTCCTTTAAAAATGACCGATAGCGTTTCATATTAGATTCAACAAATCCAATTATCAGAACAACAGGAACATATAGTGCCAAGACATGCTTCCTGTTGAAAGTGTTTTGAAGTGTAATTTCAGCTGTATGAGCTGGATAGGTGGTGGTTGTTGTTAATTGTAGAACTGACAGGATTAAATAAAAAGATCCTGTCAATCCTGTCATGACTTACTGTTATAAAGTGAATCTAACATTCTTGGTTCACTATAAATACCACTGAGAAGTAAATTACGGGATAAATAAATAATCAAACACGACAGCAGCTTACAGATCTAAGACATCCCCTCTTCTATCACTATACACTCGATGAATAACGTACCTTATTTAATTCAAGTTCTTGGGGCTATGTCTGTCAGGAGACAGATCAGGTGTCTTTTATTTATCACCCACATTTCTCTTATAAAAGTTATCAGAGCTTTAAGGCAAGTCTACTTTTCCTTGCTTTTTTGTAGTGAGAAGTCTCCACAATGCCCTGGGGGACTTTGTGGAGGTGTGAATGCTAGGACCAATCTGTATGCCACAGAGAAAAAACAATCCATGCTAATCTGCCACCACAGACAGGAGTCCAGTTAGGCCAATCAGGATGGGAATCATCTGGAGTGGAGAGGGCTCAGAGAAGCCTAGATCAGGCCCCTGATTGCAGCGGGGTGATTTACAGCTCGAGAACAATGATGGCTGCCTGGGTCAGCACTGATGGAGGGGCTCTGACTTCACCAGCACAAACTCACCTGACATTCATGCACTCATGTGCATACATGCATGAGCACACGTGTAGGCGCACGCGCACACAGCCAACAAAACCCACTGTTGGAGTTAAAACGCCACCGGGATCAACTCAGCTAGCTTTACTCCATGACCTAAACATGCCCCTAAGGCTTGCATTTGACCCTCTGCATTTCACTAACAACACATAAACAAAAACAACTCAGCAAGCTACTTCCTATGAACTCAGCACAGATAAAACGGGAAACTACCTTTGCCCTGCAGTGGGGTATGTAAATACAACGGGAAAGGCTGAGGTTTGCATGAAAGAAAAGGGGGAGTTCAGATGTGAAGTGTGCATATGAGGGGAGTGGAAGAGAGAGGGAGGGAGAACGGGGTGGTCACCATCAAGAGTTTCTTTTAAAGCACCTCCTTTGATCTGCCTGGTCATCATTCGGAGAAAGAGGAAGGACCACAAGGGACCAAAGGTCTCTTCAGATTGACCCTGTGGTTTTCTGAGGAGGTCACCCAAACTGTCAGTGGCAGCATCCGCACCTGGGAACTGCACTAACTCATAGATTTTAATGCTGTCATTGAGTGTCTTTAGAACTTCAGCCGAGCACTTCATGCTCTGTAAATGCTGAAATATAATTATGTTTTAGATCATAGGTCCCAAAGATGCTACAGGGGCTGCTGATGACTTCCAGTTAAATGAAATAATCCTTCTTGCCAACAAAGACACAAATACAATAGGCCTAATATCTTTTATTTTATAGTTCAGTGTTAGAAACACAAATTAGGTTTCTGTTGTCTCTATTTATTAAAACTAGAAATGCTCACCCAGTAGATAAAGATATAATTGCCATTAATCATACCATGGTCCTCCAGCTGAAAAGTGCCTGTGCAAAGTAGATCTGCTCCTACTTGCATGTGGAAAATGAAGTGGTATAAAGAAAGAGTTAATTCAGGGTTTGTCTTGTGCGTTTTTTAAGTGGCCGCACTGTTGCCCCAGGTCCTGTGTGGGAGTGTAGAGGCTGGCTTTGACGTGCGCTATTACACAGATGAGACTGCTTTCAGCTTCTAGAATAGGCAGGTGACTACATGCACACACATTCACCCACCCCTCACATTACAAACACATGTATACAAAGCCACAGGTTGTATAGAGATCACTCAAACTGTGGATATCAGCGTTATATACAGCAAAACATCATTTCCCCTCAACACTCCTCAAAATTAGCCCATCAAAACAAGTTGATGTCTACTTGAAGTTTTATGTTGGTAGAAAGTTGTGAGGAATTCACAGCCTTGTGTAAATATCTGTGAACAGTGAAACAAAGGGCTTATTGGACATCCTTGACTGATGATAGAGATTGGAAACCATGACTACTGCTGGCAAAAACAGGGCATGAGTCATAACGTCAACACCAACACCGAACTGTTTGAGGATTCACTTGTTATAAGTTTCCTTCTTTCACAGCCTGCGTACTGTACAACCAAAATACAAAACCAAGGAGGCCTGGTGAGGGTGAGAGGGCAGTGGGGGAGGTGAGAGAAGATTTTTAGGGTGCCTAGAGTTTTTGGGGCTGAGTGGGTCTATTTAGCCCCCAGCAGATTGCCCCCCTCTCCTTCCCTCCCCACCTCCTCCTCCACCCTTCTCCTCCCCCTGGCTTTGTGTGCCCTGAGCCCACTCCTCCCCCTTTTGTCACCCGGGCATTCCGCTTTGGTTAGCACACACAATGGGTGCTCAGTGCTCACCCTCCTGACACTGCATTCTGCCTGTGCACCAGGGAGTGGGCACGGGAGGGGGAGGGAAAGGGGGTCCAGGGGGGAGGGTTAAAGGATGACAGCAACTCACCCCATGTGACCAAAATGCCATCAAGTATCAACTCCCCCTCCCCTTTTCCAAAGACCATCATCTAACTTCGCCCATCCATACAGATGGGCTGTAAAACTAGTGCCAGCTGTGCCGGTTGGCACAGTGAAAAACAAAACCTCGACTTCGCTAGCCAAACAAACGAACAGGTGCCTCTCATGGCTGACTGGGTAAGTAGAGCCCTGCCCCAATCAGTTGCCTTCTCTGAGTCTGTGTGCCCAGCTACATGTGTGTTCCCTTATTCTTTTTTGCTGGTGGGCACACATCCTAAGCGGAATTTTAAGACCTGGCTCCAGAACATTTTTGTCTGAAAATTAATCCCCTACATCGACAACAATAAGAGTGAAATTGGCATAATTACAAGTCTCGATTTGACATGTTTATCAAAGATTTGGAACTCTTCCTGGCCTCCCGTTGATATAATGGCAGAGTATACTATGTCATGTCATTTTATTTTATTTTTTTTTGTAAATAGTTGTCAGCCTACAAATAGGTCCCATATCTGAAAGTAAGCCTACAAGTGATATGAAGTCATATGTGTCCAAACATATAAAAACAGAGACAAGTGTAACAAGAGCAGTCCTCTTTCCAACATGTACAGATATGAGCCTTTCTAAACTATCTATATATATTATATGTCACCTAAAGAAACCTCAGGTGTTGAGAATGAGGATAGTTGAGAGTAAAGTTGCAGAGTAAGTGAGTGTAATTTAATTCCTATTTAAGAACAGCAACCAGTGGAGTGCAAGATGATGACTGGGACAGTATATATGTGTGTGTGGCAGCAGCTCAGAGGCTAGTGGGGGGGTTAGTTTGAGTTTCAAAGACCCTGCTTGTTCGCCCATATTTCACACCACGGTGACATCTTAAAGCCTAGACAAGCCTGGTTGCTTCGCCTTCTCTTTCACTTTCTGAGAAAAAAGGGGAATTGGGATGTGAGGGAGGGGGTACTGAAATATATGCAAATGGTCCCCCAGAGGGGATACGAATTTTATGGGTTTAGAATTTAGTTCAGCCAACCTGAATAATCAAATGTGGGAACAAAAAAACTAGCCCCCCACCATCCCACCACCAGAACTCTGTACCTCAAGGTTCAACCCCCACCTCAGGCCTCATCTCTGTTCCCTCCTGCCAGGTCTTCACATAAGAAGAACTCAGTACGTCCAAACTCTTATTAGGATCTCCTTACGGGGCAGGGTAAGGGAAGAGAAATGAGGGGGGTGCTGGAGGAGAGGAGGAGGAGGGGTTTGAGGAAACGAAAAGAGGGGCTAGTGTACCTGATCAGGCAGAACTGCCGGCTCCTGATTACGACACCATTTTCTCAGCAGGCTTTCCAGCCTCATCCTGCTTCTGTGAATATGGAGCATAGGGCCAGCCAATCCCCACAGCGCTCCCTCTCATCTAATGGCAGAATTAAGACCGTTTAGAGTGATTTCCCCTGCCTTCATGGTCGCACTCTGAAAGAGCTGAATCTTTTTTCCCTTTGCACCGATTTACAATGTGGGGGGTCTGGCATGCAACGGGTGAGAGAAAAGTTCTACATGACTGAACATAACATTACAACAGGTGGGGAATTGAACAGAGACTCTGCAGAATACAGCAAAGAATGATTTCACTTCACCTATATATTCTCATTACACTGAACCACTAATTCAGTTTGGGAGAACGTTTTTACTTTTGTAGCACACTTACCCACATGTGGGTATATGAGTATACAGCCTGCTTCCCTGGGGAGTCAGAACAAGTGTTCAGTCTTTTGTATGTATATCTTCATTACTGTGTTAATTAAAGGCCTCTAAATCAAGTAATAAAACATACACAAGGGCAGATTACAGGTAGCATGTTTTATTGTATTTCTCATTGCTGGTACAGGTCATGGTTTAAACAATACAGCTGCTGTTGATCCGTATTTTCTTGACAACATATATCATAAATAGATGAAAACCAGCCCTAACTCAACATCAACAGAATTTGAAAAAAGGAATAGAAGCCCTGGTAAAAAATTTAACATCACCATAGATACCTTTAAAGATACTTTTAACATGCAATTTTATAAAAAGAGACAACAAAAACTTTCAATTGTTGTTTTCCAGTCCATCTCCAAACACTGAAATGTAAATGTAAGGATATTAAACTTATTGCATTTGCTTTTAATTAGCAAGTTTCACTGTAAGCGATTCATTTAGTGCAGTCATTCTTTTTACATATATGTAAGGCTGAAAAGAAAAGTGAGAAAGGCCAAAGGCTGAAAGCTGATCACGTGCCGGATCGAACTGATTCATAATGACATTAACCCAAACAGGGTGTAAATCTGGACACAAATCTGCTTAAACTCACTCCTGTGTCAAACTGCATTATGTCAAGGCCATCACTGTGGAATATGACATAGCACCATACCAAACAACCACAGTTTGAACCTGTTGCTTTTGTATTTCCCATGCTGTCTAAAGATTCCCCCACTTTTCCTCCAACCTCCAGCAGACAAATCCTTCAGCTTTATTGCCCAGACTCAAGGGCTGCAGGTGCACAGGCCACAAAAGGGAGAGAAGGGGGGGGTAGTCGAAGGGGTGTAGCTGTGGAGGAGGGGATGAGAAAGAGAATGGTCAGTCGGGAGATAAGAGAGGAAGGAACAGAGCCCCCCTACCCTGGTTTAACCTCTACACCCATCCATCCATCCTTCCCCTCACCCTCGCCTCCACCGCAGCACCTCGGTGTTTTGCTCCACTGCATTGCCACACGTGAGAGGAGTGCAAACTGCGAGTGGTGCCGCCTGGCGCTACCAGGCCTTCCTGGGTGTGTGTGGCAGGGGACAGTGGGCGGGCGTGGCAGAGTGGCCATGTGGCGGGAGCGACCCTTTTCTTCTAAACCAACAGAGAAGCAGTAATGACTATGAGCTACAGCTGTGCCCACTCAGGCTTGCCCTACCTTGCACTGCAGTGGCCCCTCAACCTCATCCCACCACGCTGCCCTCTGCTTCTGCCCTCTGCTACTGTTAGTTTAACCTGTGGATGTGAATGTTTTTTCCCGTTAAAATCAAAGTGGAATTGCTTTGTATAGTTTGTTTCACGGCTTGAGACAAGCATCGTACGGCTGCCTATAGTCACTCCCAAAATTTCACATCGGGCTGTGAATTTTTTATTTTCTTGTTTTTGTTGACTGTTTTTGACTGCATTTGAAAGTCTGTATAACAAAGTTATAAAGTTTTGTTCATTCAGAAGAAGACACTGTACCATCTCCATATCAGAGTTACTATAAGTTTTGAAATTTTCATTATCAGCTGGTTTTTGATTTTGTTTATTTGATTGACCTTACTTTTTATTTAGTTTTTCAGGTATTATAGGGAGAGTCTTGATGTATAGAAGCTGAAAAAGGTTCAACGAAAGAATGCATTGCATCAAATATGATTTACAAAACCACTGTTTATTAACTGTCACTGTATCATATTCTTTCCACTACGACACAGTGGCATAGCAGCCACAGTGCAAATTGAGGGGGAAAATGAAAAGTAATCCATTTAGTTTCAGTTCTGTGTTGTGTTGACATCTAAATAAAAAGTACAATAACATGTTTTCAAAAGGTTATTTCAGTTTTTTACTGCTTGTTATATATATATATATATAATATAGATGAGCAGTGGATAATTTTTCTAACTGGACGGTGTCTTGTAATAGTGATACTTTCATCTCTTCAAAAGACAAAAAAAAATCAAGAATCATTAATAATCCATTCTTTCTTTCTGTAGCTTCAATTACTGTTCCACCCGGTAGGTGTCTTGTCTCATATCTGCATCTTATTTTCCAGCATCAGAATATTTGGTTTCATCAATTCATGCATAAAGCATTCAAGTAAAGAGCACTGCATCTGGTTCAAACCATAAGCTTGATGATTTGGAGAATGGGAGAAGAAATCAGTTTTAGTCTTAGCCCTGTTATGGAAGAGGCTGTTGGATGGTGTGTTAGTGATTTAGGTGACTCAGGTTGGGGAAGGCCTAAACAGGACACGTCATGTGAGTCACAGTTAGACAAGGCTGTGGTCTGACGCCAGTGAAAATACACCTAACTCTACTTAACACAATTTATTCAAGGTTTAAGTGCAGATGAAGCCAGTATCTACCTATAGAAACGGCCATATGAATTACCATGTACACAAACAGGCATACACTCTAGCTTGCTCTCTGTCACTAATACATATATAATCACACAGACCTGCCTATGTTACTGGAGCTGCTGTGCTGGGAACACACCCTTGGGGACAGGAATAACAGGCCACTCCAGAGCATGAGGACATCTGAGACACAGTGGCACCATAGAAGCATGATGACTCCTTAACGTCTTCTTATCTCCGTCACTAATCCTGTACCGCTTTACCGTCCGCTACTGTTTACACCAAGCACAAGTCAAGAGTAAAAGCAGAAAATGGACTTTCTTAATTTTGAATGACTGCAGTCCACTAGAAAGCCATTGAGGAAGGCCCCTAATGTGGAGGGAGCCTCATATTGAATAATGATTGAAATTTACATGACAACTTAGGAAAAATGCTTTTTTATTACTCATTCATCCCCTAAATCACTTGGCTCCCCCGCTTCTTTCCTCTGCTTGAGCTATTAAATCACCATCTTGACCCTGTGACCTGGGGCCGCAACCATAAAGAGCCCCCTGTGGGTCAGAGGCCTGATTGTAACATTTGAATATGAAATGGACTTGGTTGGGCCTGGAAACAGCCCCATGCACTGAGACACAGGCTGACCCCCAGGAGAGAGGCCTGCCTCAGCAGCCCCGGGCCCGGAGGCTCCTTCTTCACTCACGGAGGATTTACTTGGACTTGAGAAGTAGGGAGAGACTGAGAGAAGGCTGGAGTCGGGGGTAGGGGAGTGGAAGGGTAACGGTTGGGGGTGAAGCGGAGTAGGGGTTGAGCGAGAGTGAGGGAGAGGAGAATGAGAGAGGGCAGACATTTGAATAAGACAAGAAGCGATTGGTGTTTGCATGACAAAGGAGCCCGCCATCTCCTCTGATTGGTGTCACAGTGCAGCACTAAAGCCATGCAGGACCCCCTGGGGTGGGGTGATGTGTGGAGCACAGGCATGTTTATGCATCCAAGGTGTGATATTAGGGAGGGATGGCGGGGGCCTGTCGTCAACTTTCGGGTTAAGAAGTTTATGCGCTATTTCTTCATTGGAGAAGAAGTTGGCATTATTCAGTCAATAAATGTACAAATTAAAGTGAAAATCACAGTCAAAAACGTTTTTTTTATTTGCAGACTGCTATAAAATCTAAATAAGAAAAGCATTAAAGGACAGTTTCAGTTTATTGCCACTTAGGACTTTGTCTCTGCTTTGGCCATTGTCTCTGCCAATTATGATACAATTGTGTCCACCAAAGTTGATTTTTAAGATCTGTAAATACTATGACATTGCTAAAAAGAAGTCAAATGGAAACACATAAGTCAATTAGACAGGTTGCAAAAAAGTTTCAGGCAGATTACTGCCAAACGTCACACATCTCTGCACTAACTTCAGCAGTAACGTTGAACGGTGAACGGAACTGAGAGCCTTCTTTTAATAAAATGTCTGTCAATAATGTTACCTTTCGTCTTCATTTTCTCTATCAAATAGGTTTGGCAGACCTAACAGTTTATTTTAAATCAGTATTACTTACGCGGAATTCAAACAATTATTATTTTTAACTAATAGAAAAAAATTAAACCAAGAAAATTAGACCCAAGTTTACAAAACAACGAATTTATTTTTTAAGGGTGTTTGGGATGACGTTGTGATATAGAATCACAAGAACTGTCAGAAAAGTTCACAGTCTTTGCCAAAAAAACATAATACACGGATCACGCTTATCGTGTTTGTGGCTAATTCTTTGTACTTCAGAAATATATACTATCATGTCCTGTTCTTTACCTGTAATCCCAAACCTCCTAATTGTTCCGGAGAGGTGTGAAGAGCCCACCTGCTGGGCTGCAGAGTCGTCAGCTACTGCAGGTGGAGCGTTGGCGTCACCGAGTCCTGAACATGCAGCTCTCCCCTGCACCCACTTATGCTATTCCTGTCCTCTAAAGTTTGATGGAAACAATGACAATACAAGAATGGAGATGAGAGAGGATCATATCAGTAGGCAAATCCAGGGGCTATGAAGGGGATTTCACAGCTCAATAAGTTTGGACAATTTATTTACAATCCCCATTATTACAGGTCCCATGGGTTTTGGTGTATGTATAAGCATTGATGCATTTTATAAAAGATATTGCAGATTAGCTGGGAGTTGGTCCACTGAGGAGGGTCACCCAGTGAGGGGAGAAAAAAAAAAAATCGCCTAAAATTTCAGAAAAAGTACCCCAGGGGGCAAAGGAGGGATGATGAAGATGAAGGAGGCAGTAGTGAGAGTTAGCGAGGTCACGCGCTCACACACACACAGCGTACACAGATAGACACACACACAGCGACCCCCTGCAGACAAAGCCTTCACAGGCTCATCTGGGCAGAGCTGCTGGCCCTCGGGGACACACCTCCAAGAGAGATGGCCTGGCTAACTCTCCATGGCAACTAATCAATAAGTGACAGAGTCAGTCAGGACTGACCCGTAGCCCAGTGTCTTCCACCTCCCCCCATGTTCCCAGGGTTACACACTCCCATAAACCACATACACCATACAGACGGGGTTACACTAAAAGACAAAGTGCCCTAAACCTGACCAGTGCCCCCAAGGGAATAAATCTTTGAACGTGTTTGACAACATATTTTTTTTTTTTATCAACACGCACAAAGGTTTTATATGTTTCGTATATGGAGTGTTTGGAGAAGGCACACGTGGGTTCAGATTATGTGCATCAAGAATGAACACAGCTCCAGACAATAGTGATATGATCAGAGGGCTTCTGATGAAGCCCAGTCACCACACTGCCATTGTGTATCTGTCAATCTGTGTTCCTTCTCACTGTCCTCAACAAACACTAATCGATATCTGTGGCCTAAATGAAAGGCCTAATCTTCCCCTCTTGTCGCCCCCTTAAGTCCTTTGCCCCCGACACTGCATTGTCTTGCAGCAGTCCCGTACTCACTTTGCTGTCCCTAGGCATATGTACATCTTTGCACGCACACTTGGCCCCATTTTTCTGTGCTTCCAGAACAGGTCAGAAGTGGGGTAGGAACTCCAGTTTGGCAAATTAAAAGCAACGCTACATGCTCCAGTGTTCATGGACAAAGTGATACGTATAGAAAGGGACCATCTGCAGCAGACACACTTTTACACTAGAGCGCCTAATTTGGTGCCTGAGCTTTATACACATTAGAACGAGCTGTTTGTATGTAATTTCCCTTACAGGTTATTCAGGATGAGGCCTCGTAATCCGGTTTCATTTTTGGGTTCTGTGCACCTTCGTGTGTGCAGCTCTGCACAACTTCCTTTATCCACAATTACAAGCAAAAACAAGTTCAAGTAAACCTCAGCTATGCTTAGCGGAACAAAACGTCAAAGGATCCTCGTCGGAAGAACTCTTTAAATATGCCACCAGAATCCTCCCATTTCAACTGTTCGTGTGATTTGTATTTGTTTTGTTTAGGACAAAAAGCCAGTAATCCTGTCTCATATTTGAAAAGTCTCATATTCACACACACCTGCTGGGACAAAGTAAACGCACACCTTCACTCAGACACCTTAATGGATGACCCTCACATGCAGCTAAAGTCAAAATAAATCCTAAAGCAGGCACAACTGACATGCTATGGAAAAGAAGTAGTGTTAATATATAGGACAGAAAACAGTACGTTGACATGGTGACTTCTCTTTTGCCTATATCATCTTTAAATAGAGGTTTAAGTTCCACCTTGCTTTGAAATCGAGGTCTCTGGTCTTAAATTTCCTTCAGCGTTGATCTACAGCAGATCAAAGGCAAAGCTTTAGTTAATACGTGAAGAACGGGCCTTTTACAGATTTAAAATTGATTTTTATTTAATGTACCTGACCCGATCGCTTAGGCAACCAAAGGCCTATAAAGTTTTAATTCAACTAATTTGGTTTCCACTGACATAAACACAAGTTCTGTTGGGCGGATGCAGTTTCTTGAGAGGCGGCATGCTTGTCTTTGAAGCATTTCCCACTCAGCATTCCTTGCGGTTGTGTAATGCGATGGCGATACAACCACAGCTATCATTAATGAGACATTTTCATCACGGAACAAGTCTGTTGGTGCTCGTGTACGTTCAGGCAAGGAGCTGAAATTGGGGATGTACTTAAAAGAGGAGAGGTATAAAAATGGTCAAATGTGATTTTCTAGTGTCTTTGCTGAGTGCTGTCAGTGAATGAGTGAATGAGTGGGTGAGTGAATGGAGAGGGATTGAGAGGACGGTGCAGTGGAGAGGGATGGCTCTCAGTGGGTCAGCCCAAAAGCCCTGACCCCAGGAGGATTTGATGCCATTTTCCCACGCAGGGAGTCGACCTGAGAGGAGCTCGTTAACAACATCTGCCCCAGTTCAGGGAGATTAACCCCCACCCCCCCCCACACCTCTACACACACACACACACAAACACCACTCTGCTGTCAATCTCAGCCTCACCGCTCTGGACAGGCCTGCCCAAGCTGGACAAGCCACTGTAGGCCCCTCCAGGCTCAGCGCAAAGGGCCTCCTGGAGATTCCAGCCACAGCAAATCAATACAGTCTGAGAGTCGAGGGAGAAAAATAGGTGCAGTACCCGACTCCACTCATCCATTCATCCATTACACTCAAAATATGCTGTTAGGTGATTTCTGATCTCCATGTCAGGGGAGGCTCCAGATTTAACTTTGAGATTATGTGAAGGTGGGTGTATGATCAGAAGGCGTGTTCCTCCTCTAAGTTGTCCAGCCAGTCCAGCAGGTGAATTAGTGATGTCACTAACGTCAACCTGCCAGCCAGATTTGTGTAATGAGTTTTCCACTCATCACATTGACGTAAAAGAGCACTCAGAACACACTCATGTCGCTGTTACCACCTTGTTCACATATACTCCCACAAGACATGCAACTGGCAGGGCATGTCTTGACATAATATGAGGAGAGACACATGTGAAAAACCGGATTTACTGAAACATGGCCTATTGCACTGTCACTGCTAAGCTGGAGGCTTGCATGCGCTGCAAACAGGCACTCGTACATGTGTGCACGTAAACCTACAGTGGCAAAATCCACTGGGAATCCGCTGAATCCATGTTCTACAGAGCTATAATTAGGTTAGTTTTTGGAGAGGGGGTTAAACAAACAGGGGCTGTGAGGTCATAGGCAGATGGAAGTGGGATATGCCTGCACTTGCTGAGTGGGCATAGAGCTCCACATGACTGGAGAGAGAGGCCCTCCGGGCGCTAAGCAGGGGGAGAGCGAGGGGGATGTGGGTGGTGGGGAGCCCGACTCAGATGGCCTCACTGCCAGAACATTCAAACACAATCAATAGCGATGGGGTGTCCACTCACACACCTTTCTCCAAAAAACACATTTTCTCCTCGAAATTAAATCAACATTTAGACATCACCAGGCATGACATTTGTCTGCGAGTCCATGCGATCACAAAGGGAACCTGGGCTTACAGAAAGAGAAAATTAAAGGAATATTTTTGTTATTTTAAACTACTGACTTAGTTAAACGTTCACATCTGACGTTTAACAAGAACTTTTAGCTGAAAGTTAGCTCTCACCATGTGGTATTTTTCAAAGGTTTGTGCAGGTGGCAGCTATCCTGAAGTTACATAACTTTCTCATTTTGACAAATGACCAAAAGCAATCAACCTGTCCAGTCTATGACAAACACCTTTGACACCGAAGAGGAGTAAGAGAAAAGCTGCTTAATTACAAAAAAATGAGTTGGGGAGTGTGATTAGGTGACGGGTGGCTGCTGGCACGCTAGAGTGACTTAAGACCCTGTCAGTGAATGCAGGGAGGTCTGGATAATCTTTCCCTCCACAAAGGTGAGTGGGGCTAATCCAGGCTGCTGTGCAGAGCTGTGGATCAAGTCCTACAGGGAGTGTGGGAAGGCCAGCAGGACCGTTACTGCTTCAGCCCTCTTGGTGGCCAGAGCCTTTTTACCTCAAGGTACACTGAGGCAGCAGGCCGCTGCACTGTCCTAAAACACCTTCACATTACTGGTGTCAGACACAGTGCATGTGGAGAGGGACCAGGGATAAATATGTTCATGAATATGAAGCAATTGTAAGCAGAATTTGTTCAAACACAAGATCCACATAAACTGCTTCAGCGCATCATTACATTTTCAGTGAACCTGCACAAAAATGGACATGTCAAAATGTTCCACATGTACGTGACAAAAACTGAAGTTTCTCTGTTTGCGTTGGAAAATATTTGCGAAGACGGACAGTATGGAAAAATTCATTTTCAAAATACCAAAAATGGACATTGAAATACTTTCATTTCAGTTCATGAAAATAAAGTATTTATTTGTTTATGTTTATCAGGACTGACATCAAACTACTTTTTTTTTTTTTTAAGTTTGAAAACAAGTGTCAAACTTCTTTTTATCTTCATGTGGTATATCTATACATTTGACAACACTTGTTTGGAAATAAATGAGTCAGTTGAATATGAAGTGTTGGATATGAGGTTAACACTTGTTATTTTATTGGATTTTTTTTCCCCCCCAATTGCTGCATTTGTAAAATGTGCAAGCTGGCTGAATTGTTGTGATAAAATATATAAAAGCAGCATGAAACAGCTGACAGCCTGTAAAATAAAAGGCAAAAAAGGATCAGCTAAATAAGAAAAGACAAATACAGCAACTAAGTCTCAAACAAAAAATATATTTTGAATGCAGCATTATCTTTATTATATTAGAATGAAAACTGAGGCTAAATATATTTTTGGTGTAAAGTGTATAACTTTAATGGTGTGTGTTTCATCAGTCCATGGCGGTACGTTATAATTTACTATTTTTAAAAGCACGTAAAGCAGTGACAGGACAAATTATTGAGAATTTACCCTCCAGAAAAACCCAAGTGAAAATAAGCCCGGATTTTTATTCTGAAATTTTAGAGCAATTGGTAGATTTAATATTTTTTTGCCGTGAAACTAATAAAGCAGATTTAATTTCAGTGTTTCAGGCCTTTCACCATCAAAATAATCTTCACTTTCACGCTCACTTCACTCTGATAAGGGAGTGAGTTTGAACAAATCGATTAAATCAACAGACTACCAACTACTTTTCCCCAAACCTCGTGTTTCACACAAACCACAGAGTCACGAATCATGTTTCGTACAAATTTATTCAGCATTTAAGAATAGAGGATGGTCTTAAAATATGTAGAAACGTCAGTTTAAATAAACCTTTTCGTTCAGGATAATGAGTAAACATGACACTGTCAAAACCATCACAGAACAAAACATTTTTACAAAACAAAGTGAACATTTTCACGTGACAAAACATCGGGTTCACAAGCTAAAAAGAAAAAAAAAAAAAACATCTTACTATAAATAAAACTTGCGTTTGCGACCCGCACAGTCTTAATTTCATTTTAACCTAGGTCATGAGGGGGAGAACAAAAGAAAGACTACAAAATTTGGACACAGTCAATACAACTGACATTCTACAAATTAAGTGTAAACATTTATGAACCAACTTTCCATCCAGCTTTTCTGAAATACACCAGCCTCTTCACGAGGCCACATGCCTTTTCATAGAGAGAAAATATGGCATTATTTAAAATATAGAAGTCCAATTCTTCTACATAGGTTGATTGCTTATACATGTGATAAAAAGCCTCTTTGCAATGCAATTTACTCAGATGGGCTCAACGTTCAGTTTCGGTCCATTTCGGATGCTTTTAAAATGGACACCTCCGAGATACTGAAATAAAATCGTGTGTGAACAAAACTTTCGAACGTTGTTTTAGCAACCAAAATGTTCAAGTATCCAAGTACTTTTTAAAAAGTTTGAAGTCTTTTCTTTCTGTCGCTCTCAGATGTGGGTGAGAGGTAGCGTCCCATTGACGCCAGTCCCTGCGGTCTGATAGTGCGGATGGACGCTGTGTAACCGGCTGCTTTGCAGGGAGGAATGGTCTGCGCTGTCCCCGCCGGGAGGCAGGTACATGCTTATCATATCCCTCAGGTCCCCCAAACACGCCCTCTGAGAGTGGGACGTAATGGCCGGCGGCGGTGAGCTCGGCTCGGTCTTGCAAACGGACGCCATGGAGCTGAGTCCCATGGCGTTGGTGGTTTGCTGCGTGTACGCTGGTGACATGCTGTACGTGGAAGCCGCGTTCATGTAGGTCTGCGCTGAAGACATCATCGGGTACTGGAGCCCTGCCATCTCATATCGGTGCATCTGCTGGATCTGGGGGCTGTTCATGCTGTGATGCTGAGGGTAGGCCAACTGGTCCTGCATGAGGGAGTACGCACTGTTTGTCCAGCCGTTCATGTGAGCATAACCGTCCATCCGCTGCCCTACTGACACCGAGTTGTTGACGGGATTGGCTCCTGGCGCCAACAGTCCCCCGGGCAAAGAATACTTGTCTTTCTTGAGCAAGGTCTTGGTCTTCCTGCGGGGACGGTATTTATAATCCGGATGCTCCTTCATGTGCATAGCGCGTAGACGCTTGGCCTCGTCGATGAATGGCCTCTTTTCAGCGTCGGTCAGAAGTTTCCAGTCTGCACCGAGTCGCTTGCTTATTTCAGAGTTGTGCATTTTGGGGTTCTCTTGTGCCATCTTCCTCCGCTGCCCCCTGGACCACACCATGAAGGCGTTCATCGGCCGCTTCACTCGCTCCTGGTCGCTGGCACTGTTGTTCTTTGCGCCCGGCGCCGAGCCCGAGTTGGACTGCGGGAGCGGGGTCTTGATCTCGGTTTCCATCATGTTATACATTCAGGCGACTTTTAGTGTTCACTCACAGGCACATAAAAAAAAAAAAGTTCACAAAACACCGCCAAAGTTCAAAGAGGTAGAGATACTGACCGGTATCGGCAGATGAAAAAAGTTCTGCCCAGAGAGGCAAGTGTGTCTGCAGGTGCTTCTGGTTTCTCTCCGCTCAAGGCTGCTCTGTACCCCACGGCTCCGAAACAGAAGTCTGTAAACTTGTTCGCCAAGCTCATCTGTTAATAGGCCTAGTGGCTGGATGTGGATTGACAGCGTTACAATGAGGGGCAGGTGGCCAATCAGGGCGCAGCTCATATCCACCGTCTAACCAATCAGAGCCCACAGCGCTGTGTTTTGGTTAGAGTAGGAAGGAGAGGTAAAGTTTTAAAACAACAGTACTTCTACATCTCGAGCAAATAAATTAATGTATTTATAACTGGTAGCTACAGTTTTCCCGATTTTCAGAAATTCAACTAAATCACCGTTTTCCTTATTAAACACCTGCATCCGATTCCAATCGAATTCGTTGTTGAACAAACAAATAGCCGACAGCAATGGTATATTTATTAACACTTTTCTGTGCAAAACTGTGGCTCGTTTAGTATTAAAATTAAATGAATCCGTCTTTCTTAATAAAAAAAAGAGGGAAAAAAAGTCAAAGAGGTGAAACCATGGGGTATAAAATAAAAAAAAAATCATGTAGCGGCGAATCTCAACAAGCCAAGACCGACTCAATATGAGCGAAAATACTAAAAGTAAAAAGAAAAATGGCATATTAGAATAAAATGTGCCCTTGGCGGAGAAAAATCCTTTCATCTCTACCTGCTGTCAAACATGTCTTTATTCCTCTTTTTTTTTTCGTCTAACACAATTTCTCAAAGCACTTGCCAACATCAAATAAATCCTCGGTTTTATCTCTGGATTTTATTACAATCCACTTTTACAGACACTTATCTCTTTTTTTTGATGGTCTTACATTTTTCCTGAAATCCCCCTTTGGCCCACTATCTCGGAAGTTTTTCTCAGGAGTTTTGCAGTCTCCTTCGGCTCTGTAAACAGTTGAGTCTGGATTTCTTTTCAGCAACTAGAAGGGGGGGGGGGATTGCCGAAAGGCTGGATTTAATCAGTTTCTTTGCTATGCAGTTAGGTTTATTTTAAATAACATTCACATCAGTGTTTTGACATTAAACACACACGGCTGCCGAGTATAAATAAATAAAATCACCTAAAAAGTGTTCGATGGAAATAAAAAGGGGCATCAAGAGCGTGTAAATGACCAAATCTGGTCATTTCATAACATTTTCTCATCTTGGTTTCGTTAAATAATAAAACCAAACTCTCTACGTTTAATTGGGACGCTTCATCTGATTGTTTCTGCGGCGTTAGGGTTCAGAATGAAAACTGTAATACATCAACGACCTCTTGTGGAGGGGACGGGCCATCTCTTTGGTCCCTGAGGAAAAGTTTGGTTTTCCAGACCTGACAAAACAACTCGATGGGTCATGTGAGTGACTGCTCAGCCCAGAACCGACAGCTACTGTTTGCTGACTTGTTTTCTCTGTGCGGTGTCAATAGTTATTAAAATGATTACCGTGGAAGCGGCCCGCATTTGCAAGTGTCTCCTCGCAAACGACCTGAAACGCCGCCTCAGCCGCTGAAACCAATCGCTCAACAGGGCAAAACTCACACCTGCTAATGATACAAGCGAATCGCCCATCGAAAAACGACCATTAACACCTCCGTATTTACATGAGCTCTCCGGGGATTATTCTGGTATGTGCATTTTAGAGCCTCTCACCCCCCTGGAGCTTTGACATGCAGCTTCTGTAAACCTGCATTTACAGATGTATGGCACCGCGTCCACCTGAAAGACCACGACGCGCAGACGCCAAAAGACAATTACATTTTACATCTGTTACTTTTGTAGCCTACGGTTGTTTTAACGACTCGGTCCCGTTGAGAGCTACAAGTCAGATTAAACAGGCACAAAAAAAAAAAAAAAAAGTAGCAGCAAATCTGGACTGGACTGAGTCCGTTTATGGGAAATACTGACGAGGATCGGTGCCCCCTCCAATTTAACCAGGTTTAACGAGGTGCTTCTGAACCGATGCCATCTGTCAGCGCTGCTCCCGAGAATGGAAGCATTTTGAAAGTAAGAAAACATAAATTCAACTGTTTATAGTAAAAAGTTTACCGGCGTTTCATTTAAGGCGTCCCGTAATGCGCGTGCAGCCAGTTTCACCTTAAAGAAAAAGGCGAGAATAATATTGATTGCTTTTAAAATTGGGCTGCACATAAAAAGCTTAAAAAGTGTTATCTTAAAGGAGAGAGGGGGGTAAAAAAAAAACAAACCTATATGGCCCTCGCCGATATAGTCGTAGTAAACCAGCTGAAAAGAGACATCACTTCATGAATTTAATTTCCACGTTCAATGGGGCGTCACAAACAGAGCAAGAGCAATAAAACTAACGTCCAATTAGCAGCCATCTAATTCTCAGGGACCAGTTATTTGTTTATCTGGGCAGATCTCAATACTGATCCGCTTGTAATCTTCTTATGGAAATTGACCGGTAGAAGGGGAAAGAAGAAGAAAAAAAAAAAAAAAACTCCAGGAGTAACCCGGGGTTTGGTAATGAGGGCCTCTGTGCAGCTAATTTCCTAATTAAGGAACGGAGACCACCAGCACAGTCTGCTGTGATTCAACCTCAACGAGCCTGACAGCCCGAGGGGGCTCCGAGGGCGCGCGGCGGTGGGATCCCACAGCTGAATGTTGGGAAATACGTGGAGCTTCTTATGGGAGGATATAACCTAACCTGCGTGCAATCAGCTCGATTGTGAAGGATTAAATGTTTAAAAAAAAAAAATAAAAAAATAAATGAATGAATGAATGAGAATGCGCATGTGCGCGTTTCGTGTCACCGCGAATCAAAACAAAAGCTCCTCGTAAATCACCGCGCGGGGAGGATTTGATTTAATTCGTTACATAATAAAGATGAATTTGATTATTACAAATAAATGTTTTTTTTTGTTGAAATTGACGATCGGGACGACGTTAAGGCTGACATCAAATAAAAAGCAGCGCTGTCTTCTGTTCATGAACAGATCTAATTGTGGCCTTTAGGCCTTGGGGGTGGAGGGAAAAAAATGTTATATTTGCCCAGAGATTTGAGGGAATTAAAATCTATTCAGGTCGACTAATTTACACAAAAATGACATTAATCCTACCTTTGTAAACAGTCCTATGTTCGCATTAGTTGTGCTATGGTGAAGAGCTTGCGTTGATATTTAATGGATTGTTCCTGTTTTTTTTAAGTTGCAAATACCTAAATGATAACAGGTTGTCATTTATTTCCGTTTAGAGGTTTTATCGTCATTGCAGCTGTTCTGTTTCAACCCTATTTTAATAACTTCCAGAAAGGGTGGACATTTTTTTTTTCTTTTTTTATAATCGAAAGTCGCACCTGAACCCTACAACAAACATTATTTCTGGTTCCACTTTAAACCCCACGACCCTCGGAATCATAACTTTTTTTGTTTCAGCTCAGTGACTGTGGACAAGGCCTTTGAGAAACAGTAATTAACAAAGAATGGGTTTTCAATTACAGCCACAATAGAGACTGTCTCATTAAGATTTGCATGATTTTTGGACCAGGAATGCAAATGAAGATGCAATTTGCTCACGGTCTGCTGTTCCTATTGTGTCGGCGTGAATGGTTGCGTCCTCCCAGTTCAACACAGGTAAAATAATATTCACGGGTCATTTAAAGGAATAAAAGTACTGCTATTATCACCTCTTTATTTCACAAAGCGGGGCTAGTATCACTGGTGTTAATGTGACTTACTTGACCCATAGTTGCGGTTGACAAAAAATACCATACTACTAACAAAATGGTTTAATATGTGTAATATCGATGGTTGCGGAGTCTTTTCGGCTCATAGATTTTTTTTTTTTTAAGACCGATGTTGGAAAAGTATTTCTAAAGTAAATACATCTATGGAGTTTTGCAAACATATATTTTTTTTTATTATTGGTGGCTTTATCCGACGCAGCAACAGGTACCACATAAAGCCTGGTTGATGATGACTCTACATTTGGGAACAGGAGCTTAATCACACTGTGAGAACTTTAGTTTTGATATATTTCTTGTTCTCACAGCCTAAATAATAATATCATAAGATGTAGTGTTGGCTGTTGCTGCTTCCCTAAGAAAGCTGTTTAACTAAAAACTAGAAAAATGTTCCGCGTACAATAAGTGAGTATTTTCTCTGGTGCTTTTAAGTGTTTGTTCCCTGCATTTTTTTTTTCATTTTTTTTTTTTTTACGAGTTTTCATGGGACAAACGGAGGCCTGATCTTCAAGAGAAATATTTAAGCCGTGCGTTCATCGCTTTTCCCCAATTATTCCTTTGTAGAGTTTGTATGAGATTTTACGACACTATATATTTTTTAGCTTTTAGTCCGTTGTCACGAGAGAGAATGGGAGAAGGGCAGTTTATCAAGCTGGTTGGGATGCAACCCGAGGATCATGTCTTACTGCTGGCCCATCTCTGGCAGTGAAAGCATCTAAGTTGAATCATTAGGTGGAGGGACTATCACTCAAACCTTCAAAAGAATCAAAACACGCACACTCAGAGGACAGATGCATCGATTTTCAGGGGAGCTTTAGTGGAGGCTTGCAAGTCTGTCAGGAAGACTCAAGGCTAATGGAGGACGCTGCATTCTTACCTCCACTGTAGCAGAGTAATTTGTGTTTTCATTGTGGTGGAGGAGGAGTGAATCCTAGAAGTGATGTGTTTGCACTCAACACACACCTTGTTCAGCTCTGTGGAATGTAACCGCCTTACTTAATGACCTCTGGATGTAAAACAACATGCAAAAAGCTGTTTTCCTCCTCTGTCTGTGAAGAATGCTTCAAAACTTTAGCTTCTTTTTCTCCCGGGCAGGCCAAGCATGTCCTTCCTCATTATGTTCTTGTGTGAGCAAGGCCAAGGCTGCTGACACAGACCCAGTGTAATCTCTTTAACCCGCCACTGTCATGAGCAGACAAGGCGTGACCACCCAACACTCTGCTCCATCTCACTTAGCTTAGCCAAGGGAATAGTTTTTCACTTCATCACCTCAGCCTCTTTGGTTGTTGCTGCTTATCGTTTCCAGATGCACATTTCAAACACATTTGATCAAGTACGCTCAACACACGAGGGCATGCAAATCTGCTCAGTTGTGCAAACACACACACGCGCTCGCGGGGTTAATCATTATTACAAGACCACTCAATATAATCACGTGCAGCAGTGTGTGCTGTTAAAAATTCATATACTCACTGACCCTTGGAGCTGCCATAATTGACACATACATTTGCTGGGGTTATTGACTAATGAAGCTAAAATCTAATGAAATTATATCACAGGAGAGGACATCGGTGGAAGCATTTTTAAATGAATATACAATGATTATTAGCTCCTTGAAGTCATTTCTTAGACAAAGACTCTTTACGTTTACTTAGCCGATTAGGAGAAACACTCATATTAAGACATTTGGTATATGATGCGTTAAATGAAAAATAAAATACTAAATTACTGTGAATTATAACCTCATGGCCATTGAAAGCAAATTTCAATTCGGTTTTAATTAAGCAGAAAATTTCAATAAATATGGTTTTGCTTCTGAGCCAGTGGCTGAGGCTGGATTAAGTCATCTGCTGTTTTAGAACAAGTGAGCAACACGATCATTTCTTTCCTCGGGAACAAAGTCCGATGCCTGAAGTTTCTCAGCTAAAGCTCATCGCACAGTCGATCCTCTAATCTGCTCCATCGTCATTTGTCCTAAAGAATCTAATAACTGTCTCATTCGCTGCGCAGTTAAACGTTACGAGACACGATCTGAAAAATACCAAATGCTGTATACGGTGAACGCGACAAAAAGAATGCAGCTTAAATCAGGCCTCTGGATGCTCCTTTTTTTCCCCCTCTTTTTTTCTTTTCTTGCTGCAGTATTAAAGTTACGATGGTCTGTCGTCAAACTGCTGTCTGATGCTTGAAAAGTGCTGTCAGTGAATGGCATTATCAACCACCTCTATATGATGACCATTTTAAATACTGTTATTGCTCGACTGGCTAATTACAGCACTCATTATTTTCCATGTATCTTTTGAATCATTGCCATGTTCAGTTTTCCAAAAAACAAAGGAAACTTTCTCCGTTTTTTTGTTTGGGAGAAAGTGCTGAATGGTCACTTTTTGCTTTGCGCCATGCACAAGCAAGCAGCACTCTTTTGTTTTAGCCATAATTGAGATCCCACTAATCTAGCCTCTTTTAAAAAATGAAACAGTCTCTTTGTCAAGCCTTCATTAGTTTAAGATAATATTGTGAGAATGCACAATTAATTTGCAATGTAACTTTAATTAATTAAATACACCCAATTTTGTAATATGATTAATGCCACCGAGTTGTTATCTGCTTTCTCCTCCAAAATGAATATGTAACAGCAATATGCACGGCATTAATTGCAGAAATTGGGGTTTTTAAGAACCCAAAAGTAGGTTAGGTAATTATAAGAGGTAATTTATTAAGTCTTAAATAAAGAAACAAACAAGTATAAATTGATATATAAATCATGAGTACCATTATACATAATCTCTGTGTGATTTGTGAGAAAATGACAAATTTTTGTTGCGTGCCAAGCACTTGATAAAGAAGATAGTGGTCATAAATTTAGTCCCAGTCTTGGTCTCATTAAAAGAGGCATAATTTAATTAAGAGTTAGCCATCGCCCTCTAAATATATTAATTACCTTGAGCATGACGAGATGAGTGTGGTGATTATTGCGTATTTCATTACGGTAAGTCTTCTGGGAGAAGAGCAAACTAAGGTGGGAAGCAGGCTGTGTTGACAAGATAATGGATGGGATGGCCTGAGATGAATTTGGTCACCTTGCCTTGGGTTGAGCTCCGAGAGGTGACACAGAGGACAGCGCAGGTCCTCGAGAAGGTAAGACGTCTCTACGCTGGGAGTCTGCAGGATATTTTTATAAAGTCTCTGCAAATATGCACCACGCTAAGTGAATTTGTAAAGAACGAAATTATCGAAGTCTGATATAAAAAGCAGAGGAAAAAAAAAAAAGTGAAGTTTAAAAAAAAAGAGGCAATTTGACATCAAAAATTATCATTAAAATTGTAGTGTTGAGCCTGGCAAATAACTGTAATTTCCAAAGCAAATATCATGGAAAAAATAGCTGACCAAATGATAGTGCGAGATGTAAAACATACGTTCAAACTGTAACTGAATTTTCTTTTCGTCTGCTCTATCCATCTCCCTGAACTCTGTGATATTAAATGTTGTGTCTTACATTTCTTATTCCTACCCTCTGAATACTGTAGTCTTGTGTAAAAAACTTTTTTTAGTGAACACAAAAAAATACGAATAAGAACATTATTGGGTTTTCTTGTAAATGTAACTGGACTAAGTTTTATTCCCTCTATTTGAGGCAGACCTCGTTTCACTCATATCGACTTTGGCTTTTCACTAACACAGATAATAAAGAACTACCTTGTTGTGCCACCGATTTGTACACACACACACACACACAGATCAGGAGTGTGTAGAGGAGTGCGGAGGCGACGGCTCATTGCCCCATAGACTGATATGTCAATGAAACATACAAGATGTTGCCGCTGCATTGGAGCGATTTCCAGACTCGCTCCTCTTCTGGCTGACAGCAGGACAAAGAGCTTAAGCTACTATTATCAAGCAAGCTCTCATTCTTGCTTTCATCTTTCTCTTCACTTACACAAACATAGATGTACGTGGTTGGGCTCAGCATAAACTCACTGGTGCATCCAGCGTATCCGACAGGACAAACGTCCTGCATTGTAGGGAATTTGAATAATGTTAAGGTGTCAAAGTGTTTAGACTGTACGGTGTTGGCAAATAAGAGAAGCGTGAGATTTGATTTTCCGTGAGGGGACAGCAGAAATGTGATTCTTATTTCCCGTTATTATTCTCCAACCCTGTCCTTTGTATTTTTTTTATTTTTAGAAAATCTGTTTTCAAGTCAGAACGGCATCTGCATCAACAGGTGACGTGCTGTGTCCTTAAAAATAAAAGATTCCACTGGATGATCATATGTGGCCCTAACATATACATACAGTACATGAAAGAAGTGAACCAAAACTAATCACAGAACACGAAGCTGCCTACACCATCTCCCTGAACGTCCCCTCCCTCTTCTCTCCTCTCTTTACTACTAACCTCCTCCCACTCTGGCCAGAAAATTGAGGACACTCACCAAGCTCTGACTGTTCCCAAGGCTGCTGCTTCCCAATCCCTCTGTTAGACACACCTTCAACAGCTTGCTGTCACCAGGCCCAGAAGGACCATGAGGAGGTATCAGAGAATGGACTGGAAGAAAGCAGTGACATCCACAGCCCAAACCTTCAGCCACGGCCATTCAGAGCGAAGAACCAGCACCATGGCAGCTCCCAGTGCAGCAGAGAAATATAAAAAGGAAGAGAGCCGGGCAGTCACTGGTGTGGTAGTGCACACTGCAGCTGAGCTCTCCCTGCTCTGGGACCCATCTCATTCAGCCAAGATTGCTTCATACAAAAGTTGACAATGCACCAGTGAAAGCCATTGTTGATATTCAACATTTTTTAAATAGCTGAGCAGAATAGACAACATGGCAGGCTGCAAAACTTGGCAAGGGAAACTGACCTGGAGCTTCCCATTTGAAAGGGTTGCCACGCTGGGTGAGAGGAGAGAGGGCCATTGTGTTAGAAAGAGAGAGCTGGTGTGAAAGAGCTCAAAAACAAAACATCTCCCATCCCGAGAGAGCAGAGTACAATGCTTTCTGTGCAGCAGGAAGAGGACAATCACCTCGCACGGTCACAAGCATATATGCATTACCACAAAACAAAACACAACAGTAAAACCACTGCAATCAGATCTATTTTTTTTTTTTTAAAAAAAAAGGATATTAGCTTTCTGACTTTCCATCATACAAACAAACAACCCATGCCCTGTTGGGTTTTACAAAATGAACCTGAGCACGCGTCAAGCACAACAAACAGTGGTTTCTAATTTTTCAAATACAGCCACAAAGTCAAAACCAGAATTCACCCTATACATTGGCTTGGCTAACATCCAGAGGAATGTCGTCCACAGAGCCATCTATTTCTCTAATGTTGCACAGATGAGGATCATACTTCGCAGCGCTGTTAATGGTGTTCTGTTTCCGTCATTGTCAAGCTGACAAGCGCGCAGATTGATATGGATATTTAAGAAGCCTTTAACCCTCCGTATGTGACAGCATCGCAGAGCCGCTCGTGTCTCAGGAGCTATCAAAACATCTAATGTAATGTGTGTGTGTGTGTGCGTGTGTGTGCGTGCGTGCGTGTGTGTGTGTGTGTGTGTGTGTGTGTGTGTGTGTGTGCGTGCGTGCGGTGTGTGC
>JAPQRN010000002.1:14558185-14573149 GCA_037367275.1 Coranthus polyacanthus
GGGTCTGTGGGGGTGGGGGTGTGGGTGGGTGTGTGTGGGGGTGTGTGGGTGGTCGGGCCCCCCCCCCCCCCGTTACAAAATAACTCTACTTCTTATGATACTATTTTATACATTGCCTTATTTATCATAACTGATTGATTTATAAACACGTAAGAAGCACTCAAATCACATAGAAAATGTCATTTATCAATAAAACATGTGACTTCTAAACTTGAAATGCAAAGTCATTTAGTAGCCCTCAAATGAATGCAATGGGTTCAAAAAGTAGGCTGGAATATTTCACTCTAAACGTGTGGAGGAGGAGTATAAAGAGACGTGAAATGGCAACAACCTTTAAGACTTGTACCTCAAATTAGTGTTGCTGAAGTATTTTCCCATGCTGGTGTTTCAGAATTTGAGACAGTTATCTCTCCCCACATCTCTCACTTGATCAACTCGACTCTCTGCATGCGCATTACGCGGAAAACTTTCTCGCAAATACCACACTCACCACAACCGTATCCTCGGGAAGTTGGTTTTGATCCCGACAAGGCGCTCGGTTTTCCCCGTTAAACCCTTTCAGCAGAGCCCGCGAAGCGTCTCCTCTCGGTCCGTCATGTTGTTCGTCCTGTTGGCGGTCCAGCAGGCGCGCGTTAGACACGCATTCAAGTTATTTTTCGGCTAAATGTCGAGGCGGGAGTCCATGGCAGCTCTGCAATACGAAGACACTGAGCCGACGGTACACGGAGAGTGGGCTCAACACAACACGACAGGACACAACACAACACAAGGCTGAGATGGGAAGTCACACCGCTGAGTGGACAAAACTGCACCCAAGTCAGTGAGAGAGTCACTTTCAGTTTGGCAGACCACGTGAAAGTAAAGCCAGAGTTCATTTACTATACGTGAAATCATGCTCCTTCACCCCCCACCTCCCGTCAAATCTGAACTTTTAAAACGGTGCCAGTCTCGATCACCAGCCGCACAGTTTATGCGGAGATCATGACTGGAAAGCAGGCGGTCGTTGTTAGATTTACAGGTGAGAAGTACAGGTTGTAAAAGTACACCCGTGAGTCAGCCCTGTCAGGAGCTATGAACAAAAAAAAAAGTTCTCACGTGATAATTAAAGCAGCGGTTCCCAAACTTTTTTCAGTTCGACACCCAAAAGATAAATGTTGTGTCTCCTTGGGACCCAAATCATTTCAAGAATGATGTCATTTTCGTCTTTTACGTCGTAGGTTTTCGTCTTGTTGTGTCTTTTTTTACACCGTTTTTTGTCTTTTACGTCGTTTTCGTCTTCTTGCGTCTTTTACATAGTTTTTTGTCTTTTACATCATTTTCGTCTTGTTGCAGCTTTTACGGTTTTTTTTTTTTACTTTTACGTTGTTTTCGTCTTCTTGCGTCTTTTAGTCTTTTACGTCATTTTCATCCTGTTGCGTCTTTTACCTCATTTTTTTGTCTTCTGCGTCATTTTCTTCTTGTTGCGTCTTCTGCATCACTTTTTTGTCTTCTACGTTGCGTCTTCTACATCCTCTCCTCTACCTTTCATATGGCTTTGTTGAGGTCAACATGTATAAACTCTTCCAGAGAACACTCGTCTCTTATCTTAATTAGGAAAATGAATTCACATTACTCGGACAAACAGCTCTGTGGCCTATTTTGTGTCCCCGACCCTAAGTTTGGGAAAGACAGGCCCGAAGAACCGACAGTAACACTGGTTCACTGCATGCGCTTTAGATATTCAACTAGAAAAGCAAAAAATACTTCATACTTAGGCAACTTTAAAAGCAGGGCTTGCCCTTGAAATAATCACCTGAAGCCTTCTTATAGTGTATCTTTAGATACTCATTCATATTCAACTCCGCCCATGACGACACCTAATGGTAGTCAACACTGAAATGTTACAGAAGTTAATATTTGCACAGCTGTACAGTAGTCTCTAAAGCTGTTATAAAACACGACATTTGCTCTTAGGAGGAGTTAAAGTGGTTCACATTCTCAGTAACCTTTCAGACTTTTTTTTTTTTTTTTTTTCTCAGAGGTGCATGTGATAAAGTGTGGAATTATAAAACCTGGTCATAAAGAAATAAAAGTATTTAGGATGAGCAGTGCTGAGAGAGAGATGATAAATTGAGGACACGTAGGGTGTAAACTTAATAAGTCACCGAAAACCGAAGTCACAAACAAGATCATATCAATAACCCGAAGTCTGTGAACACATTTAGCTTAAATAACCGGTTTTATGGTCTCCATGGAGATGGACGGGACATCATATGATCTTCAGCTCACTTGCCAGTTTTCTGCTCTTCCTTTTTTTTAAATGGCTCAGTCCCGTTTTGGTTTAAGATGGATATTAAGATTGATAACATGAGAACAGTGAAGTAAAATTCATCTTAAATCACGCTCGGATATATTTATTTATTCATTTATTTATTTTTGAATATGGAAACTGACCCCTTCCCCTCCTCATGTCAAGGGTGCACTGGCGACTCGTGTCTGCGTATAGGTCAGCTCTGCGGTTGCTCTGTCTACATGTGTTTGTGTGTTTGTGTGACGGGAGTTTCTGCGGTCTAGATGTCTGGAATGTGAGTGGGCCACTGACACAGCATCAGGAACCCATTCAGAGTGCGGAGTGGGTTTCAGCACACAGATGGAATACATATTACCATACGAAACAAACCCATTTCTGCCAGATTAACGTGAGGTTTAAAGGTTTAAATTGCTGACATTTTTGGGCTCGTTTTCCGCACGCATGTTTTAAAACATAAAACCGTACCCGCCTTTTCCCCGAACCTCCTCCTCACAAATAAAATCCATTTATTCAACGCGACTCACTGAAGAACACCTTCTATTACTCAGCAGCCTTTTCCCCCTTCATTTACTCAGCAGCCTTTTCCCCCTTCATTTACTCAGCAGCCTTTTCCCCCTTCATTTCCTTGTTGCGAAAAATTCCCAGCATCTCCACATGTAATGGTGTCATCTATCAGTAGAGCAGTGACTTAGTGGTCACTGACACGCATGTGCCGTCACTAGACCAAGGGCTGTGTTTGAACATCCCATAATAAGTAACTACCTCCACCGAACGCTCCAAGGAAAAACCCTGACAATCGCACATTGCAGAGTTCAGCTCCCAGGTGCCTCATCTCTCTGTTTCTGTGTAATTATTGTTAACTGAGATGACAAACATAACTCGTGTCTGTTTATCAGCAGCTGAGCCCTAATTGTAGTCATTATAGCGTCACAAATGGAAGTTGTGTGATTGTGTAATTACATATTGCGGTGGGAAAGTGTCGTCCTCAGCCACTTTTCAAGAACTTCAGCACCTTTATAGTAGCATCAGAAGAAATCATCTAAAAGATTAAAACTGCAATACCTGCTAAGTCAAACTGGTAACGCTCAGTGTTTGTACTTGCAAACACTGAGCAGCGGCAGTGAAAGAAGTATTTAGATCCTTTACTCGAGTAAAAGTACACATCCACACTGTGAAAATACTCCAAGTGCGTTCAAACCTTATTTAAATACCAAGTACGTCAGGATTATCATCAAAACGTACTTAAAGTATGAGAAGTTAAAGTAGTAACCGCGCAGTAAACTGGTCGCTGTTATCATGATGTTTTTGGATTCATATTACGGCTGCATTAATGTGTATGTTACATTTTACTGCTAGATCTTTAGCTCATTCGAAGTACTTTACATACTGTTTGGTAGCGACAGTTACAGCAGTGCATCACATTCTATCAGATCATCGCGTCTGTATCGTCGCTGTCCTGTGACAACCACGTATCTCTAAAAAAGTCAACTTTTCATGAGCTCGGAAAGAACAGCCGTGTTTGCAGCTTCGTGACGATGAATCCTCCGGCGAATCCAAGAGGATTTTGAAACAGTTTATTCAGCTTGGGGTGGAGGAGAATTCTCTCAACCTATAGATGGACACTTGATCCTTCAGTTTGTCACAAACATTCAAAATCAACTCATTTGGAGATACGTGGTTTCGCTGGACAGGAAGGGGTTGAAGAACTGCAATCTAAAGCTGTCAGACAAATGTAGTTGAGTAAAAAATAGAATATTTGCCTCTGAGATGTAGTGGAGCAGAAGTATAAATGATAAAGTACAAGTACCTCAGTACCTGAGTAAAAGTACTTACAGTACATTCCAACACTGCTTGTGTGGCTGACACATAAATTGAATGTGTACAATGTATGTTATTGATAATGTTATAGTTTTGTGTTAAAACAGTACTGTGGAGAAAATGCTGGCCCCTCGAATAAAATATTAGGCCACGGTGTAGTGGAACACACATGAAGAAGAGATTTCTGTGATTTCTCAACGCTGCTCGACAGCATGAAACGACACGTGTGATTGCTTGGTGACGGTCAAGAGTTGCTTTATGCACTTCAGTTTGGAAAAGGCCGCATAAAACATGCACAGTGGACACACGTACGGATTAAGTGACAAGTATGACACAGTAAACAAAATGAGATATGGCAGGTCCTTCTGTACCAGCTTTTAACAGACGGTGTTCCAGTAGATATGTACAGCTATGGATTTCATGCTCCATAGGTTTAATTGAGGGCTTTTACGCTCAGCTCAGATCTAGGCTCAATAGTAGCAGAGTAAAGGAGAGCACACAGCAGAGACCACGGAGGTGGATGGTAAACACTGGCCTTCGGTGAACACTGGAAATTGAAGGGCCATATTTTTATGGTCTTTTAAAAAGCATTTAAAACAAATTCGATGAGACCTTGGTACCATAATCAATATTGATACACATGGCAGCAACTCTACATTCACATCAAGGCTTTCCATTCATATCTCCCACACTCTGTCATTATCAGTCAAGACGGAGAGCTGAATAGCACAGACTGTGCAACGGCTACTTCCTGCGTTATGTTCCCTTTGCTGCGTTGACACAGACAAACTACAGTATCGATTGAGGAAATGAAAAGATGGGAATGCTGCGGCAAAGTCCAGCTGATGCAACTGATCAGTCTGTTCACCCTTCAGATGTCCGCTCTAACAGATCTTCCAGTTCCATTCAGTCTTCGGGGGTTTCATACGGTCCATGTCTTTCACCCCTGTGTGTCAGTTCCAGTTTCTGGGCAGGTTATCGAGGATCCTGCGTCGGTGTGCGGGGTTCGTTACTCCTGCAGCACGTAGATCCTCCTCTGTGATGCCACTGTGGAAAGGAGAACTGACGTTGAATCAGATTCGAACATGCATAAACAAATCGCTGCTTTCAGTCCCCTGTACAAAGGTTTTCTCTGTGGCCATAAAATATCTCAATCAGTTTGGACAGCACTACCTCAGCACACAGCACTTTATATTTATTTATTTATCTAACCCAAACTCAGTCCTCACCAGTGAGTCATTTTATTATGTTTATGTCAGTGTTTTCGACTGTGTCATGTTTAGTCGTGATATGATATGTTTGTATGTTACACCATGTTTTTGTTTTTTTAATGTATTTTTTATATATCTTTGCACATGAAGGTTTCGCGTGGTTCGATGTGCAGCTTTATGCACGCACAAAGCAGACTATTATTCATTTCTATTCTGTGATATTCTGTTTCCACACTATACATTAAAAGTCACAGACTGAGTTTTGTTTTTACTTAAAGATTTTAGGTTTTTTGTAACTGTTTAGAATTGTACATTGTTGTAAAAGCATCTTTATGTCGACGTATTAGACAGACAGTTGTACATAGGCTATGATTTCATGAAAATACAGTATTGTGTAATTCATCTTACAAGGATGTAATGATTTCATCATCAAAGCACCACAACTGAAATAATCCTGCCGTTGTCAGTGCCAGTGGAATTCTCACCACTCACTCGGTCAGGCCTCAGATGAGCCTGACTGTTTCATGTGAGCTGGTAATTTAATTAAGACTCTAACTGATTGTTGCAACTGTCACGTGAACACCGAGGATAACTCTATAATCAAGTATGTATGTACCAGAGAGTGAACAAGATACTCAGTGGCAAAACGGGAACGTGGCACTCAATAATACACCACTAAACTAGTTTTTGGGAGGTAACACCTTAAATATTACAACTAATACTACCAATAGCCGAGCTTGCATTAAGGTTATTTGTGAGCATCAACCACCGGGTCTGTGTGAAGAGGGTGAAGCCTGTGTTCAGTTCTTGTGGCTGCTAGACACCGCCTCAAAATAGCACGGACTTTAATTCATGAAACCTCAAAACTTTTTTTTGAAACAAAAAAGCTAGAAGGTTGATTTTAAATAACATCAAAGTACTTATTGTAATTTACGTTCTGGGTTTGATTACTTTTTTAAAGTAAAATCTTCATCAAATGCACTGACTGAAATACTGCTCCCATCCCACATTATCACAGCGCTGAAGAGTTGTTAACAACATGATGGAAGCTATATGGAAAACATGAATTTACCAGAAGTAATCCAGATCATCCCAGCCGTTGAGGCTGAGTCCCAGGGTGTATTTCTGAAGACCCAGAGTACTGAGTAGCTCCCGCACTGTCTCTGGTGCACCTTGAAGGACCTGTAATGAGGTAAAACATATTGCATCTAGACTGTATTTTTCAGACAATTGAGGTCTTTATTTTAGTGCAAGAACTACACCAATTTTCAGGGAGTTTCCCTTTTTTCACTTTTTTTTTGGTATGAAATTACAACTACCGCATTTATGGAGAACTTGATTTAGCTTGATTTTATGCATATTCCTATTAATAAGAATATGAATAATATGTATATAAAAATCAGATGAAAAGTAGCTGTCAGCACCACAGAAGCGTCGAGAGTGAGAGAGACACTGTTTACTTCAGTAATAATAGTAGTAAACTTTAAAATTTGTTCTTGTTCTTGTTTTGCTTTGTTTATGATGGTTCATCACACTTAGATACAGTAGTGATGAACAGCATGCATGCCAGTATGTTCATGAAAGCGGATTAGTGATGAATCAGCCTCATGCATGAATCATATACAAACCAATAGTAGCCTAATTTTAAGCATGATCTATGATGATGAAGGTTGCAAAAATTTGCAGAACAGAAATGCATGGCAAAAATAGCACATTGCCGATATGTTAAAGACACAAATTTCATGTGTAATGTTTTCAGGGGAGCTCATTAAGAGGAGTTCTGTCTTCTCTACTGTCATTGATGTCAGTGTCCTACCTCTTTGTCCCAGCTGTAACCTCCATGCATGTTAGGCCCATTTCTGTAGTTGGGTCTCTGTTGTATCGATGGGCCTCTCTGCTCTGTGGGGAAGAAATCGACCTCACTGAGAGACTTGGCAATTTGCAAAGCAGTCAGAGAGTTGTCTCCTGTAGGCCCAGGGGGCTGCTGGTCCATCTGCCAGGGGACAGAGGCCTGAGAATGGGCTACTTGAGTTTGGGCATATGGGAAAACTGGTGGTGCCTTGGCTGACCGGATAGGATTTGTCCTCTCTGGTAGAAGCTGATGTTGATCCCTTAAAGCTTTTTCCCTAATGATTGCTGAGTGGTTCATGTACAAGTTCCTCAGATTCTTGTCAGGTAGCCCAGAGTCCTGCACGGTATTTTTGTTCTGGTATTTTTCTCTGGGTTGTGAAGTCTGTTCCTGGTATTGAGAAATGGCGCTACTCGAGGGTGGCGTTATAGGAGATGGATTTTTGGCCGGGAAAAGCTGATAGGAGGAGTTGGTTTGGGGTGTATGAAGGTCATTGGTTGGTGTGTACTGGGGCAGGATGGCTGGTATTTCGATCTCCGTAAAGTCCGATCTGCGACAGGGCCTCCTGTCAAAGCCCTGACGTCCTGAGATTTTTGGGAGCTGCAAGGCCTCGTTTCCAGACCAGATCACCTGAGGGTCTCTTCGCTGAGGGAGCGGCTCCTGCACTCTGCGAGGCACTGACACACCTTCGAAGATGAAGTATGCAGGATTGGTGTAGCTGCTTGGTGTTAGTTTAGGGGGAGCTCCTGAGGACCTGCAACAAACACACACAGTAAATCCTAAAGTGTACTAACTTTGATAAGAGTTTTTTTAAGAAGAGCTCTAGAGAACCTTTATTAGAAAGATGAAAGCTCTCTTGTGCTTCATAATGATGCTCAGATGTGGGAAGCAATGAAGTACAAATACTTTGTTACTTCTTCTCTTCTTCTCGTCTTTATCTGTGTATTTGTACTTCTACTTGAGTAAAGACTGTTTGTACTTTTGCCGCATCTACTGAAAAATATCCAGTAGTTCTCACCTGTTCATTTGGACCCGTGTAGCTGCAGGAGACACGTGTCCCCTCCCAGAAACTCTGTCATCTTTCTCAAAGCAGAACCACTCTGAAAAAAACAAAGGACATGAAACGGACAATGTGTTTTGTAATCATCTAACCTTCTTCAGTCTGTAGTGTGTGTAGGACAAAGGCTACATAGCAAATGTCTGTGGTGTGTTTGTGTGTATTGTTGTGTAGCCTGACCTGGTGACACAATACCCATCTGCCTTGATTCAGTTTCTCAGGATGCATCTGGACAGGGTCAGTCATTCAGGAGCCAAAAGAGGAAGCGGTCGATAGATACCAGCAAGTGTAAAGCCAAGCCAGGGATCATTGAGGAACCAAATAGAGGAAGCAATGTGAGACTGGCAGGAGAGTCAAAGAACGCAGTGACAGTGAAGATGAAAGTTTAGTAGGAAGTGATAGTGCAAGCAAGGCAGAGATTAGGAAGGGACCAGTTCCGGCTGACCCACCATAGATCTTGGCTCTTGTTCCTCGTCTGTCCTTGGGAACATGAACTCTGACCCTTCCCCTGATGGAGCCCATCTCTTCACCCCGGTGACTTAGGAATGTCTCAAACTGCTCTGATGCGCCAATAAGTGAACGCAGAGCCACACAGCATTCGCCTGTTGAAACATAGATCATTAAATAACTTAAAAAAGCGTATTTGTTCAATTTATATACATTGTGATTTTTTTTTTTTTTTACAGTTTTAGCAGTTTAATTCAGGTCAGTAAAATGGAGGGTAATGACATCTGATTTGGGGGATTTAAAAGTCCAAAGCATTACACTAATCTCTGTTCCTCCAGTAAACTTGTATTTCTGAAGTGGAAACAAATAAAAAAACGTCTTAGTGTTTTGGATAAATTAACTGAGAAACGAATGGGATCAAATCAAAATACAGGGCGTCTCAAAAAAAAAAAAAAAAGGAACACACTGTTTTTTTTTATTTCAAGAAGACAGTAGAGTAAGAAATATAGCAACATGTAACATGTAAAGAAGGTATGCATCTCAGGTTGTTCCTATAAAGAGTCACTTCTGTAGAGCAGGGGGCATCAAAATGTGATACTCCAATTCCTATCTTCTGTTTCTCTTAAGTTTCGTGACGACAGTATTTGTCATTTCCCGATCAAGAGCAACAGACACTGATTATCAGGCAAACAAAAGAAGATCAGTGAACCAGAACATTCCTATTTTATTTGGCAGGGACTGAAAATATTCTATTGTTAGTGGACCCCACCTAGCCGTTGCCCAGCAGTGGCTTGAGTGAGTCAGTGCAGGGAGGGGCTGGTGAACAGGTTGTTTGAAAAGGACCAGTCAAGAAAAATGTGCTTGGCAGGTTCACCCAAAAAATCAGGGCAATGTCTAATTTTACTCGTGCGCAGTTGCAAAAATAGAGGGGGGTTCGCATTTTAATCCCCTCTTCTCCACTGAAGTGACTGAAAGATCTGAATTTCTATGGGCGACACCTATGATACACACCTTCTAAATCATGCATGTTACTTGATTGGTGGTTTTCTTGATACTTGAAAAAAAAAAAAAAAACGGCGTGTTTCATTTTTATGTATATGAATCAAGTAACGAATGTGACAAAATGAATTTGTCCCGCGACCAACCGTATGACTCAAACCCATCGCACGACTTGACAGACAACAGCAGGTGTTGATCCTGAAGATACTCCAAGTCGGAACCAGTTGGAAGCAACTATGAGACACATACACAAAAAACAATTTAACAGCATAAATGAAAGCGTCTTCGATCATGTCCAAAAAAAAGAGTGAATCTTAACCTTTGGCAGCTGTTTGAAGGACCAGCCCAGCTTGAGAAACCCGGGAACATCACAACTCTGTGAGTCATTCTCACTGGAGCGCCGCGTGTCTGCGAACAAAGTCACGTACACGTTTCTTACACTGCACTGCGTATAATTCTGTATAAATTGTCTGTTTACTATGACGCTGTACCTTCTAGACAAGATGCGTGAAATTCAATGAAGAACTTTGCCTTGCTTGCTGTCTTCACAATGGCTTCGATGCCTTCGAGTTCGATCCAGGCCTTCTCGATGCTCGAATTTTGATCTGTTCAACATTGAGCATTGTTCACTTAAACGAAAGGATTCGGTTACATGATACGTCTGTTTGAGTGGACAAATGGCCACAGCAATGACAGCACCTGTTTTGGAGATGAACTGTGGCGTCACGCCTACTTGGAACGTGGCGAAAACAGGAGAGTGATCACTTGTGAAGATGTCATCTGTGCAACCTGGAAAGAAACAAATCTCTCAATTGTAATTATGGTGGCATTAAAAGACCTAACATTGTTCATGTATTATCTCTAAATTTACGTACTGGTACTGTAAGGTAGACCGGTCATCATCAGTATTTTACACGATGTGACAAAAGGTGACAGAGGAGTTAAGCTGTTTTGATAGTTTGCTGTTTGCTGAGGTTATTTAGATACAGATCTTCAAACAGAGAGGAAACGATTCTTGATGGACCACAGACCAGTATGACCTATGTTTGTTCTCTGGGTTGTTTTCTTTTACCATGAAAAAAATAACAGACAGTACATGTTGTCCATGTCAAGACCTCAGCACTGCTCACCCTTTTACTGTTGCCCTTATTAAACACTGTTCATCTACTTCATATTTTCATCTTCTTTTCTTACCATATGCAGTGCAGATGATGTGCGTCTCTGGGTAGGATTTCCACAAAATCCTATCGCACCATGAGGGAACATTGACACGCACCTACAACAGAATTAGGCCAAATTCAAGAATGTATTAAACGTCTCTGTGTCTACAAATTCGATTGTAATGTATGTACATGTATTAATTTATGCAATGAGGAGTGCCTTCGTTCCTGTCAGGCCAGACATTCCTGTTCTCCCGTGCTTTTTTTTTTTTTAGACTGGGGTTCATTCTTGGCCAGTTATTTTTAGTGTTCGTGGCAGCTGCTCTCAAAAGCAACCTATCCCGGCAGACCTCCTTAATAGGATTAGGTTACACGTAGAAATATCCTAAGAAGTCAGTTATTTGTATACTAAGAATGCTTCTAGGGTCTTTGTATTTAACACAGCAATAAAATAAAACAATGAATGAGAACATTAAACCACAAGGCATACACGAGTATATACGAGCACGGCGAAGATCAAGTCATCTACATTTTTAGAGGCGTCCCACTTTTTTGGAGCAGCCAATCAGTAGTGCAGATATTGTTCGGTATTAATTGTGAGCATAAATATGAACTGTACTGCATCTGTGAAAATGATGGACATACCCATCATCCCATTTCTGAGGTTCTTTTCTATAACATGGCTAGGAGAAATCACTCACCCCCGAAGTCTTGTATTTTTGCCAAAGATAGCAGTCTCTGGAGCCCCGTTCATACCGATATGTCGGCGGAAATGCAATCTTCTCTTCCTCTTAATCAAGTCAAACAGAAAATAAATTGCAAAAGATGCGATAAAGAGGTAAGCAAGGGTATTATTACACAAATCTAACTGAAATAGTATGTGTAATGCGTGTAATGTAAAAGCCCAGTAGCAAGCTGAAACTCACTGAAATTGAGGAAAGCCTTCCTCTTATGTCTCTCTCTGGTCAGCTGGTCTGCACACATCAGCTCCTCAAACTCCCGCTTAGAAACATGCTTCAGAATATCCTGAAATGAAAGCATGAAAAAACGTCTGGGATTTCTCAGTTGACTAGGATGCCATATGCGCTACTGCGTCTGTCATTATTATCAGATTTGTCAGTGTAAGGACTGCGTGACCGACCTGTACGTCCAAGTCCAGTCTGTAGTTGAGGTCCCCACACCAGAAAAGGTGGGTGAAGCGAAGGCTGATGTCAAAGGCACCGAGCTGTTTGTCTCCAAGAGAGAGCAGTCTGAGGATGTCCACAAAGTTCTGGTTCCTCCTAAAAGTCACCCACAGCAAAAGACAAAAAATCATTCATCTTTTCAATACTACACAGAACAACTAGAATTAAGGCCTCACGGTTGGACGCTTCTGCCAAACTGTCACGTTGAAGTTTATATCCTCGTCTCGTCAGGAAGATTATCACACACAATATTCAGCGATTTTATGATCATCAGAATCGCTGGTAAAATAAATGAATTAAAAAAATGCACCACATCGTTACTGATCAGACTGGTTACATGTTACAAGTAACAGTTCAACACTGAAGGGTGTTGTGCCACAGACGGGTGCGGAGGAATGCATTTGCAGACTGGAGCAGCTCTGGTGAGCGAGTGGAGTTGTGTTTCGAAGCAGCAGATATTGCCGAAGTTTGCAATAAATCCTCTGTGCCCGAGATGCTCAGACGGCTCAGATGCTGCCCTGTCTAAACCCGGACCTATAACCAATAAACTGTTGACAATTATTCAATTTTGATGGTTTTCTAATTTTCAAAAGATCACATTTTTTATCTTTTATTTTTGAATGCATACATCCTGCTTTTTTACTTCTAATGAGAAAACAACATATATGTATTACTTCTTATTATTTGTACTCTGTCCAGTTCAGTGTGAAAACTGAAAACTGTGAAAATTCAGTGATTAAATTCCTCGATTACTAATAATCAGTATTTGCTCTGAAAATAACGGTGACACCTTGAATATGAAATGTCATTACATCAACATTTCATCCCATTTCACACATTAACATAATTAGGGAATGAATTCTTGAGTTATTTGTGTTTTGTAAACTCACGGTGACTTAGACCTTTAACCAGCAAATTCTGATCAGTTCATCACATAACGCCTCTGGCCACGGCAGTCGCCAACATGGAAGTGTATTTATGGTTTATTTGATAGGGACCAATAAAAAAATAAAAAAAACTGGAGCACTGAAGCTCACACTGAATACCTGAGGACTTTCTCACTTCCGGAGGTCAGGTGGCAGTTAACAAACCCAAATGAGGTTCCACTGAAAAGGAAAGAAACCCCCACAGCTCCCTTGTTTCCTGTAAACAGCAGAAATACGAAACCTCAAACCACCCAGTTAATAAAAGCACACTTTATACTCTGTTAATTGTGCCATGTGCTGCTCAGCGGCTGTTAGCCATGACGTTGTATATGCTCTCTGTATATGCGTGATGGTGTGATAACGAGGGCAGCTTACCCAAAGTATTACCCAAACCAGTCTTCACACTGGCAGTGTTCACATGGCTGATGCGACTCTCGTGTTCTGGCTTTACAAACACAGCCAGCCTCATATTCCAAAGGGACTGCACTGCCACCTACAGGATATTATTCAATATTACAACCAATGAGTAAAATAGTTCCCAGGCAGTCAGGAAGTAATTTACTACATATTTCCCAATTGTTTTGGCCCATTTTCTTAAACCAGACTGTTTGATTTCCAATGCTGTTAAGACAATAGAAAAATCCTTGCTTTCTCATGCTGTGAATTATGAATAACGCACCCCATTAAAATGTAAGAATTAAAAGAAAATGGGAATTACTTGTTTGAAATCAATGTGCGTATGGCTGCGAAGGGTTGCTTTGATATGTTCTGTCCATTCTCTCTCCCCCTGTGGATTTTCCTGAGTCCCCAGTGCATAGATGTCATGAGGCAGCAAGGCCGTCGACTCATCCGGGGTGTGACCCAAACCACAACACGTCACCCACGACTGCAGGCTGCCGGGAGGAGGGGATCCACCTGTGCACACACAGCAACCAAATAAATTAGCAAAACAACACACTGATGGACAGTCATTTGCCTTAAAGGGATTTTTTTTTATAGTATACCCATATTCCAGGTGCCGACAAACACAGAGACAACGTCGGGTTCACTCAGTTGACAGTGTCTGGTTTTCATCAGCTGGAGGAGTTGGCAGAAGGCGTCACGTTTCTGAAAGGGATGTCAGTCACTCAGTGATATACGGATATGGAAACAGTGGATTCCAGTTAATTGCAAAACACTCAGTCATTCAATCTCACCCGAGCGCTCTCAAACATCATCTCCCGTGGTGTGTTGTGGTGGTTGTCAACCACCATGCGCACCTTAGCTGGACTGCTCTGGAACTTGACAATCTGAAGGACTGATGCACAAAAGTCACAATGCACATGGAAATTACACATTTGCAAGATAAACAAAAGTTAAAGCGCTAAAAATATATACGTATATACGTATGAGTAAGTTCTTACTTCTCTCATGTGAGACTCTTTCTATACTAAATGAACCAGCCTTTCTGTCGAAGAGCAGCACTCCTGTGTCCACATCCACAGAAACCGTCTGTCTGCCATAACGTACCATCTTCACCTGGACACACACATGAACTTATATATGTCACACTACTATAAACATAGTCCAAGATCATTCATGTTCTTATATTAATCTGGGACATCGATTTCAAAGGAAAGTGTAACTGAATAACAGGTTTCTTGCTGAACTTATGAGATGAAGTGCATCACGGTTTTACCTGAAAGGAGTGGACGGGCAGCGGTCGGGCATGGTTCTTGACAGAGGTTGTGTTGACGGGTGTCGGTTCAGCAGGTGGGTTAGGTTGGTTAGGTTGCACTGCCAAATTGTGATTGGTGACTGCATCTTGCAGTGCTTTTAATACCTTCACGGAAAGAGAATGTGCAATGTCAGTATTTCACAATTTTTGGCTCGTTTTTCATCCTTTCATTCATCACAAATTCCTAATCAATACTCACAATATATGGCCACTGGAACTAAAAGTTTCAGGACTGAAAGGTCTGTGGCTTATATCAATGTATTGACATTTATGTGGAGGAAGAAATGCTGGTACAAAAAATATATA
>JAPQRN010000002.1:14573630-14602824 GCA_037367275.1 Coranthus polyacanthus
GAGCGAGGCATTAAGTCAGTTTGTTCTAGTATTGCGTCTCTCCCAAGTTCAGTTACTGGCTGTAGTCTTTGCACATTATTGGTTTGCTTATCATGCACTGAACATATGCACAATGGCATTATTCATGAATGTCTGCTATACTTACAAAAAGACATCATTATGCAACTTTGTATATTGTATGTTTTTCACTGCTTTAATTTCTTGCAGCAGTTTCTTAGTCATCATAAACAAACCTTTTTCTCCAGCGAAGAAAGGAGGCTCACCAAGGCTGAAATCTTACACAACAGACCGTCTATCTCCATATCTGGGCCCTTTCAACAAGGAAAAGAGAAAGTGCAGAATGTTGATGAATATAACTGCATAATGTAGGTATAGGCTCCGCTGTGTGCGTTGCTATTAAAGCAGGCATACTAAATTGTATGTACTGTACCTGTGCCTTTGTGTGCGTTAAAGAGCAGCTAGGATGGTCGAAGACTTTGGCCAGGGTCTCCAGACTTGAGAGAGTAAGATCAATCTCACTGTCAAACAGATTCATGCAAAACCTGATTACTATTTATGAAACAAAAGCAAAGACGTAGCAAACGACAAAAATGCCGCATCTTAACAGTTCATGCATTACACACTGCTCCTAGTCGTCACTTCTGGTTCATCGTCACCCTCGAAAGCAGAGTCGCACCAACCTGTTTAGGCCTTGGCAGACAGTTCCCAGAGTTCGCTTGAGGTGGCACAGACTCGTTGCTCCTTTGTGCACATTCTCAATGTCGAGAGGCAACTCACTGTAGAGGTAGTCATTGAGCAGACCAATCACCTCTCCCGCCGTACTGTTAACAAATAAAACAGGCAAAGGTCAGAATTATATTAAAATCCATCTTTTGGAAAAATTCTCTTCAAATAATTCAGCACACTCTGTAATCTGTATCATCATGGTTTATTAATAGGGCATAAAAGGGGAAACCATAAGCTGTTTATGGTTGACATTTTGTTACTTCCTTAAGTTTCTCTATACTTGATTGCAAGCAGGTGCATATTTAAATAAGAAGACAAATGAACTTCGCAGCTGGCTGACATTATGATGATGCTATGAAACTGAATAAAACACATAATATATTGTGCAATACACGTGGCACATACTGCAATTTATGAAGTAGAGTACACATAAAAAGTAGACAAAATGAATGGAGTCTGATAGAAAGGTCCTGCAGAATATGTCTGAGAATAAGTTAAGTTGTGTCCATTTAGGCAGGATGGGAATACCTGGATGTGTTGAGCTCCTGTAACTTATCCAGGAATAGGGCAGGAGGAGCTGGTTTTGCTGGTGGTCCTGTAAAAGGCACTGTATTGGCAGGCGGCAAAACTGGAGCTGGCTTTTCATCATCTGTACATACCATCAAAAATAAAATCATAAAGCATAAATGAGTAACACTTAATAATGCAGCCTTGAATAAAGGATCCTCGAGCATTCTTAACATGTGTTAACATATATTATTTTTATTGTTACAGTAACATACCAGAGCTCTCATCCCCACTGTCTGTGTCACGGGGAACAGGGTAGAGCAGAGGCGTGACCAGGCCTTTGTGGGGGTGCTGATATCCCAACACCAGGTCCTCCAGAGTCCGGAAACAGTTTACCTGCACTCCCTGTGTTGTCTGAGACACACACACAGAACAGACGTCAATGAGCATCCTGTACGTTCTGTGTAAACCTCCTGATCATGCATGCTCATGGTGTATTATTTCTTTAAACATGCACCGGAGAGACCACAGAAACTGTAAACAATTGTACTGTAGATGATAAGGGACACACAGGTGACATTAGTGTTGCATTCAGATACACACCTTCAAGTTTCACTTATGTAGTCTCTTATTTTGAAAACAATGGTGTAAAAATCTATCACTGTCAAAACAAGGTTGTGCATAAAGCACAATAATAATAAATACATAACTATAAGTGAATGTGTGTGTTCAAACGAGACGGGATTTACGCAAACAGTGATGTTTCAAGTGTCAAAGTCCTGTCATAGTATTGGATTTCTACATAGTATGAAATAAAACGATGATGCTGTTCCTTTATTCAACTCTCTTTCATCAAATAACCAGAAAAGGTCACTTTTATAGGCTTTTAAAAACAGTCTGGGAAAATGTTTTTTTTTTTTTTGCTTTTATTTTTATGTCTTAATGTTTTATTAAATGAACCATCTCAGACACTAATGTGTTTGTTAGTGACTGTTTCAACACGGGAACCCCAACCTTCAGGAATCTTGCTTGGTAGAACAAAGCAGAAGTTTTTATTTGCATGACAGAAAAAGGCACATGCAGATGACTCTTCGATAAAGAGGCCTCATGGGGCTTTAGAAAGCTGTGTCCTGCACCCCGCAGGAGAGGTGACTTCACTGACAGCTACTTCCTGACTACACCAGCACTTGGCTTTCATGGTTGGCTGCGGTCCAGCATTCTCGGTCAGTCTTAACCGAGAAAGCCAAAAAGACTGCATGTCAGTTTTAACATGCATCCAAACCCAGAAGCCTACTGTTCACAGGTACTCTACGGTCTCACTCAAAACAGTCCAGTGAAAGATAATTAAATAAACGCAAGCTGCGCAGAGGCTTCGCATATACAGCTCTGAGACACATATGGACAAATCAACATGGTATACATAAGACCACAAAACCAAGTAGTCTTTTCCTGTGTCATCTTTTTTAGTTTAGTGTTTGTTTACTTTTTGTGGTTAGAGCAAACAGTTTTTGGCAAGAACCTACTTTCTTTTTGCCAGGAACTCGTCAAATACTATTTTTATACCACAAAGATCTCTTGAAAAGCTATTAAAAAGGAATGGAAAGCAATAACAGACAGTGAGAGACAAACTAGGCCCTAAAATATCTCCATGGCTCTGTTGGAAAAACAAAAAGGAAAGCATGCGACTTGTGAGTTAGTGGAGCAAATCCAGTGAGGGAAAATGTGTACTGAAGGTTTATACTGATGACAGTGGAAAAACAACTGAAATAGCAGCAGAGTTTGAGGTCTTCATTTAAAAAGCAGAGGATTTTTCCAAGTCAAAGGCTTAAAAGTGACTGCCAGACGTGACTGACAGATCGTTATTAGACTCGTTATTGGAGTAATACACAGACATAGTTTGAGGAAACCACAGATGATTTGCGATATAGCCTTTCAAAATGTTGTTTTTCACTCTCCCACAGTGTGCGTATGTTTGTGTGGTTACAGAGAGTGTGTTTTTATCGTTTAGTAATTAGGTCACTTGCTGACTAATTGCCCCCCTGCTCCGAGTATCAAAAACAGGCACATACCATTACTGGCTTAAACCGTGCCACATCCAACACACTCATCATGGATAATACAACCACCCTCATTCACATACACAACAAATAAGCACACCCATGGGTCAATGACCTAGTGTGTGGGTAGAGTAGGAATCTCTGAGACATAAAAACAATTTCTTCTCTGTGCTGCTGAGCTCATGCACTAAGCATGCAGCCACATGGCAGAGATGCCATTCAAACAACAAGGCAAGTGGAGTCGTAACAGAGCCTGTATAGAAGGGAAACACAAACATGTTCTGTTCTCCTTACAACAGACAATAACAAAGCATTGTTTGATCTCCCTCTAACGCCATCTGAACGGCTCTGTTTCCCTCTACGTGCACAGTTTGTGCCAACATTTCAGACAACCTATTGTGCTGCCTTCCTCTGGTCTTTCTTATCAGTGGATTCTGTGTCATGTTGTGATGACCACTCACCTGAACCGCTAGAAGGCCATCAGCATCAGGAAGAATACGATAAGTGTGCACATGTCGTTGAAACCTTCGGAAAACCAAAAATAACTCTGTTAGTTCTGGCACTGTAAATTACTACAACATGCATGTGAGCAAATGTAACATTAAAGGGGAAGATATACTTTGATTTTAAAATATGGACCAGATGTCTTATGGAGTTATTAAAGACACTGTAACTTTTATAACTGGGTTGGCAGTGGTTCAAAGGGCGCTAGTGACGTGGCTTTAGGTCTTTAATATGCGAATGACAGTTCAGATCATTAGCTCCATCGGTAACTTCAGAGTTTGTTTCCGCCAGCATCTTTAAGATGAACACCAGATCATATCAGTTAGCAACTCTAAACAAACAAAGGGGGACTTTGAAAGCAGAACGAGACAATACAAATTAGAAGCACAAGAATTTTAGGAAGTTCAGGAGGGAATGAGATACTCGGTAAAGAACGAAGGGAAAGAGGGAGTGCAAGCTGCCGGGCTCAGCTTTCAGGAATGTATCTGGCTCAGGCTGATGAGCAGTCAGCGTAGTGCGGTCACTGGAGCTCCCACCCTCTTTCAGGGGCCCCAGGGAAGAAAGAGGGGTAAGAGGGGAAATAGGGAGTCCAGAGCCAGGGTTTAACTGGCTGAAATGGACTGTTTTCTGACAGGACTGTCTGACTAGTCTGGAGGGGGTGTATGTGTGAAGATAGCCCGGCCCTTTAAGCCACAGCTCTTCCAATGCTGCCTGCTGGCCGATGAGCATGAAACTGATGGATATGACAGGGGAAGTGAAGCTGTTGAATCATTTTACAAACGGGACATTCTGCAGAAATGTTAAGTTTATGAATAGTTTCCAATCCTATAGGCCAAAAGCTAAAAAATTCACAAGAGGCAGAACTGCTTAACTCTTTCTTCAAACGTTGGGGAGCACGGGCACATTTAAAAGATTCTGAGTGCATTCATTTTTAAACACATTAAAGAGGCAACAACAAACAACCTTGAGCGTATGCTGAAGAATAACATTCGATAGCTATGGTGCGAACGATTTTCTGGAAAGTGTGGACACATCGCATCCACTTAGCTACGAATAGGACTGCTTTTTCAAAACTGATATACATTGACAAACACAGTAACAGGTTACGGGTACGCATACAGAACATAAGTCATACTGTATGTTCCTTATATTGACATATTGATTAGACAGTGTAGCTGTCCTCTAAGTGGGTGAATGTAGGCTGTGCATGTGTTATACTCACAGCAGGCACAAAGCATAGGCCCCTGGCACAGACTCACTGTCTCTCACTAGGTAGCTGCCATCCCTCCCTGCCCGTGCCAGTAAGTCCTCTGCACGCACGCGGCTGATGTCACGATGATACCATGCTGCTGTAGCCATGGTAATCAATGTTTAGAGATGATATGGTTATAAAAATAATCCACATGAGGCGAGGGACTTCACGTAACACACACACTTGTACGTTCACTGTCAAACTCGCTCATCGGGCTGTCATTCAAGCTGTAAGCACTGGTGTGCGCTGAGTGATCTTCTTTAATGCTTAGAACTTTCCCATGATCCTTTTGCTCGTGATCAAAGTGTCAGGCAGACAACAACACTTTGCCTATATCAGCTACTACTTCCTGGGTCTGTGTTGGTTCCTTCTGGGTCAGGCATCCTGTTGTGCTGGAGGAAGAAAAAGTACGTCCAGCTGATTATGATGTTTGTCCACTGTAACATCAGCCCCCGCTGCAGCAGAAGCTCCAATCCACCTTTCTGTTAATATCCTTGCATGGAGCCGCCTTGTTTCAGTTTTTAGTTGCAAGCTGCTGAACCCAGGTGGGTGTGTTGCTTCAACAAACACGGACCATCATAGCTGTGCGAGGGAGGGAGACAGAAGGAGGTAGAGGAAAAGTAGCGAGAGGTAAGGCAGAGACTGAATGAAGCAGCCACCCCTGAGGCAATGACGGTGCCTCTAGCTTAACCACAAACACAAGCCCTCCTCTGGTCCCAAAACAAAAGCCCCACATGCAAACAACAGGGAAAGAAGAACCAAGAATGGCAAAACAAACAAATCAAACCGCATATATAACGCCCACACACTCACACAGGCACACAGCAGAGACAGAAACATACCAGATGGAACTCAGTCAGCACTAAAACCAGACAGGCATGCAACAGAAACCAGACTAATTCAAATGATTTCCCAGCTCTGTTGCCATATAAGGGAATAGGAACACCCTCCAAAAAGTTCAGCTGATGACTGCAGTTGTCTTTGGTTCTTCCAGGCTTAGATTCCATTTAGAGTGTGTCTGGTTGGATGTGGGTTACTCCGGGGGTCTCACTTTCATGCTGGATGTTTGTGTGCTGGCGTGTGTGTCTTGTCAAAAGAGTCCCCGTGCGTCCACATTGGCGTAATCTCCAGCGGTTCTACAGAGTGCTGTCAGAGCAGAGGGAGGGTGCAGAGAGGCAGAGGACAACCCTGTTGGAGTGCGGGGCAGACAAAGGAAGTGACTCGACATTCCAGATGGCGGACATAGCCAGGAGAATTCTTGCAAGGGGCTCAACTTTGCCACCAGTGTGTGAAACAGCAGACTGCTTCCTTTCTCTGTCTCTCCCACCTCCCGTCCCTTTTCTTCCTTCCTTCCTCAGCCCCTGCCTTTCTCATATTCCCAACAGAAAACACAGCTTCCCACTCACAGGTAACTGTTTGTCTAATTCTCAGTTTCTTTCCCCGCTGTCTTATTAGCTATATCTCGAGATGGCAGGTATATTTGCACTCTCTAAACCTCCCTTCCTTCCTCAGCTCTTTTTCTTTTGTCACCCTCCCTAAACCTCCCTTCCTCCCTTGCTCATTTCTTCCCTTTCAGCAAAAAAGCCGAAGTCTCCATATGGTTACGATCATCCCTCACTTTCTTATTTTTGCCCTCCTAGAAACATCGCCCATTATTCCTCCCTCCTACTTCCCTCCTTCTCCATTAACTGCAACATATAACTCAGTGGGAAGCTGTTTGGTTCCATATTTGCTGTTCTGCCTCTCGCTACTCAGCAGAAATCAGCCGACCACCAACCGCAAGCTCCATAAAACAAATACACACAAGACCATCCCTATCTGGTGACGTATCAACTTAACCCTCAATCTCTAATCACTTCTTCTTCTATTTCCAAGGAGCTCTCAACAGCACAGATAAACAATATGATCCCAGAGGAATCATATACACTGTGAAAGATATTAAAAGTGATGTAACACCAACAAGCAACACGGTAAGAATTTAGACAGACCCTTTAGAGCAGTGTTTCCCAAACCTTCTTTCTAGGGACCGACTTTTTAAACATCTTAAACTATTGACCTTATCTATAAATTGTGAGAAGAGTGCATAAATGTGCATAAATGTGCATTTTCTGACCATTTCTTCCATGTTTCCCCCTTATAATATCTTGAACACCGTAATTAAACTGTAAAGCAGTCATTTCAAAGAGGTACAGTATATGTATATTAAAGATTTGTTTTGTCACGTGTTTGTGAAAACATGTACACATATACTTTAGAAATGAGACCAAGTAAATGCATTTAAGTGTGAGTAAAAGTTTTATCCTCTCATCAGTAACGCAAACAAACTGTAAACTAGCCTTAGGTTGGGTTCAATGTTATAAGTGTCAAAAAGGCCAATAACTGGGATTTGAAAGAGATACACAGTTACAGTAAAAATGAAAATCCTGATATAAAATGTAAGAATAACCTGTCTTTAAGATGGCTGCCAATTACTGTATGATTCAACAATAAACCATTAATATCTATTGTAAGTTTTCACACTGATTTGGAGGCATTATAAGTAATAAGTACAAGTAAATAAATAGATGTTCTTTTCTCATTTCAGTGTTTATAGGCTAATTTTGACACGTAAATAATCAGATAGTGTTGTGAATGGGATCTTGCTCAAGAGAGAGAGAGAGAGAGGCAGCTGCATCAGAGACAAAGTAATGTATTTATCTTATCGAATATGGATAGAAAAAAAAAATTGATACTGATCAATACTTTAAAAGTGCAGAATATCGGACCAGATTGTCGGCCGTGACCTGTCCCTAGTTAAAAGCATAATTACCAGAAGAGTACAAACATTCAGTTCTATGAAAAACCTGCTTCCTGTTTTTTGAGTGGACGCTTTAGAGTTACAGAACGGAATATCCTAGATAACCAGAAGTTTAAAATCAGACCATCAGTAACCAAAATACTCTTGTTCAAAGACTTTCTTTTATCACACTTGAACAAAGAAATCGATTATCTTATTCATCTCCCTTACTCTCTCTTCACCACATGCTCTGATTATGTAAGCAGGGTTGGACAGGATGCAGAGACAGAAACATGCGCTCGGTTTCTCAGAACTCTGCTCAGTTTCACCTACATTGTCGGCTATCAGATGAACTTTTAGATTAAATTCGCTCTATTTGTCTGTTCATTCACTCTCCCTTGTTTAATAGTTGAGCTGCTTGATTGTTTTTCCTGGTACAGTACCTCTTTAGAAATACTATTTACATTATATTTGGCCAGACAATAAGTTATAGGCCTTGAATGTATAATATGGGAGTCAAAGTAAATGTTGAAGATTAATCAGAGCATAAATATTAATACAAATATTCAGAAGAAGAAGACGACGCTTTGTGCAAGCCTAGATGACATTCCAACACAGAGCAAATAAAAGACCTATTGTTAATGATGAACTTAACATAGAGCAAAATGCCCTACAGTCACTTCTGTGGTAGAATTGTGTTTGAAAAAGTGCACAGTCTCCCAGTAAACAACATCAAAAATAGGACGTTGTTGTCATGCTCTAGTTGTGAATAATCATGTGCTCATAACAGCTATCTTTCCAGTCGATGGCAGTAGAAGTCCTGACACGCAAGCACCGATTGGTCCAGCGTCTAACAAAGCTGGTTACCATTAGCAACAAATACTGCATCACCACCTCAATTTAGCAACATACTGAAGAAGTGGTGGTAAGAAGTGGTAATACCATGGTGCTGTAATGCACTGGGACAAGTCACCAGTCCCTCTGAGGGACAATGTTTACTATCTATCTATATACAGTATAAAGTGCTTGCCTTAAACAGCACCAGCTTAACTGTAAGTGGCTTATGTGATAGTACGTTACGGCAAAAAAGTAAAAAGAAAGCCCAAGATAGAAACAGAGTCAGTTCATGGTGAATGGACCAGAAAATAAGATTAGCTTAGTTGTTTTTTTTTTAGCATCTTTGTACTGGATTATATATAGTGGTACACAAAAAAAGGCAATTCCATGTATGTTATGTAAACAAAAATGCATTTATAAAATAAGGAATTTATCACAACAATGCAGTTTCATGTTCATGTTTAAAGTGAGTAAAACAGCAAATTATTAAAAAAGTGTGTACACATTTATAGTTGTCTCAGAGCTGAATTATGCTTTGTTTTGTTCATTAGAGGAGTGTGTGCAAGGCAACGCTCACATGTTCACATTCACTGTTTATCATTAGTGTAGTACCATTAGTGTGTCATTTGATTCATTACCAAGTAATTAAAGTCACATGATGTATAAAGGTTTCGGGCAGTGTTTCCCTTTGTTTACCTCAACCCAGATGCTTTATTCGTCCAGCGTAGCTCAGAGTCTGTATCACAAAATACAGAAAAAGGTTATTTACTCTCAGGAGGTTACGTGATCGCTCCCGTTTGACGTGTCCGTCTGTCCGTCAGCAGGATTACACAAAGACTGCTGCACCGGGTTTCATGAAACTCCTTGAATTTTGGAGCCGATCCATTAACGGGAGTGGTGGCTGGAATTGTTTTTTTCCTTCTTCTTCTTTTTTTTTAACACCAAAGAGGTCCAGGCAAACTGAGAACTTAGAATGTGAACTGTGAGTTAAACAAAACACCTAAACAAATACATAACCAACTAACAAACTGGAACTAAGACCTTTGTAACCACAGTAAATGTCAGTATAACTAACCAGCAACAACTGACAAAAAGGAGGAAAACGTGATGTTTGGTTTGTTTGTGGTTTAATAACATTGTGGAACAAGAAGAAGAGTGGACTCTTGGCCTCTGCGGAGGTCCCTGGGTGTCCTTCTACTTTATACAGAATATATTAAGTTTTTAAAGCTGTGTTAAATGTTTGAAACTTTTTTAAGAAGCCAAAACTGTTCCAGACTGTCATTTTTGTATTATAAAAAGAACCCTAATGCTGCTCCCACACATCAACACTTTCCAACAATGACTTCTGGCATAGCAAAACCACACTCGACAAAAATTCTTTCTTATACTACTTTTCAATACATTATGGTGAGTATAAAAGCGACACTGGAAGTTGCATGTAGAGCAATAATGTCGAATATTCTGGAGGACGCCTTTAATGTTCTAAATAGCTCGACATTGTGCTTGACTGAAAACATCCGGATCCTGAGCCGGCTGTGTAAGGTCACTGTACTGTCACTGCACTGTACCGTTTTATAGAAATCTCAAACCTTGTTCACATTTGACAGGGGTCAACACAGACATGCACACGTCTAGTTCATTATCCTTGACTGTCGAGGTGTGACAATCTTCGATAAGACCCATCATCCACCTCTCTAATTAATCAATCCATTAGAGGTGGCTGAAGAAGTGGCCAGGTCTGTGACCAGGCCGTTAGACGGATTTACCTCAGTCGCTGTGTGAAGCGACTGAACCCTTTAAAGCACACAGCTCATGGATGTGGGATGCGACCTCAAAGCCAGACTTCTTTGTCCTTTTACACAAACGAGGTGCATAGCTTGACAGAGATCATTTAGGAACTCCCCTGATTATTAAAGCCAGCCAACAGTTATCTTTATATTCTTTTTTTTTTTTAGCTTAACTTAAAATGCATACAAACATCAACTACAGATAAGATTAGTTGCTAAATCTTGTTGTTTGCACAGCAATACGTCAAAAGGCCACTTAGATTTCTGAAAAACTGCCATGAGCACAGATTATAAAAGGCTTGGTAGAAGAGCCATCTGTCGTCCTGGCTACCATAACAACCAAATCCAACTAATACCACTCTACTCCAGTCTGAGCAATGAGAAAGCAAGTCCTTGAACGTTCACATTGTTCCTTCAAGCAGACAATATTTGAACCTTAGTGTGAAAACTGTGAAAGCATTTTAAAATGATCACAGAGCAAAAAAAAAAAAAAAAGTCAACCTGCTTATTCACTGCAGTATTTAATAAATGAGTCGAGAAAAAGTTTAAATAATTACGTAACAAACTTCAGAGAGAGCGTAAACGATTTAAAGAAAGTTTCATTAAACAAAGTTCAAATAATCTTTTCCAAGAAACAAGACGTGGCCTGACCAGTAAACTCTTGATCCACCACTTTGACTTTCCTTTTTACACCTTCCACCTCATGGTCACATACTATTTATAGCACACATATTTTTACACATGCTGTGGCCCAAAACAGTAGTGGTCTAATGAATTAATGAGATTGTCTCCAAAAAAGCCTTCTCTAGTGGGCCCTATTAGCTGATGGGAGGGCTACAGGGTGGGAAGTCAGGGTATAAAGGCGAACAGGACGCAATGAATACCACTCACGCCGCAAACTGTCAACAGCGACGGATTACAGAAGAAGACAACAGAAAAGTCTCACTGACTGAACAGCGCACACAGTAAGTCTCGCTCTTTCGCTCGTTGACCTGTAGCACATTCCTTCAAAATAGTTATTATTCGCGGCACAAGTGAGCGTCAGCATTTTCTTAAGATTTGTCCGTTTTGTCACAGAAACGTATACTTTAACCTAACTTTCCTATTTCACTATCTGAACGAGGCATGTTTAAGATCATGTCTAATTAAAAAAAAAAAACACCTTTTCTTCATTGTTAAGCGACTGCGAAATAAGAAAGGTACTCTGAAGTTGTTGATGCTGAATGGTCACTGAAACAAATGTTGACATTCAATACAAAGTGACGTGTGCACTTAGTATTTACACGTTTATCAGTTTTACCTTTTTAATAACTCTTTTTTTTTTTTTTTATTTGCAGGCTTTGCTGTCAAGATGTCTAAGTAAGTATACTGACTCTTCCATCATATTTATCACTGACATAGACTAGAGATTAGAGAGGCTGAAAACAATCATTCCAACCAATGAAGTGATTTTTTCATACTCATATTTTATCAAATGTACCGACTGCTGCTTACCACCACTTAATTACTCCATTTGTGGAAATTTCACGTGTTTATCATTCCTGAATGATCTTGCACAGTATGCTAATTTAAGCCACTAGTTTGATATTGTTTTTAAGACTAATGTTCAACAATAGTCACTGAATGCAAACAAGATCTGCTTAGGGCCGGTGCAGGAATCAAAGTGATAATCCCTTCAGTGAAGTGGCTCAGATTAACCATTTACAATCTTGGCACAAGTGTGGTGAAGTCTCCATCAATCCTGTCACTGTAAAGTCTTCCAGACAATGGATTATCCTGATTAACAAGGATTGTGTCACTTGATCTTTGAGGAAAAGTGCAGAGTAATTTTGGCACTCTTCCTTTGCAAATACCACTGAGGATTACTTATTTGTTTAAGCCTGTATGCACAGAGCAAAGGGGTTGTCCTTACAAGATTATGTAATACTGGTAATTTTAGATAAAACACTTGTAGAGTCAACACTCTGCGGTTATGTGGTATAAGATGGAGAGTTTTTTAAATAATAATCCGGTTTATATCGCCCTAAACAAAACAAGTGTACAACGACTTACTTAATTCAATACAGTTAACAAGACACTATCATTCTAATGACTTACTAATACTATGCTATATTTGTATTTTTTTACTATCATTGTTTGACTTACCACTTCACAGTTATGTCATATGTCCAAATTACATAGTCCTTTCTATATTTAGCACTAATCCACGCTCATAGGACTGCAGTGGAGAGTGTGTGTGTGTGTGTTTGAGGGCTTATCCTGTAATTGGAAATGACACCTAAAGTTAGTGATAGATTAACAACACCGTGGGCTGAGACCGCTTCACAACTGGTACAACAGAAACAGAGTTGTTGTAATGCATAGAAGTTCAGTGAGGCGGAAAGAAATAGGAATTCATACTTGGGTAAATAATATTCAGATTCACCGTCTTTTTCCTCTCCCTCTCTTTCCAGGGTTTTCAAGAAGACCAGCGGCAACGGACATGTAAGTGGCCTCTGTAATATAGTCATTATAGGGTACCCCTTGGGCAGGGAGGAGTGAAATTTGTATGTTGCTCTTCCAACTCCCAGAAATAACTCCGAAACTCTTGTAACCTTGGCATGCAATAAGTTTTTCCTCTCTGTTTTTCTCTCTTTCTCTCAGATTGCCCTGTACTTGGGAAAGAGAGACTTTGTGGACCATATCGATTCAGTGGAAGTTGTCGGTGAGCGGCACATGTTGTTGCGCCTCCTCGCATTGCGCAAACGAAATGTGTGTCTCTACGAAATCTAATACTGTTGGTTCTCACCTTATTTGCAGAAGGGGTAGTTAAAGTGGACCCTTCTGGTCTCAATGGCAGAAAAGGTACATTTATCTAATTCACCGCCTTGTTTTAAACTTACACAACCATGAAGTTATGCAACACTCAGACCAACACACAAAGCTATATCATTTTATTTCCCATCTATCTATCTAGTGTTTGTATACCTTGCTTGTGCCTTCCGCTATGGAAGTGAGGACCTGGATGTGATCGGGCTGTCCTTCAGGAGGGACATTTGGATCGAGCGCGTTCAGGTGTATCCACCAAAAGATGGGAACTCCACTAAATCCCCAATGCAAGAATCCCTCCTCAAGAAAGTTGGAGATCAAGGACATGCCTTTTCCTTCCAGGTGCGGTGCTATCTTAAACTTCATATAACATATCGAAATATTCTGGTCTTTATGTCCACCTTTATATATTCATTTCATCAGCCACTATCTTAAAATATAACATTGCTGTGCTTTGTTTGTGTTTGTTACAGATGCCAACAAATCTCCCATGCTCAGTTGCCTTACAGCCTGGGCCTAATGATGCTGGAAAGGTACTAGTATCCTGTATTATCATTATTTTTTTCTCACTGGCTTTGAAAGGTTTAACAAAACACTCATGCATTTGGGTCTGGTTCTGCTGCAGGCTTGTGGTGTGGACTTCGAGGTCAAAGCATACATTTCCAACGACCCTGACAACGCTGATGAAGTCATTGAAAAGAAGTATGTACTGAATGCACACGGTCAAAACATACTATCAGGCCAGTCTTGTGTCGCATCCCTTCCTCTAACCCCATCCTCTTTTTATCTGGTCTTAGGGACACCTGCCGTCTGGTGATTCGCAAAATCCAGTTTGCTCCAGCAAACAACAAAGCCGGACCCAAGGCTGATATCAGCAAGCAGTTCATGATGTCCGACAAACCTGTTCACCTGGAGGCAGCCCTTGAAAAAGAGGTAAAATGAAGGCTACAAGCTACCATTTTTGACATTACATTATACATATTACCGTTGCGAAAGTAACCAAAAATCTTTTTTTATTTCTTCTCAGATTTATTACCATGGCGATCCAATCTCTGTCAAAGTCAAAGTCAACAACGAAACCGCCAAGGTTGTGAAGAAAATTAAAGTTTCAGGTAAGAATTATGGGACAGGAATAAAGGGATGGATGAAAGCTAAACATCTTTGTGTGTGTGGACATTACACAATGAAAGACCAAAACAAAGTTAGAAAAGGAAAATAATTCATGATTATGCACCTTTTTGTATATGCTCTGGAGTTACAACAGTGTTTTCTTTTCTTTTCAGTTGAGCAGTTGACAAACGTTGCGCTGTATTGCTCTGACACATATGTGAAGCCGGTCTGCACAGAAGAGTTTGGGTAAGGCTTTTACTGTGACACACGGGGCTTATTAGAAGGACTGGGCTCACTTCAGTTTTAACTGACTTAATGTAGGAAAATCTGGAATATCTGGAAATCCTATTCAATTCAAATCTTCGCGCATCGACACAGTAATTACTGAAAATAAAAGTTACACAAATGCCATTTACAGTAGGGCTGTACTAATTAATGTATGTTTAACAGAAAAGTTCTAATCTGAATTTTACTGTCTCACCCACAGGGAGACAGTAAACTCCAACTCCACACTTGAGAAGTCCTTTTCATTAACCCCCCTGCTGGCCAACAACAAAGAGAAGCGCGGTCTTGCCGTGGATGGACGGCTCAAAGACGAGGACACCCACCTTGCATCCACTACCCTGTAAGTCACTCACCAAAGGTCTTCCAGCGAGCACATGACAGATGTGATCCTCTTATTGAGTGGTGGTGATATAACTCGACATTTTGTCAACCACTTATCACGTCTTAGACCAAATCCTCAAGCTATAAAAGCTGACCTATTCCTGTCTTCTTCGCAGGAGTCAAGGAGATAAGGAGATGCAGGGGATCATTGTCTCCTATAAAGTCAAGGTCAACCTGATGGTGTCTAGCGGAGGGTAAGGCTTAAGTAAACTGAAAATACTCACGCAAATTATTTGACCATGTTGTGTCGAACTGTAGACTAAGGTGTTTGTGTTTGTTTTCTCTTACGAAAGCCTCCTGGGTGGCCTGACATCAAGGTAAACTTTTCTTTCTTCTGGGTTTATGACTCATTCATAACAAAAATAATACTTATTTCATTTGTATATATCATTCCGACAATATGTTTTATTTTTGTCATTTTCAGCGATGTCACTGTTGAGCTCCCTCTGACTCTGATGTCTCCAAAGCCTGCAGGTGAGAGCAATACCTTGCATAGTAATGCCATAGAAATCTTTCACATTATCAAACACAACACAATTCATTTTCTGTAACTGACTGTGTCATGCCCTCTCCTTTTATCCACTGAATGCATGTCATTGCTGTGGACTGAGCAGAAGTGTAAGTATCACACAGACTCTACGAAACACATCTATCTGCCTGTAGCGCTGCTGCTTGTGACATGTCGCTCATATTTTTTTCTCCTGCGTGTTTGTGTATGTGATGAATTACAGCAAATTGGATTAAACGCCTATTTAGTTCAGGTGAGGTCATCTTTGACTCAGTTGTGTCATAGTAGAAACACTTCTTCAAGGGCTACAATGCATGTCTAGACCATACAGTACTATTAATATACTCTAATGACGATAGATGCAGTTAATGACAGAAATAAACACTCACTGAATATTTTTATTGGGCTTTTCTTTTGGGCTTTTTCTAAGCCAAGTAGCTTCAAATAGCAGCATAAAACCCATGTTATGCCTATAGATCTATAAACAAAGCTAGACTCCCTGTGGCATATGAACAAAGTCACTTGCAAATAAATTCATCTGTAATATTATACTCACAGAAGCCTTTATTTGTCCATTTCACCACAGAACAGATATCACACTTGATGCCATGGAAGCATGAAAAGACCAGTCAAGGAAAATCATCTCTTTAACAATGAATGCAGAAAGAAAGGAACCCAACACCAAGCAAAGGAATTCAACACGAAGCACCGAGTGTCGCTGACTGTCTGTGTACTTCCAAAGTTCTTATTTTTCCTGTATATACATATATTTTTCTATTAGACAGAATTGCAAGAGCTCTACTACTGAAAGAGTCAGAACTTTGTGTGACGTTACTTTCAATGCCAATGCAGTGCAAAATGAAGTAAACCTATTAGATTGTGATTTTTTTTTTTTTGTTTTTTTTTTTGAAGGGAACTGTCCCATAGCGTAGGGTGTACACTTCTTTTCGTGTGTTACGAATACCAGCGTTAAAGAGTTCATTTATTATCTCCAGCGCTGAGTTATTAGAGTCATAAGATGACTGACTGTGCAGCTCAGAGATAATTATTCCCAAAATACTCTGTATTGTGTCAACCTCTTTAGACAAGACAATGAAATAAACACCATGTCTTCCAAGTTACTCCGTTTATCTGTGTTTATTTTGCTCAGTATGTATGAATGAATGCCTAGCGTTAAAACAGCATTTGCTGATCAAAATAATTAGTGTGCTAAGTTTCTAAATAGGCAATTTACTTTTATTTCTGGGTCAAAAAATGATTGGGTGCATCACATTTTACTCTTTAATGTAAGACTAAAATTACAGTCGCACAAGCATCGCACTGAATCTAGTTTCTCTAAAACACTATGACTCATGCAGGTGTTAATATAAACTTCTATACACTTTAATGTCACTTACACATGACTTACTTTAACCAAAACAGTGACTCACACATCAAATCGCCGGTTTAAACAGTCTTCTTCCTTTTCATTTGGATCTTTTTCTATATGTTACTTATATTCTGCTGTTTCTAAATACACGACGTGACTATGACAGTAGGTGCGTAAAAGTAAATTCTTCACTCTGGCCTCATTCTACTAGAAGTTAAAGGATAAATAAGAACAGTAAAAACAGGTAATCGTTTTCAGTAAGGACAAACCTTCGCATTTTTTTTTTTTTTTGTCGTCTCTCAACCGCGGCCTCATGGCTGCGCTATTTCACTTCTGTGTGTTTAAGAAAACAATAGTGCTGGCTAGTCCGGGATAAAGATACACTACTTGCTCGTCTCCGGTCTAGACATCACATCATTAGCAAAGTCAGCTAGCCGCTTAGCTGTTTATTTCTAGACAAAATGTCAACTACGACTGGCGGCGGAGAGTTTGGCAACCCTCTTCGAAAGTTCAAGCTCGTTTTCCTGGGCGAACAGAGTGGTAAGCAAGAGACGATTAAACTGAATCAAGTGTTTACTGGTCGGATGCAGGGACTATCTAAAAAGAAGTGGCTAGGATAAGCTAACTAGCTTCTCCGGCTAACTGCTGCTAGTTCGCAGGGTGATGTTATCCATTGGACGTCACCTGCCAGTGCAAATACAGAGAGATGTAAATATTTCACTGTCAACAAAGGGTCCAAGAGATAAAAAAAAATGTAAAAAGCTGATGAAACCTGCGATTTTTCTCACTCGTGATGATGTCATTACATAGCCGGCTAAAGCTAGAGCTAGCCAAACACCGTCCTCTTCATCTTTATGACAAATGCAAAGTGTTCTTTAGTGTTTCGTACAATTTATGCGTGTGAGTGAGTGATTGATTCACTGTAATTACAAACAATGGACACCGGTCCTTGTGCTGGCCATAAGTTTAAGATGCATCAGCATCACATAATCGTAACTGGAAGTAAGCTAACCGTAGCTTGCTAACTAGCTAACATTAGCAGACAGCTTCTGCAACACACTGCCATTAGCAGTAACGTCAAGTAATTTTGATGTTTAATATGCAGTTCTACCAAAAATGTGATTCAGTTACGAATGTGTGTTACCAGAAAATATCCTGCACAGACCCAAGAATATTGCGTTTATCTATACTTGCTAGTTTAGCTCTACTTAAACTCACTAGCTGTTAGCTAGCTGTTAGCTTCCTGCGGCAGCACCTTGGAGAGCCACGTCGGCCGGTGGGTCCAGACCAATCGGCCTTTTCCCCGACGATCTAACGAGGGTTTACGGGGACGGGCACTGGCATTATCGACACGGGATTGTATTATGGAGGTGCTTTTCCACTGTTGCACTGACAGTATCGCATCACGAAGCAAACTCGCGAAGTCAGGCCATTACAATTTTACAAAATTTATGGCTCCACCCATATTGCCAGCTCAGCGTGTGGGTTCAGCAGTCCATATTGCATCAAAGATAGTAGCAACACTCTGTGCTCACTCCGTGATGTCACTGGATGTTTTTTTTAAATATTTAAACACAAAAATATGAGTTTATATAATGAGTGGTGGATGTTTGGTGTTGCACATTATGACCCCTGTCCTTTAGGACTCATCAAACACTGTGTTTGTCTGTACAGTTGGGAAGACCTCACTCATCACCAGGTTTATGTATGACAGTTTCGACAACACTTACCAGGTAAAAGAGATATGCTTGTTACAACATATTTTTGATTTCTGTTTGTGCTTGGCATAAGGGCATATCTTAATAGAACGTCATCAATTTAGTAGCTTTGCCTGTGTTGTCCCTGCTATTAATAGACAAAATGATGAAAAAGGTCCGTAGATAATAAAATAATAGAAAGCCCTCAAACATCTCTTATATTAATGGGGTTTTTTTCTCTGTCATACATTGTCAGCAAACATGGTGAGCTCTGTTTCAATGATTTTCCTACAGGCAACAATTGGAATTGACTTTTTGTCAAAAACCATGTACCTAGAAGATCGCACGGTAAGCCCTGTACATTTTAACATTTGTCTTATTTCCATTGACTCAGTATTAAAACTGCTAGAAATGCTTAAAGCATCCATCTGCTTTTATGTGGTAGACACCATTTATTTCCCTTTCACCATTTCACATTGTGTTTTTCACATTATCCTAGATTTTCTTTCTTTTCCTTTTTTTTTACCATTAATTTTGTCAGATATGTGATCATGTTTTTAGTTCCCATCATTATTTCAAGGTTTTGTTTTCCTTCCATCCCCTGGCTGGTTCATGAAATGCCCCCCATTCCTACATTTGTTTCACGGCTGGCCACAGATTCGGCTGCAGCTCTGGGATACAGCCGGACAGGAGCGTTTCCGCAGCCTCATCCCCAGTTACATCCGCGACTCAGCCGCTGCTGTGGTGGTTTATGACATAGCCAGTAGGTATCATGGCCCTACCTCGACTCCTTGTCCTTCATTTAATATGTTGAAGGGCAAAACAAAAGCGCATTTATTAATCTGGCAACACCACTGGACAGCATCAGTTTGCATCAGCTTTAAATATTGTAAAGCACTTCTCCAGCAGTGTCTAAAAGAGTCTGTTCTACTAAAACCCTAATTAAATAGAAGGCTAATGAATGAAAGACAGAAATGAAAAATATCTCACGATGTCACCTCATAGGCAGAGGTCCTCAGCTCACATAATGATGATTCAGCAGGGCTTTCTTTGACATGTCTCATTTGCATAACGCTGGTCATTCCTGACCCTGCTTCATTTCAGTGATTCCTCATCATTCCTCCATAAAAGGCCATTTTCATCTCCGTTGCTTGGCTTGCAGTTCCTTTATGTCTTTCCTATTCTCCACTTTCTTGTTCTGCCTTTCCTCTCTTTATCTCCACCTCCTTGTTCTTTTTTTTTTTTTTGTCCTCCGTCCAATCCTCAGGTCCGGCTCCAGCTCTGGGACACTGCCGGACAGGAGCGTTTCCGTAGCCTAATTCCCAGCTACATCCGTGACTCTACCATTGCTGTGGTTGTTTATGACATCACCAGTGAGTCAGGGCTGTACTCTAATGTTGCTGTAGGGCTCTAGAGATATTCAAAGGAATCTGTTCAGCATAGTGGCTTATTTAACATCTGCTAATGAATTCCAAAACTTCTCGTAACTGTATTTTCCTTCTTCAAGCTTCTCTAAATACTTTTGCTTGCTAACACACGACTGCTGTATGCGCTGACATAAGACACTTTCTCTTAATGAAGAGTTACACCCGCTTGGTTGTAGTTTTAAACGTAGTCAGAATGCAAAATGTGTTCAGCCTTTTGGGGCTACGTGTTGCTGACGTGTCCAGTAACATCACATCTTTTCATTTGCAGATCTTAATTCATTCCAGCAAACCTCAAAGTGGATCGATGATGTGAGAACAGAGAGAGGAAGTGATGTCATTATCATGCTTGTTGGAAACAAAACAGACTTGGCAGATAAGAGGTACATGGTTGTGTGGAATGTGTGAACGATTGTGTCTTATAGTCTGCTAATTGATGGGTAAATTCACTGTGATGTTCTAAGCCTTCTGCAGTTAAGAAGTAGGTAGCATTATGTATATAATCTGTGCCTACGCCTGGAATCCCGCTTTTCTTCCCTTCAGTGCATCTCATCCAATGTTGACTTTTATCATCCCTTGGTATTTGACATATTTCAGCTTTTTTCTTAGTGATTTAAGTACTTTAAGTTGTATAATTTTTAATTTCTTATTATTTTATCACATTTCTGTTTTGCCTTTTCTTAGCTTTACTTTTTTGTTTCCTTCCCAATCTGTTCTCTCCATGTCATTTTTATTTCATTTTTATTATTTGTTTATTTTTTTGCTTGTTTTTGTGTGTTTCCGTCAACTCCATGCCACCACTCATCCCACCCCCCTCCTTTCCTGGGACCATGGCAGGCAAGTTTCTGTTGAGGCGGCAGAGAGGAAAGCTCGTGAGCTCAATGTGATGTACATAGAGACCAGTGCCAAGGCTGGCTATAACGTCAAACAGGTTGGTGTCCAGCAACAGCAGGCGCATACTGACAAATGGTCTTTAAAGTTTACAGCACAGGTCACAATGTCCTTCAGGTGAGAGAGGCTCAGCTCTGGAACGTCTGGGATATACAGCTCCACCATGTATTCATTATACGGTTCATAGAGTAGCTGTTTTGATTGAAGGACTGATCTCTGAAGTCATTTTCCTGCTGCTTCATCTTTACTCGGCACAGCAGCTACTCTCCCTTTGTCTTCCTCTCTGTCCGTGTTGTAACTAAACTAACCTTTCTCTCTTTTCACCCGAAAAAAAACATTAAAACGTTGAGCTCTCTTTGTTTTTCTCTCCATCTCTTCCCTCTCCTTTTGGCCTGTCCTCTTTGCGATGTTTCTTTCCATATCTGTCTGTTCGTCCGTCTCCCCCCTCTGCCTCTACCTGAGCAGACAGATCACCACGGAGGAGGGCGAGCAGAGAGCTAAGGAACTGAATGTCATGTTCATTGAAACCAGCGCAAAGACTGGCTACAATGTCAAACAGGTAGAGATTCTGCTCTCTCAGGATAGTTGAGCTCATTCAGCCCTCAAAGCCCTGCACTTCATGCCTTTCGCCTCCTTCCCCACTTTTTCTCAAAGTGATTCGGTAGAGTTGTGTTTCCCCCTCCCCACAGGCTTTGCTTGTAGAAGTTTCACTTTTGCTTCTATTGTTCTGCAACGTTTACTGCTACTTAATTCATCCTCAAGTGTTTTTTTTAATTTTTTTTTTTTTGGTCTGATTCACTAAATCTATAGCACCTGAAAATGTTTTGTGTGATTGTACTAGATTTGCTTTGTGGAGGAGCATGGTAACCTTCATTTTTTTTGCTGTTTTCTCAACCAATTACAAATCACATATTGTTTCAGTGCCTTAACTGCTTCTTGTGTTTGCCTGTTGTTTAATAAACACATTTCTTTTTCTGTTTGCCAATTTGAAGCTAAGGGTGGGTGAAATACAGGGTATTATGTAAGATTCAATCTATAGATATGGTGTAGCATAAGTACAAGGTTCTTGGCTAACTTGTTTGTTTCTCAGTTGAATTGTCAGTAAATCCACTATATCTCAGTATTGCATATTGTTACATTAGGTTACATTTACTGTGTTAGAAGATCTGCATCACCCACCCCCATTACTTTAACACGTTTCTCGTCTGTTCATGCATTTAATTGTTGTTTTGTAGCTGTTCCGTCGTGTTGCTGCTGCACTGCCTGGGATGGATAGCACACCAGAGAAAAGCAAAGAGGACAGTATCCTTTTTAAACAGTTATATCGAGAACGATCACGTCGGTAGAAAGTTTGGCAAGCAGGAAGCAGGTCCCTTGTAATTTACAGAGCAGAAAAGAGGAGATGGCGGCCAGATAGCGCTGCAGAAAATGAAGTCAAAAACCGCGAATTCATTCAGTTGATGTTGCTTAACCAACTCCTTTCAGTGATCGACATCAAACTGGAGAAGCAGCCAGAGATGACTGTCACCGAGAGCAGCTGCTCATGCTAGTACACCTCGCCCCACCCAGCCTGTCTCCTCCCCACCAACAGCTTGTCTCTCAGTGGCCACTCTCTCCACCCTTGGCACACTGCCTTTGGGATGGACCTGTCTTTTCCCTTTTCAACTCAGTGACTTTTCAGAGTAACCGTGTGGATGTGCATTACTGTATTGAAACAGATTATCTGGAAAAAAAAAAAAAAAAGGTTCAAAAGTAAACATTTAAAACAAGGAATAAGTTAAATGATATGTTCAGATTTTCATCCAGTTGCATGGCATTATATAGGATTGCAGACTGACATAGCTAACCGCTCATGAGTTATTGCACAGTTCAGAATCTTAGTGCTGTTACTCTTGTCATTGTTGTAAAGTAAAACTGCTTGGGATTATTTAAAAGACTGCAAGGTTGAGTTTTTCAGCCCATGGTATTTTAGTTTTTGAAAAGCAATTCTGTCTCTCAGATAACTTATTAGTTCTTGACTCGTCTTCTCTTATTTTGAGGAAGTAAAGATAGGCTTCGCAGTGAATTTACATCATTGCAAATCATCATATTGCCACATTAGGCTCAATTGAACACTTCCCATCAAGCATTTATTTGATATTACTTATACATTTATTTACACATTTTAGGCATGTACTGCCAAATACAAGAAATTAACTCAAATTTAAGACCTCATTTCCAACAGTGCTGCAGAAGGGATATATAACCAAGTGTTTAAACAAAAAAACAAAAAAAAACGGATATTAAATATATTACAGGGAAGCCATCCCAAGTTCGTACAAATGGCAACTAACCTGAAACTATGTTTGCATTAAAACTACAGCAGCTGTCTTTCCAATAATGTTAAATGAGCTGCACGTATACTAACATGTCTGAGGAGGAGTTTTTTTTTTTTCCATTTATTAGATTTCCCATAATGTATGAAATAGAAAAGCCAGTGTTGAGGTTTTTTTTTTTTTTTTTTTTTTTTTTACACACTGTTTGAAAGTTGTCACTTTTGGCCGCTACGATGCACCCGACATCTCATTGATTATTTGTTGTGTTGATTACACTATTGCAAGAACATGCAGCATGCTCACCATGCAGGATTTATATGGATAAGAACACAGATGCCTTGCTTGTTTGTTCACCAATGTTGTGCACTGAATCAAGCCACAATATTGTAAAAATATAGGAGAAGCCTGCTGACTGGTTCATGGCTTCACTAGTTGTTTTGTAGAGCTGGTAGATAGAAGTTTGTCCTCAGATACAGCTAACGCTTACTAACACCCTTGCTGTAAAAAGTGCAGAGAAGTTAGTTGCAGTATTCCTTGCTGTATTGCTATTGCCTGTGTAGGACTGTTGGGTTTTATGTGTTTTATTTATTTTGTAACTGGGACATACAAATAACATTGTACGCTTGACCAAAAGTACAGAAGCTGACACGCATGTTAAAAGTTTTATTTTATTTATTGTTTGCGTGTCTGCTTGGAGGCGACATTTTAAGCCTGGTGATGTTTATTTTTCTTGGCACGCTGCTAGAACGGACTTCCGGCAGCGTGTGTGCGTGTGGTCAGTGGCTCGGTTTACAGTCACAGGTAAAGGCTGCACCGTCTCCAAGACACAAAGTATGACACAAACAACCAACTAGCCATAGCACAACAAAAGACACTGGTCATTTGCTGTAGCTTGTTTTGAAACGTCGACATTTAAATGGATTTAAAAATTTAAGTATGTAATTACATCAAACAACCATTTTAACATGAGCAGCTCTTCTATTACTTGTCACTGACTAAATACTCAGCTTTGTGCTATTCTGAATTGTGTCTGTCCATTTGAAATATGCTGTCTACTCGTGTTTAGCAACGTTTGTGTGAATAATGTACTATTACTATCTGATGTATAAAAAGGAGAGTTAATGAATCACAAGTGTAGGCCTATCACATGGAATAAAATAAAGATATTTCACCAAAATGTAACCGCTGTCCTTATGTTTGTGAAGGAGCGCTGTATGGAAATTCTTCGTCGCGGATCATGAAATCAGTTTTCAGGCACATTTATGGTCCTGTAACGTCTCAGCCCCATAGATCAACACGTGTGTCCTATGGAAATGTAATATATGGGCATACACTCTGTTACAAAGTTAGGAAAAGTAGTGAGGGGAAGTGTGATTAGTAACAAACTAATCACACTTCCCCTACAAACTGAGTAAAGAAATAAGCTACACTTCAAGTAAGGACAACAACAACAACAAAAAAACTGTTTTCATACATAAATTAAGCACATCTCATTTAATTTTCCGAGAACAGAATATCAAAAGGTCACGTTAAAGGGCTGTTACGCTGAATTTCTACCGAAAATCCCAGGTGGTCTTGAACTCTTTTTCCAAAGCTGGCGTCAAGAGCGACGCTGCCGTACGCGTTACCTCTAAGGTGATGCATTAACACACACGTTCATCCTCTGTATGATTTATAAAACATATGAAACAACCCTTGCACACATGTATTTCACGTATTTCAAGTCAAAGCGCGTATATTTCAGGCACGTCGCGATGAGAGCTGCACGTTACGGCACCTGAGTTAATAGGTGAGGGGTCTGTCACGTGGGCGTGTCACGCGTCGCCACGGAACACTGAAACCACACGTTGAGCAATACGCGAAGGACTTGAAGTGTTACGACAGAAAGGTGTGGCCAAATGCATGAGACTGCGTTCATTACGCGCACGTTCCGACTCTTACTGTACGCACTGTTTCCGATGAAGTTGGACAAAAATGTACAAAAGTGTTGCATCTATAGAGAAAAGACTTACGCTCGTTGAGAAACAATAAACCGTCTGATCTTGGTAAAAAAAAAAAAAAAAAAAAAAGTTATATATTTGTTTCAAAATGTATTTTCAGCAGTGACCTATTTTTCTTTTATTGTGCGCGTGTTAATTAAATATGTTACGCGTGTTAATCAATTACAAAGTACATTCAAGCCACGTTTGTAACACTTAACGCGCAAATATTTTACTCAGATTTTTTTTTTTTTTTTTTTTTTTTTCCTGCACTTCCATTGTTTGAACATTCACGGGCGTGATTTTTCAGTAGATTCATCATCACCGAGCAGTTCTCACCTTCCCACTCCCGCGGATCTCCTACTCTACGTCCCCCAACTATAAAACAGCACCAGAGCCCGTTTTAGGTTCGACGTGGTATCAGTTTCACTCTGGTTTTTGTTTGTTTTTTTTTAGGTCTGTCTGGTCCTTCCCTGAGGAGACCCTTTTCTTTTCTTTTCTTTTCTTTTTTTTTCCCTGACGACGCACCTGCGCAGCACACCTGTACCCAGGAAGTAACCTGACGTCAGTAGGACAGGAGTTTGAAGAATGGTTCAGGAATTCGACGCAGAAATCTCGCTCGACTTGATTGGCGACCGACTCGCTTTATAATTCGCGGTACCGGAGACTCGCGGCGACAGAAGCCACAGTCGCGTGGGTCAAACGCTTCGGCCTCAGCACATTTTTTTTTTTTTTTCCCCCCTTCCATCACAACAGAGTTTACCTCTCGACTCTTCCACACTTCGTCCTTTCGAGATGTCTTCGAGTATTTTGCCCGATGATGCGCTGTTTTCTGACTTCAGGAGACAGTGTTTGTCGGCAGACAACTGGGTGAACAAGTATGATAAGAATGGGATGCAAGTATGGGTCGAAGTGCCATCGAAAAAAGAGCACAACGCGCCTAAAGTCCACAAGATCAAGGTAAGTAACTCCACCAATAGGATAACTTCACGTGTGATACTTATAGACAATAATGAGTTCATCATTCTAAGTTATTTATCAGGACGTCGTGGATTTCTCGTGTGATTTTATTGCGTCTGTGTGTGTTTCAGTGTAAAATGACGATCAAAGATGTATCTGCTGCTACGATGTATGATGTTCTTCATGATGGCCAGTACCGTAAGACGTGGGATCCCAACATGTTCGACAGTTTTGACATTGCGCGACTGTCTCCTAATGCTGATGTGGGCTACTACGCATGTGAGAAGATCTCTTATCTGTTGACCCCCTTTAAAAAAAAAACAACCTGTTATTCTACTGTACGGCTACGACTCTGCATCCAAAGAGTCTGATTACTTTTTAAATGTTTTTGTTTATTTACTTACTTGTGATGTGATCCCCAAACTGGATTTAGTACCGACTTACTTTATTTGCTTTTCAGTCTGAAACTTTAACACCAAGTTCTTGACACAATTACGACAGTTTCTAAGTGAATTGAGTGAAATGGACCTTTTTTTTTTACCCAAACATAAACAACGCTACCATTTTTTCTTGCTGTCAGTGAGCTCTACCTTCCATTTTCACACAGTCAAGTCATTTTGTTTTTTAACCCATCCCTAATACATATATTATTACTTTGTCTGACAACTTCTATATTGAAATTTTTACTAAAATCTGCCTTGGATGCCACTATCCTGAGCTGATAGAGCCCTCGGGGACTGGGACTTTTTTCCACCTCTGTTTGCTGTCACAACAAAGGTGCACTTGTTGAATGTAAGGTTATGACGGTGGATGTTTTTGGGTTTTTTTTTTTTTTTCATCATCTCTTCTCTCTCTGCAGGGTATTGTCCCAAACCAATAAAGAAAAGAGATGTGGTGACGCTACGTTCGTGGCAAGTGACGGACGACGAGTACATAATTGTTAATTTCTCAGTGAAACACCCGGTACGTCGCCTCCTCCACACACACACACACACACACACACACACCCTGACACGTAACAACCATTATTACCACTCACTAACACCCACTGGGTTAATGTCTTCCATTTTCCGAGTTTACATTGTTTTTTTTTTTTAATTTCAGAAATACCCCCCTTGCAATAATCTGGTGAGAGCCGTTTCCATCCTCACTGGTTATCTGATCAAGCCCACGGGACCAAACAGCTGTAGTTTCATCTACCTTTCACAAGCCGATCCTAAAGGTAGGACCTCGTGATCGTCTCCATATTGAAAATCGTTAGGCTCGGTCACTTTTTTTTTTTTTTTGTTGTTGTTGTTGTTGTTCGTTCCCGTTAAAAATCAACCCCGTTCGCTGTTCTCCAGGTGCTCTTCCGAAGTGGGTGGTGAACACGGCATCTCAAACTCTCGCTCCTCGGGTATGTAACTTAAAACATCTATGGCAGCGTTGTCACTGGTGGCACTAACAGATTTGTTTACTCGGAGCGAACCTCAGAGTTCAAAGTGATAAGGTTAGAAATATGTGACCTGTGTGTGATATGCGTGTGTGTGTGTGTGTGGGACAGTGCGGGCGTGACAAAAACATGATTCCAAAGTGTGTAATAGGTGTGTGCGCATAAGAAGGTGAGGGTTTCAAGTCTGTTAAAGGACAATGGTAACCATAGAAACCCAGTGGGCCCGTCCCGGTAAGACTGCTGACAAAGGAGTATCTCAACTTGAGCTGCTGCTTTCTCTCTCGGCAGAACTCGTTCCCCAGGTTTCATATTCTCAGCAGATTGAAAGTATTTAGAGTAAAGTAACAAGCGTTTGTACGAAGCTGCCACCGACAGACTCGCACCTTTTGTAACCTACTTTGCCAGGCAACAGTTATGTCTAAACAAAACCAGTCTAAGGCAGAAACAAGGCGCACACACAGCTCACAATCCTGAACCGTAGAGCGCTTTCAGTCACTTCACGAGAGCGAATAGAACGACGTATTATCAGCAAACATCAAGGAAGCAACAAAAAGCAAAACAAGGACCAAAACAAGAGAGAAAATGTCTGATATCCGTCTATCAGACATCTTTAATTGGCAGATTCCTCTGGTTAAACAAAGCCCTGAATTACAGCAGTTTAGTGAAGTAGCATCTTCAAGAACCTTTGGGGCTGTTTTGTTTGAAAAATATACTTTTCATCTGACATAGTTTGATGCAGACATTTTTGTTTTGAACTAAATTCTAGACTCAGAACAGTTTTGTCGCTGATCTAAGTCCTATTTTTATGTTAATATCTTGTTTTTTTTCCCCCAGATGTATTACATTTACCTGTAAATTTCTGATGAAAATACTTTTCTAAAGGCATGCAAACATTTTCCAAAAGCACAGGTTAATGTATTTGCAACGAGTCACAAAACAGAGGAAATGAGCAGTTGTTTCAATTCTGCCTCTTAACCTTTATGTAGTGTTTGCAAATTGCTGCTCGCAATCATCCTTGTAACTGCTTGCCACGTAATTTGTCACCCATTGTGTCGTGACCAGCTTTATCTTCATCTTTGTGGACTGATAATGAAGGTGTGGTAGATCCTCATTGTCAGACTGCAGCTCTCCGATAATGTATCCTCTCTCTTGGCCCGTTCCTTCCAGGTGTTGAAGAGTGTACACAGGGCGGGACAGAGCTACGTCGAGTGGAAACAGCAGAACTGTCCCGAGCAGAAGCCCTGGTTGTTCCCGGAGCAGAGCACGCTGCCCACCATGGACCCGGCCGAGCTGCTGATACAGAGGGCCGACTCGCTGGAGGACGTGGATGAGAGTTTCAAAACAAATGCCCAGGATAGCGAGGACAGCAGCTAAATCGCAGACTGACGGCCTCAGTGATCTCTGCTGACTCAAAGGCCTCCTTATTCTGTCATTATTAACCCATAAATTGAGAGGATGGTCCCACTCTGCTGTGTGTGTGTGTCCTACCCTCCCTTTGACCCAAACCTATCACAGCTGTGTGTGTGTGTGTGTGTGTGTGTGTGTGTGTGTGTGTGTGTGTGTGTGTGTGTGTGTGTGTGTGTGTGTGT
>JAPQRN010000002.1:14614111-14636011 GCA_037367275.1 Coranthus polyacanthus
CCCTGAAAACATAGGGGGGAAAAATGCCCACACACACACACACACACACCCACACACACACACACACACACACACACACACCCACACACACACACACACACACACCCACACACACACACACACACAGTGATGCAAGCACAAACACCCAGAACCCTCCCTCCTCTTCTCTTTTCATTTCTTTTCTCTTTATTTTCTGTCCTGCTTTGGTGACCTTTACTCCGCTAACCCTGAGCTGCCCTCTATTGTTCCATTATCAGGGAGGTCTTCACAATATGGAGACAGTGGGTGAACTGGTTCATGGTGCTGGTCATCATCTCTGCAGTGTTAACCAGCTACTGCGTTCTGCTGCTGGTGAGGAAATAATGACGATATGATGCGATGCTGCCAGTGATAATCAGAAGACTGGAGGATATTATTTATACCTTATAATGGCACGGGAAATTGTGTTTAGATGATAACACAAAAAAAATCATTTACAGTCATAAAAAAAAAAAAAAACATTTTAAAATAAAATATTGCTTCTCATTTTTTTTTTTTATCATCAGAAAGCTTCGTTTTAACTTTGTATTGTGTGATTTATTGCCATTCATTGCAGCTGTTTGCCTTGTTCCAAGTTGCCTTGAGTGAACCACTCAACCTACACTGGCTACACAAGGTACCTTAAACATTTCACTATCAATCTTCTATCACTATCTTTTTTTTTTCTTTCTAAATGCATATCATCTGTTTTACGTCGTTAAAAGTTTTAAACGTCATATTTGCTTTTTTTTTTCTCTTCACAGATCCTCTTATTTTGTGGTGCGGCGTTGATTGCTGCTGGGGTCACGGGAATTAGTCTCCGGTGGCAAGAAGAATGGCCAACAGTTCCTCTCTCGCTTCAGGTGCGTCCACGGACCTTAGTTGACGACTGACTTGTGTGAGAGCAATGTGTGACATTTCACGCTGGTTAAAGTCAGGAGTCGTTGTACATCGTTGCGTTTTTTTCGTGTGCTCTTGACAGGCCACGGCGCCTTTTCTGCAGCTCGGCGCAGTCGGAGCCTTGACCCTGCTCAGCCCATTCGTCTTCCACCACTTCTACACAGCTAAGGGAAAATGTACGTATGAAAAGAACGCGCACATAAACCATAAGAAATTGCAACAGAAACGCATTTGCTGGTTTGCCAAAATGCTAAATTGTAATATTATCATTATATGTGGCTCGGTTTTTGCACCAAGAAAAGTTTAAACAACATGATGTAACTAATAAGTAGTTAATGTAACAGTATTAAGATGGACGAGGAAAGTAAAAAAAAACAAACAAAAGAAATACAGCTAATTACCTGTAGAGATAGTCAGCAGGATTTGAACCCAAACCTACACTAAAGTTTGAGTATCCTCTGCATAATATTTACCTTGAATGTTTTAATGTATATAATTAAAGTCATGTTGATGCGTTCAGTTCCGGTCAGGGAAAAAGACATTCAAATAAAGGCTACGCAGGATACTCCCGCAGTATAAATAACACCTGTCGTTTACTTAAACCACTGAAGAAGTGACTCACATTATTTGTCTTTTATGCACCTCCAGCGTCTAAGCTCCTGATTGCAGTCGTATTTGCGGTGGTGTCAGCAGCCATCTTCCTTTGTCCACTGTGGATCCAGTCTCCTTGTCTGATAGAGCCGGAGCAGCTACCTGACAAACCAGAGCTAATAGGTCACAGAGGTGCACCGATGGTGAGCATCTCGCTTTTTCTCACCACACCCTCAAAACACACATACACAGTTGTTACTGTTGAGTCATGTGGTTTTATTTAGTCAAAGACGGATGAGATCGTCTTACGTTTGCAAAATATCTGTCCATTAAATACAAAGGTACAGTGTGACAGTTACCTGAGCAAAACGACATGAAGGAATTCAACGCAGACAAGAAATAATCTAACATATAGCCTTCATCGTTGCACTTTGACCTTCGCATTCATTATACAAAGGCGTTGTGGCGTGTTTTGTGAGTTTTAAACGTGATGGCAGATTTTTGTACATTTGGACAAAGACATTCTCCCTGTTTCCCCCCTCCTTTTAGTCTATTTCCTATAACTATTTGAACTATTCTACTTAAAATTGCAATTATTTTCGTGGCTGATTAATCTGTCGATTATTTCCTCAAATTAATCGATGAGTTGTTTGGTTTATAAAATGTCACAAAAAGATGAAAAAGTGCTTCCCAAAACCCAAGATGACGTCCTCAGATATTTTGTTTGGTCAGTTTACACAGAAGAGGAAAGAAACGGGAAAACATTCACACTGAACAAGCTGACATCAGAGATTTTTTTTTTGTTTCTTAAAAAAACTGCAGTCACTTATCGATTATCATAATCATAATAATAGTTGTGGATGAATTGAATTGAATCAATTAATCGTTGCGGCTCTAGTTATTGTTTAAGTCGGTATCAAGTGTTGTACATCATACCTACCTACCCTTTCTTTGTGATGCAGTGAAAACTCACCATCGTGCATTATCTTTGTGTGAGCAGACTGTATTTGACATAAAAAAAAAAATACACCCAGTGCAAAAAAAAGCTTGTGTTTTGTTGAATAACTCATGGTCATCGTCGACCATGCAGGGATTTTTTTTTTTTTTTTCTGGAAAGCCGCTCAAACAGAATAAACAGAACATCAATCGTAATTCAGAGCAAGTTACACTCTATAATTCATTATGTGCTGAACACCAATGATATCAAATGACTTTGCATTTTGATGTGCTCACATCACATCAAACGCTCTTCGCTTGGCTCAGGTGTTAACAAATGTCCAGTCGTACGAGGGCCCCATGTGCACTATTGCTCTGTCCTTGTTAGTTTGCTTTGCTCTTGGGTCACACCAATAAGCTCGATTTAACACTGTGCGCGTGTGTGTCTGTGTGCGCTCACGCAGCTTTGGGGTAGTTTGTGAGTTTAAGCGCATAACTGTGTCTCACCCATCTGTCCTTACTGTGTTCAGCTGGCCCCAGAGAATACCATGATGTCGTTCAGCAGGAGCGTAGCGTGCAACGTGACGACCTTTGAGACAGACGTACAGCTCAGGTACAGTTCAAATGGATTATTTTTAGAAGGATATGTTGCTCTCTGAATCAGAACGGCAACGGATATAAAATACATGTACCTAAAGCATGCTTAGGACTTCTAGTTTCGCAGCGCTAAAGTAGAATTAGTTTGACTTCTGCAGTGGTGAAAGAAGTATTCAGATAAGTCACTTGACTAAAAGTACCAGCAATGTAAAGTAAAGTATTAACAGCAAATGTATTACAGAAGTATTGGCTTCATCCGTCGGATTGATGTATTATTATATCTGACATCATAGTGCTCTGTGAATTAGTTGTTTACATACTGTAGTTGATAAAGTACATCCTCCGCCTTTAAATTGGTGATGGTTTTGGCTTTGTAAAAAGATAGTGATGGCTTTGGCTCATTTTTCTATTTTTTTAAACTAGCAAAGACGGCGTTCCCTTCCTGATGCATGACCACCAAAAGCCTGGATTTTTGAGGAGAACGACAAACGCTGAACACGTGTTCCCCAACAACACCGACCTCAGCGCCAGCTACAACCTGACATGGCATGAATATCAGAGTCTGAATGCAGGTGAATGGTTTATACAGGTGAGGGCTCGACGCTTTTACACATGCTCTATTCATCTGTCAGTGCAATTCCTCACATAGTTTAACGCGCAGCGAGCTTGAATTAAAATGGTCGTCAGCAGAAATGACCTGAGCTCTTTTCTTTCCAGACGGATCCTTTCCACTCAGTGTCCAAACTCTCCCAAGAAGAAAAGGAAATGGCCAGTAATCAGACGATACCCTCCTTACTTCAGCTCCTCAACCTCTCCAAACAGCACAATATCTCTGTAATGTTTGACCTATACAGTCCCAACCAGGAAAACGATACAGTGGACACGGTCAGAGCCATCTTGAGCTCTGGCATCGACCAGAGCCTAGTAAGTCTAATGCCAACGCAGATTGGGACGTTTGATTGGGACATTCGATTTTGTTAAGTTGTTGGGTTTTCTTGCTTCCAGATCCGTTGGCTTCCTCCAGCAGGGAGGGACTATGTAAATGAAACTGCCCCAGGCTTCATCCAGGTCTATCATAATGCTACTGATATGTTTAACAAAGGAGGAAACCACCTGAATGTGAAATACAACAAGTTTAGCACAGCAGAAATCAGGTAATAAAAACAAATAAGGAACAAAATGCCCCCGTGCGATGAATGGAGTGTTGCTGGGGGGAATGCACAGTAGTGTTTTTAATTAAACGTGTATCTGTAGCGTGCTGAGACACAGTGCTGGCGCTGAATTCAGAGAACACAAAGGATAGGCCCTCAGAGAATGAGATTTAGGTAATTGTCCAAGCCAAAAGAACATAGTCAAGAATGAACTGCAGTGTGGCAACATGTTAGGATCAAGTACTGAAGTGCAAAAGAGAGCACGCTGCGCATAGACTTTTCTTTATGATGCAGGTCTTGTTCGCAAGGTCAGTGCCTCGCAACGTTTTTTTTTCTGGGCACCTGCTTTTTAGAAATGACAAACTGTCGCAACACAATTATGCATAAACCGAGAGAAGAGCGAACATAATAATAATAATAGCAATAATGACTTTATCACTTTTCAAAACACAGTTGCAAAGTGTTTTACAGCATAAGAATTAAAACAATGCAATGGTGTGCATCGCATGCTCGCTGTAAAATGTCATTCATAAAAAAATGCGCAAAGATAAAGAGATACAATAACACATTGCACATGAAATAACAGTAAACAATAAAAAAAAAACAGGTAAGAATAAAAAGATAAAGTGGGAATATGAATATGGATATGAGTTCGCTACTTGCGCATAAATGAACACTCCTGACTATTTTTACTGCCATGTTTGCATCAGTTTTATTATAGCTCGACATCACCTCAGTTTTATACATGTCACAGACACCAGTGAATACGCACAACGTCGTCCTATCGTGAGTAGATAAACCTGCCATTTTGAAAAGACTGAATAAATCACAACTTTGTTTTATGCATGAAAACATAGAGACCAAATAAATGCATTTAGGTACGCGATTGTATATGATCGTATACACATATAAATGAGACGTAGTTCCACTGCAGATATCCATTTTAAATAAAAGACTATGGGATAAATTCTGTAAATTGATTTGGCGACCTGAATAAAATCTCCAACGTATGTACACCTCATCATACGTGTACATTTGCTGATACTGAAAACAAACGCACCCAGATGGAGATTCACAGCTGCGTGTACGTCTTTCCTCCTCGACTTCCTGTCAGACTCGTCAACTTACGCCACGCCCACGCGTCCTAATTCACAGCTTTTTGCACACACTTACATTAACAACGGTTTCAATTTTAATAAAGCACTTGTTCAACCAGAAAAAGAAAAAACTTCTGTTTTCATTCCTTTAAGGCTCAGTGTATCTGATGATGACAATAATAACTGTAATACTGTGATACCGCGAAGCCGTGATATTTTCTGAAATGGTTATCGTACCGTGACAGTCTCCTATCACTGCCACCCTAGTCCTGACCCAGTCTTTGTGAAAGGGATGTTCTCATCTTGATCATGTCTTAAACACAACACTCTTTGTACACAAACATAGACTTTAACTACACCTTTGATGGCATGAATTTGTTAACATTAAAACAGTGTGTGGTATAAATGTAAGTGTCAGTAATTATACTGTTTGCGAAGGCAGCGTATGCGTGTGTCTATTTGTGCTCGTATGCATGCAGATAAACACAGTGTTTGTGTCTGACAGGAAACTTCGGAGCAGGAACGTCAGCGTGAACCTGTGGGTGGTTAATGAGCGTTGGCTGTTCTCTCTGCTGTGGTGTTCAGGGGCCAGTTCCGTCACCACCAACTCCTGCCACCTCCTGAAGGAGACGAACGAGCCCGACTGGGTTATGGTGAGCAACCCGTGCACCTGAAAAGAAAGTAGCTGAAACAAAGAAGGCGGCCTTGTGCTTTACTTCCCTCTTTGTTCATTTCACAATCAGTGCTCAAGTTTATACAAGTATATACACGTTTGTAGTGGTGTACGCTTACACATGAGGCACGCCTTGATCCTGCGGGCACGTCTGTGTTGTTTCAGTCACAGCAAAAATACAACGTAATATGGATTACTGTGGATATTGCATCTCTTCTGGTAATGGCTGGACTCTTCGTCTTTCAGGGGTGAGTTGAGCAGACTTTAGCTGCATAAAAAAAAAAAAAAAATGTCTCTTAACTATGCATGGACTGACTCATTCACTGCATTTTCTTTCAGGACAAAACACAAATGCTGTCACAGAAAAGGTATTGTATGCTTTGATAGTGTTAACATTGGAGCTACAGCTGAGGATTGTTTTAATTCTGTTGCCTAAGCTGACACTTTAATTAATCAATTAATCATTTAGTCTAAAATGTAGTCATTTAAATTAGGTCACTGTCACTTGAAAGACGACTTAAATGATTAATCAATTACTAAAATATTTGCAGATTCTGTTAATAACCTGTTAATTCATTAATCATTCTTCCTTAACATCTGAGTACATCAGCTCATATCGATTCAAGTCTGCTCACATACACGTCCCGTTCCTGCACGTCAATACATCTTCCTGTAGAAGTTTAGAAACAAAGAAAATGATCTGAGCTGATATGCTCGGAAGAAGCTGAAAAACGGCTTTTTAAATTTTAGATCACGCGTATTTCATTTTGAGCTATTTTGTCTGTGGAAGTTTAAAAACGTTAGAATTAAATTTAAGTCGGGTGAATGTTTTTTTATTACACTGGAATGTTGAAAATGGCCTTATTTACTTTCATACCTTTTTTTTCTTACTTCAAACAGGGAAACAAAGAGACGCTATTTCGTCCTGGAACGAGAAAGAATTGACCCCCTTTTTATCCACTACATAGTTTGAGGAACTCCAGCACCAGCGACCAACGTTTGAGCCTCAAAGTGGACAGACATCCACCATCGGCGAGAGAGTAAACTGATGTGAATCGCCATGCACTGTTTTTAAAGCCAGTAAAATTCAAATGTTTCTTTTACAGAGGTTTAAAAAAATGTTTATTAAATATGGGCGTCAAGCCACTGGATGGCTGTTTCAGCTTTACGTGTCCTTATGTAAGTCTGTCTTTTAGGGTGTGCTTTTATTTTCCCACTTTGTAACGTTTGATTCGTCTTGTGTTGTTACTGAACACTGAACACTTGTTTGATGGTATAACTACAGAGCGTACAGTTTCCTTTTGTCACTTTATGCCACGTGTTTCCTTTTATTTTGAAAACTTTCATTTTCATCATGACACTACTGAGCACAAGAACTGTGTGTAACCTGAGCCAGAAGTACTAAAAGTATTTTCTACATTTTTTGCGTCTGAGTTTTTACTTTCTCCTAGCAGCACCTTAACGCACCACTAGATGGCGCACGAAGCAATAAGTTGGGAAATAGTTGATGTTGATTAGAGGTGGGGGAAAAAAAAAAAAAATTAACCACGGAAAGGGTCACACTGACTGATGGATCACAAGCCATGTTGTCATTTATTAGATAATGTAGGCACGACAGCAGGTGGCGTAGTTTAAATAGCCCTGAATAGTTGAAATCTCTTCGAAGCGCGTTAATAAGGTGGGGGTTGTTTTCCATGAAGGCGAGGCATGTGTGAGGGGAGGAGAAACATGTCACGCTCTGGGGCCGTTTTGCCCAAACTTCTGGAAAGTTGTCATGAAGTAAAAAACAGTCTCTTCTTGTCACATCTTAACCATCTGTGTGGGGTGTGGATCCCACCGCTGACCACGGCGAGTTCACAGTTCAGACAGACGGGGAGTGTCTAGCGACTGGATTAAACTGAAGATTTGACTTTGTTTGTAAAGAAGGAGCGACAGTTGTTGTGCAATTACCCGGGACTTATTGCTATAATTATTGTTCTTTTAAACCCCCCTCCTCACCCACTCAAAAAAAAAAAAAACAACCCAAAACTGTAATTTACATGACTTTTCAAGTTGACCACGCCATGGTGCATAAATATGGTAAGTACCGTTAACGCAACGCTGCGTCTTTTGCTCACGTGTCAAAGTGTGTGTTTTCAAGTTCATGGCAGCTAAAGAAGATCATTACTCCGCGAGAAAGAGGGTGGTGGTGGGGGGGGGGGAAACTAAACTTTATGGCGTTTGAGCACATTCTTAATCGTCAGAGGGAATAAGATGATTTTCTCCAAAAGAAAAGAAAAGAAAGTAGATTGTTGTATCTGTGTAACTTCCGGGCAGCAGTTGACTGTTTTCAGGTTTTCTCGTTCAAAATGTTCAGGATCAGGTGGTGAAACTGTTGTAGATTTACCTCGGCGATGTGCATCATCTCTCTGCTGTGTTCCTCCTCACCACCCACCGAGTTCAACAACCAGCTGTACAGTCGTGTTGCAAGAAAAAAAAAAAAAAAAAAAAAAAAAAAAAAACCTTTCATGTGCTCTGCAGTGGAGTTTAACTGGCAGCCTAATGCTGCATTTAACTATGAGACAAATATAAATCACCGTGATATGAAAAGTCCTGGAATATACATATTTGTACCTAACAGTCAACGTGTCTTTGGTCAAAATCATTTGTATCTTTGTGGCCGTGTACTGATATTATGTCTTCTTTGGCATTTATTATTTTCAAATTTGCTGCTTTAGATTATTTCATAAAATGTAGCTCAACAGTCAGATATGATGCCCACCTGTGCTACCTTCACCGAAGATGTGGCAGTCTGCACACTGTGGACCAAATGGAGCGATTAGATCTGATTACTCCTCTTTGAGTTTCTGTGATGTTGCCTAAAGCAGATCCATTTGGATCGAAACGCTGCCATATGAGAGAGTGCGTTAAATGATTTATTTGAAGCTAACGGTATGCAGACTGCTGTGTCTTTAGTGACCTCCAGAACTTCTTTGTGCTCACTCCTGTTTTCTCTCTTTTAGTACCTTTTTTATATAGCAATGCAAACCTGATGGATGTTTACTGTAATCCTAGTTTATTAGTATAGCATCAATCCATTGTTTATGTTGTCCTAAGACATGTATGTATTTTGTGAGACAGACACAGACCGGGCAGTGGGGCTGCTCAGACAGTATCAGGCCAACCTGACCAGTCCAGAGGAGCAGGCCCTGAAGACCAGCGTGGGCAAAGTATCTTCCATATTAGGCAGCCAGCTGTTTAAAGCCCTTCTTGGTAAGAAAAAAAAAAAACACTGTGAAGCCATCTATTTTGGAGAAGGCAGACTTTCAAAACTCCACTCTCTTGCTTAAATTACATCAGACTTCTCTCAGGGTGGAGCTTCTAAACATCTTTTTCCTGTATGTGTTTACAGCTTGTGTTTCTGATATTTTGCCCTTGTTTTAGTCTTGCTCATATTCCCACTTTAATGAGTGTTTTCTTGTGATTGGCTGCAGTCGGACACCGGATGTAGACAGGGTCATGTTGTATTAATTTGGATGGGAAGTTAACTGAGTCTAACTGTTTCCCAATTAAGTCTTATGAAAGAGGCCTTTCAGTTCGCCTCACAAAGGTTTGCTGTATACCCCCCCCCCCTCTGTAACATACTCAGATTGTAATGAAATCCCAATAAAGCCGCACACAACACAGTCTGTCTACACACAGTTTTTATAAGCTCAGACTGCTCCACATTGTTTCAGCGCAATTCTTCCAATGACAAAGTGACAAACTGCCCTTGATGATTCATATATTTCAACAACTTATGTCAACACGATCCAGTTGAACTACCACTACCACAAGGCATTAGTAATTTACAGAGGCTCATGATGCTAATTCTCAACGAGTCCTGAAGTGTGCGCACAGGAGTTTCAGCTGCAGACTTACTGTAATAGTCCTACAGCTACAGCTTTATGACAAATCTGTGTTAAAAAGAGCTCAGAGAACCTAAATTTGGACCTTAGCCTCAATTCCTTTTGGAGAAAATAAAGCACATTGCTTCAGTTTAACCAATGGTTGAGTGGTCCTTCTAATTATCACAGCCATGTTGTAATGACGCTTGCCCTTGGGTCTGCTGCTGCTACTGCTGACCCACTGCTGCTTCTCTGCTGGGGATCTGAGGGGGAAGGGCTGCCCAGGCTCGGGCCGCGAAAGAAAAACACTACATGACTGCTCTTTTAACCTGGGATGTACTCTGAGGAAGTACTCAAAGCAATGTCATCGTACAGTGGAGGTCAGAAGTTTACGTGCATACATTCAAACTGTTTTACTTCAGTGTTTATTTCTACTGTCACTACTTTATATATAGAATATTAGTCAAGATATTTATTCATTTCAGCTTTACTGCTTTGCTCACATTCCCAGAGGGTTAAAAGTTTACAGACACCAAGGTCGCTATGTCTTTAAACAGCCTGGAAGCTGAAATTAAACATTCTCTTTACTATTATTTATTATTATTCTGAAATTTCACATCATCACATTAAAGCAGGCATGTTACCCGAGCAAACAGAGGGAATATTTATTGAAGTAAAACATTCAGAAATGTGAAAAACATGCATTTAGCCAGTGTTTGCGAACCTCCAACCTCAATTATGTGTCTGTAACAGAAAGGACATCTTAATGATATAAATTCCTGATTTAAATCAGCTATACGCAGCGTTTTTATCCTAACGATGAACCCACTGAGAATCACCCGACTCTACAGCTCCCACTTTCCGTCAGTGTTTGTCAGTTCGAAGGTGTGATTTTCGTAATGTTTCAGTTCAGACTCACCGTGTCATGTTGAGCAGCAGCAGGTTAACCGTTTGCATAGACAAAGCTCTGACAGCCCACTTTTACCCTCTCTTCTCAGCAATAAGCAGCAAACAAAGTCAGTCACTAAACCCTGAAACACCTTATCAACCAGACCAAAACCAGAGCTAACAGAGGCATGAGTATTCGACTTAAATCCAGCAGCGTGGCTAGAAAAACATCTCCATATGAATTTTTGGAAGCTGTTTGCCAAGTTTTTCATATCAGCTTTTGCTCGTGGCTAGCGGCCAACGAATAAAAGTATTTGCAAGTTTCGATTTGTGGTGTGAAGCGCAAGGTTGTGACATGTTGTAGATTTGCACAACCCCTTTCCTATTTGTTATAAAAAAAAAACTAAGTTATTAAAACAAGTATGTTTTAACAGGCTGTGTTAAATACAGTTAAGATATTATCTGTCTTTTATTTACTTTAATTTATTCTCTATACTTAAATCCACTGCTGACCATGCCGGTTATTTACTGCTGTGTCCAGATGGTCCACGTCCATATGTTTAAGGTTCTGTTTTACATGTTTCCAGGGCTATGTCACGTCAAATATACTCAATGTATCGCAGCTTGTTCTATGTGGGATGTGGAAAATGACTATATCGCGAGTATCAAGTACAAATTGTCACATCATTTTTTTAAGTTGGCGGAGTCTCACTTTTTTTTTTCTCCCTGGCTCTCTCCTATGGCTCGCTCCCTCTTGCAGACACACATCCGTTCTACGTGGACGGAGTACGGGGGTAAATGCAGTGTTTCACAGAAAGTGTTGCATCATGGGTCCTTTGTAGCATTAATGTTGCGATGGTAGCGAGTGTTTTCAAGTCAGTTTCTGCGACTCCTTGCATTCTGTCAGCACTGCAGGAGTTTGTGTTTTACTGACGCTGTAAAGTCAGTGTTTCTGCGATGTCTCGCATGGCTTTGACTTCCTGCGTACTATGTATTGTAAATTGCAATTCAGGCGCAATATATGAACGTGTGAGCTAGTTAGTATTTAGTATCAGCCTTTGGTCTGTGTTTTTGTTCTGAGACTCTATTGGAATAGAATTGTGTGATTTATTCATCCTATACTGACCTGTTATTCCCCCGCAGGTTGTTATCAGTCACAGGTAAATATATCACATGTATTGGACCAATGTGGACACTGTAATCCTTGTATGTAAGTATGTAAGTAATGGAAGCCTGATATTAACTCCCTTCTTCTTAGTGGCCTGGAAAGGTTTTAAATAACAGGATGCTACAGATTGAGTTAGATATTCTTCGGGCACGCTGACAGTCCAATGTCACAACTTCTAGTATAAATGAGGTGCGTGTTCGGCCGACGCGCTTTAAATCCTCTGAAGGCTACACCTTCTTAGGATGTATCCTTGAAAGGATGCAGCCTCTGGTAGGGACATGCTGTAGCTGTTGTGAAGATCAAGGATACTTAAACAGAACAGATGGTTGTGATCATAGTAATGAACCTGGGCCTTCAGGCTGTAGGTCATCCTTCTTATTGCCAGTGCAAGATAGTATTTATATAAAAGAAGCGTGAAAGGGAAATATGGTTTTGCATCTATACAGGCCCATTAATCTCACCGTTGATATTTTTTTTTTATCTGTTTTTCATCACATTGCCTTAAGAAAATGCATCCATTGCCTTCCTGCTGTAGGCGGATTATGACTTGTCTTTGTCTCTGAAAGGGTCGAAGCCATAAAATAGTCAATTTCACCTTCTATTTGCACCGATTTGCATAATATGATTGCAAAATATTTTTATTAGACTTTGGCATTTGGTTTTATTCTTGTGCCTCTGCAGAATGTATAAATGTCTTAAAACATTTATACAAAAGGCTGATGCACAGTTTAATCTAGCAAATACCCACATCAGATGTAATACACCTTGTTATTTATTTAAGTGAAGGAGACTCGAGGAGGATTAGGTCTCCAAATCAGGATTCCGAGCATTCCTCACAAAGAATGTTCAATCACGGCCGTGCCTGAGGCAGACAGGAAAATAAACTGCTTTTGGCTGCCATGTCAAGCCTCTTCCACAGCTCTCCTGGCTCTGGATCATCTGCTCCAAGTGCAGAGGCTGAAGAAGAGGCCTGACGTCTGTGTGTGTGTCTCAGGTGCAGGGCTGACGAGGCTTTGCCCTTCATTCAACATGTGGTCATGAGGAAAAGCAGGAGGGGCAGCCAGTTCACAGCAGCACTAACAGGAATACAGCGCAGAATAAACATTACTGTCCTGTTTTGTTTGCCTCCACATACCCCGGGGGCATGTGAACTCGTTCTGTTTGGACCACATTGTGTTGCTTTTGTCATTGTGGAAGTGGAGCTGCCACAGTAGCGAAACTTTTAGTTGATCATTAATTGTTGTACAAATAATTGTCCTCAATGATTCCATTGTCTTTTCCTGTGTATTTTATGCCACTAGTATAAGCCTGATTTATACACATGCAGTTAATGAAGATGAAGAGCCATTTATTGACACTGAACACTGGACGCAAGAGTCGACACAAATAACGTAAATATACAAAGCCCATTTACTGACATATGCAAAGAAATTACTGGCAATACTAGGTGCATTTCCATAAACATATTTAATGCGCATTTTGAAGTTTCAATTTGGAAAACGTTTATGGAAACAGCAAAATTAGAAAAAATGTGCAAAAAATTTTTTCACTCGCTCGAAGGTTTTTTTGATAAAGAGTAAAGGCTCAAAACGGGAAATGGAGAAGCCTGTTTCAAATAAATTCTGACGTGGTGAACTTTTAACTCATATCAGCTGTTTGCCGCTGTCTCAGCCATGAAAAAAAACAAACATTACAGCCATTTTAGATGGAAAACAGCAACAGAACAGAACGCCTACTTTGTTCACTCAAAACCAGTTCATGGAAACGCATGTAATTCGCATTCATTTAACGTTTTATGTAAACACTGCTAATGAGAGATGACGTCGTTAAAGCTTCAATGTGCGATAGCCTTTTGGGCGTCACTGAGCAAAAAATTCCATAATCACCTTTCGGCATATTGTAATTCAAGTGGGTCTGAGAGGAAACGCAAATGCAGCGTCTAACTCTTGGCTATGTTTTCAGGCCAAATCTACCCCGTGACACGGGCTAATTTTCCGAGAGGCAGGGGGGTTAATACGTGACTGATTGCTTTAATTACTGATCGCAGTTCAGATTCTGTCACATGTCAGACTCGTGTCTCAACACAGGAGCTTGGAAAAGCGGCTTCACTTTTCCACAGTGTCGTGAAGTGGCGTCAGATCATCTCTATTTATATTTAGTCTTGAGAGCAGCAGGAGGAAGGTGTGTCTTGTGAAATTACGGCATTTCTTTCCCCCGATTTCAGTTCCTGCAGCTTTAAAAGAATGCCAGTAAAATATAAAACTGTGGAAATAGTGATGGAAACATGACATTTCTGTTAGATTCATCCAGCTGTTGTTATACAGAGGAATGGAGACGATTATAACAATTACGCAAAATAATTGCTGTTAGTTCATATAATTGCAATAAGGCGCTTGTGTAATAATTGTCTCGGGTCTTTGTGGCAGTGGGTTGAAGACTTTTTCTGGCCAGAGCTGACGGTATTTTCACCTGTATTTTGATCATGCATAAGATTTTACAAAACAGATTTGTGACTCAAAATCCACCCTTTTTTTTTTTTTCTTTTTTTTTAATCATTTGGAGACGGTGACGTAAAAATATTAGAGCACAGCATTTGTCTTTAAGAGCTCTCGCTAACTTTGATACGCTGTGGGAAGTAACGAGGTGTTTTGATGCAGTGTGGGAAGCTTCAGTTCGGGCCACTTGATTGGTTGTCTGCATGGTTGGACAGTCACGAACAAAGGTTGCCGTAACTGTGCATCCACCCTTTTGTTCCATCATACAAACATGCGGAGGGATGCACGGGGGCCTGGTCTTGGGGAGTTAGGGCACACATACAGAAAAACACACGTTAAATTACAGAGGACCCTAAATGCCTGGGGAGTATTTTATAGAGACAGTGACAATAGGGTGAATTGTTTGCCCTGCCTCCAAATGGCCTAGTTTTTGGTTTTTTTTGTGTTTTTTTTTTGTGAATGTGCGAGCTGTGGGTTGCTCATCACCATGTAAAGAACCAAAAGCACATTTTTTTTCTATGATTCACCCGGGCAGGCAATAGAGCGATGACTTCAGTTCAATAGAGAAGGTAGATGACAAATAGAGGAGGCCTGTAACACACAGACACACTGAATGCAAAGTCTTTAGAGGACAGGGAGAAGGTACCGGAAACCCCCTATGACTGTGACAAAAAGGCTCAGAGCTCTGACCAGACTGACCTAAAATAGTCCCAACTTCAAAAAAGAGATCTGGGGGAAAAAGTCCTGTAAAAGCGACTTCTGGCTTTGATAATGCAGGGTTTATGTTTTTTGTTCCATGGTCGGGAATTTTTGTGGTCTGTGAGGTTTGGAGCGTTTCAGAGATTTTTTTTGGAAAGTCACAATAGACCAAACAAGCACTTGAAGGTTTTGTGTGACTGTGATTTCTGAATTCAGAAAGCAGTTTCTTTCTGACTTGCTACCTTTACCAGGAACTGATAAATGATGCAAATAGAAGCGTTAGGTGTGTGATGGTAGGAAAGGTGCAAGTTGCAGCTGAAGATCAAATCCCTCAAGACATAACAAACATTATGGTGGCAAAAGCGAGCAGTCACTTATAGTTTGTTCCTGTCGAAATGAAGCGCACGCCTGTCTTTACTGTCACTTCAAAAGATAAAGTTAATTTGCAGGTGCTAGTCTACTGGGTCTGCGGTCTCAAAATATATCACAAAAGCATATATGCACATATGAACACACATCTTAACTCGCTCGCTAATTCTCTTAATTGTGTGACACAGTTTATTCCATCCAGATGATGCTCTGGACAAAGGAATATTAAATTGGAGGTACTACTACTACTATGCTCCAGTTTCTTGTATTTCAAACGTACTTGGTATGTGGTTGAGGAGCTTGTGAAGCTGCCTTTTTTCTTTCTAAGCTATAGCGTACAAAAAGTACCGCTGGAGGACATTTTATTGTCCTCATCATTGTGATATGAACGTGCATGTTAAACACATCACGATAGACTGCCTGAAACTAGATAGACTGCCTGATGAACAAAACAAGTTTTCTTCTTTTGTCTACATTTTACTGGAGTTGGCGACAACTAAACCAAAAGATAGGAACTGCATAAAAGCGATATTTCCGCCTGCCTTGTTGTTGTTGTTTTACATGGAATGAATGGCAACAAAACAAGGTAACACAAAAGCTGCCTGTATGTAGCCTAACTTAGTTTGTCACGAATCTTCAAATCTGTTTCCAGACACTGAGCATGTAGCAGATTCAGCAAGTTATGTTTTGATAAATATGTGTTAACGGTTCATAATTTTGGTAGGAAATTAAATTATAGAGCTACTATCTTCGTCAAGTGTTTGTTTTGATAATCTAAGTGATACGGATACTGACCCGTCTAGAAGTTTGTTTGTTAGTTTTGCAGGTTAGTTCGCGGTTAAACCCCAGTCGTATCGCCATCGCAGTATTGCGCAGCGATATGACGCGTTGCAGATATCGTGCAGGACTAACACAGAGGCGGGTCTTAAAAAACGTGAGTAGTGTAACGTAGAGCAGGGTGGCAGTAAGGAGCCTATTAAGCCGTCATTGAAAGTGTATTTGTGTGTCTGCGGCTGTACCTACGTGCCTGATGCAGGTGGACGTACTGTTTGTGTGTCTGCATGTACATAAGAGTTTGTGTAAGTGAGCTTGCTCTTTAGTCAGCTGGGCAACAAACTCCTCAGCCCACACATGGCTTCACTCCTCCACATTCAGACACAGGGATGAGTCACATGCTCCATTCTTACACTTTTGTTCTAACAGTATCTTGTTGGGACGTACTGACTCTTATCTCTGACACACACACACACACACACACACACACACACACACAAACGACTGCAGAAATTTCTGTTTAATGTTTTAAATGTGTCAAGTCTCTGCAAATGTCCTTATCAATTGTTCCTTGTAGCGCGCCTTGTCCTGACATTGAACTTTGGGAAGTTGATGCACTCTCCGGCAACCTCTTTATGTCAACAGTGCAGTTCCCAGGCCTGCGTGTGACATCAGCAAAATTGTCCCAGTGCATTCTCATCAAATGGCTGCCACTCAATAGGTGACCACAGGACATGGCCGTGTAATGAGACAAGAGGCCGTGAGTGGAGAGGAGAATCAAAAGGGCTCAGTCAGAAAACAAAGGAAAACTTCAGAAGAAGGGAGGAGGAGTCGGGGAACATGCTGAGATGCCAGTAGTAATAATGTAAAGAGTGGTGTACATTTACTTTACAATATTCACTCGGCGAAACTAGATGTGTAGAGTTTTGCCAACTTGATTTTCTGATTTATATTTCTCCCATTTTACACACCCGCATTCTTGTTCAGTGTATTACATGCAGCTGTGCTGTTATATTAAGTTGTAAGCATAAACTCACAGATCGGTTTTTCGTGTCTTCAAAGGCAGACTTGAGGTAAAACGGCTTCTGTTTGCATTCAATATCAAACAGTGCATAAATTGTCCACTGTTTAACTAGGGGGCACTCTACATAATGTGTAAGATCGAGCTTCAAAGCAACAGACCTGGAATTTGTTCTCTGTTTGTATTTAATCTGGATCTTATCAGGTTGTCTCATTGAGTTTAGAACTTCTTTTACAAGAGAGACCTAAGAAGGAGAAATAGACACAAAAACCAGCAGCAGACAGGAAAAAACAAGACGATAGAATAACCTGCAATACAGCAACGGTTTATTTAATATATTATGAGGATCGTGACAGAGGAAGTGCTGTTTTCCGTGTAAAGATTAGTATACTGACTTGCCGATTTGCTCAGTCAGTACCTGAGTATAGTTCGGCAGGGAGATAAGAAAAACATTTGCAAATGTAGAGACATAACTCCTATGTAAACAGACAACTCCCACCCCCACATTTTCACCCGGTGTACCGCTGAGAAAAACAGACATCTCCCAATGTGCCGATGACTGATTTGCAGATTATTTTACACCAGAAAGCCAGAGCGCTTCAGAAGAAAGTGAAGAAATTAACAAGAAATAAAGATTGCAGAGATAGAAACACCTCACATGTAATATGTGTGATGATCCAAGTAAATGGCTTGTTATTGTTTTTCTTCTCACAGATATTCAGGAGTGTTACGAGGTGACCTTGCAGCTGAACACGGAACAAACTGTTGTGAAAGATGCGAGCAGGCAGGATGCGTGGGAGGTAATTTTCTTACTTAATGTTATAGATTGTTGAAAATATGCTGAATGTTTACATTGTTTGTGGTGTCACAGGCGCCGCTCGTGCCGTCACGGCTTCCTAGCGGCACAAAAGGTTCCTCGGCGGCAAACGCAGGGTGTCACTACCTTTGTCCCTCAGACTCCTACGTGGACTTTAAAGTGCTGTCGTGAGTCATGGCTGCTGTGACTTCAACCTGGTGACTGAGTGAATGTGAGGCAGAGGAAGAGATAGAGGGAGGGACACACGGGAGGAGAGAGAAGAGGAATTTAATCAAAGAGTCAAAGAGAACTGATTACCGTTTGCTCATCAGTGGGCTGCTCTCATGAAGTCAGCCAGTCCTGTCATTATAACAAGTGTTTGCAGCCACGTAGTTATTTAGAATATTTTTAGTGTATGACACAGAAAGCAACTCCAGACTTTAAGGGGGGGGGGGGGTGTTGTGAAGACCTAAATGTTAGTCATGTATATAAATTAATATGCAGTGACTACACGGCGCAGCAAACACATCATGTCCAAACACAGTAGTTTTATATGGATCACTTTTGTCGTCCCGTGTCACTCATCTTCTAATAGCATTTGGATGGATATGAACTCTGACTTCATATAACTTGCATGATTTAATATCGTCTTAAAACTTTCCTTCAGCTGTGCCAAAATGTTAATGAAATTGATCTTTGGCTGATTCTGTAGCCCATTAACTGAATGATCTTTGGCCTGGGTTTTTTTAGCCGAGATTCGAAAAGTGCTATACTGCGTGTGTCTGCTTATTTGTCTGCACACATAGCGAGTCAATCTTATAGTACACGAGGTACAGTACACAACGTCGCAGGAGTGGCAAAAAAAAAAAACGTGATTTTAATTTCAGCATTGCAAATCTCATTTTGAAATTAGATTTCAGGCGCGGCGGACGAGGCTTTGAACCATCCAGTCGGAGCATCCTTTCGTTAATTCTGGGCCATTTTTCTTAAATGAAGTTTGAGACTAAATAGCCCTTAAAGGTTGGAAAAATAGCAGGCCATTTTCTAAATCTTACACACTTTTCCCTAAGGCGACGCTGTTAAATGTGACCGGTTAATCTGCTCAGTAAAACCAAGTGCAGTAGTCTGGATTCAAATGATCGGTTGTGACTGTGAGATCGTGTGAGCATTATGAGCAGTCCTCTTCAGATTTACTGTAACGCCACACGTACGCACATTCCTAAAATAGGAGTGTATGTTGTGTTGTCCAAAATACCGACAAAAGCACCCCACTCTGCAGGAAAGTATCATCTAGGCACATTGACCTGCATTTGATACATTAGAGCATTTTGTCTAGATATTCTCTTGATATTTGGTGTCTCCGTGTGACCCAAACACATAAAAATACATTATGAATCGCAGTAACGTCGCCATTTATTTTCGAGGCAACGTTGACTAAATGCACTTTTTGCTGCCTGATCTGTCAGGGAAGGAATGTGTCAGTTGTAATCCTGACAAAACACGAACAGACGTGCAAAACAAACAATTCAAATGCAAACATACACAAACAAAAGCATGACTGACCGACCTTTCCGCTGTCACTCTTCATCTGTTTTTAATTTACGAAAATGAATTCACATATCGTAGCATCGTTGTTTATTTTACTCTTCCGAGTGGCAACCCAACAGGGTTTTGACCCATTTTTGGTCCCAACTCGAAGGCAGCACCAAAGAAATGATACAAGAAACACGTTTAGAGGCGAGGACTACATGCAACAAAGGCCACTGTGAAAAAGAGAAAAGTGGGCTCTTAACTGTGACACATTCAGAAAATGCACGTGTATTTCATACTGAAAGACTATGAAACAAAAGTTGTACTGGAATAATTAAAGCAGGATGTGATTGTCAAGAGAAAACGTCCCTACTCACCCTCTTTTTAAGACGTTTTCCCCTAAGGTGAAGAAACCAAAAAAACTCTGCTCAGATTTCCACTCTGGACAGAAAATATACCATGTTAGGCCTGAACAGGCTGGTTTTTTTTTTCTGGAAATAGTCTATTTCAAAGTGGCGGCCTTGGGATTGTGTGCTGACATGACCAGGTATGTTTCTTTGAGCTATTTCCTACATATTGTAATCTTATACATCCAAAATGATGGAAAAATGCATAGTTTTTAGTCAAATGGCAACAACAAAAAAAAGGCATCCACAAACCTATGGAAAGCCCCGGTGACAGAGACCAGAAGAACGTGTGCAGCCCAAGCAAATAGTAAACAACACAGGATAAATTCACATTTTTTGCATACGAGCCCAGGTGAGCATTTCCGTAAGTTGAGGTGCAGTTGTGGCGGAGGTTTCAGAGAGACCCTGCTCTTCTCCCAGACACAGTGAGTGGGAATCCGGTCGCTCCTTTCTCGTGTTAAAACACTGCTTTAGAGCGGCCGTTCGGGTGTTTGCTCGGTAGAGACGTCTAATGATGGATTATAGACCGACACAGTGAATGTAATGTCAAACACTGGTTTAGTGACAGGACGGGTCGAGTCATGAGCCGAACGGTGCAGGTGACTCGATCACATGACACAATGCATGTTGGGTTAAATACTGGATTTCATATATGTATAACCCCGTAGCTCTAAACGTGTGCATCTGCGTAAACGTTTTGATTCATGATTTAAAGGTGATAGTGAAATTACATAATTCAATCCTGGGATGAACTTTAATCTTATACTTAGCGGCCCCTCCACCCAGTCAATCACTTAATGGCAGTATGTTTTTAAAATTCATGTACTAAGTCTGAACTGGATTATGTACGGCCAGTTGATCACGGGGACTACTATGAACTTCTCCCTCACTAGATTGTATTAAATGGATGTTCTGATGTTCTGCTCCTGAGCACATCTTCAGGATGCCTTTGTAACATTGGAAGAATGACATATTAGGGAACAACGTTAAAGCTACAATATGCAACGTTTACCCAAAACATCTAGAAATGACTGAGCCTGTGTATGTGTTTTGTTGACTTGTGTATTTACATCATTTCAAATGTTTCCAATAATGTTCAAATTCAGAGAAATACATAATGTGTCACGGCGTCGTGTCCCCTTCACTAGCCGTAATGTTTCGTGTAATTTGCAGCTCATGCATTAGAATGACATTACATAACGTGACTGAAATGTTACCTCGACTTCTGCTCGAGTCGCGTCGGACAGATTTTCATCTGCAATGGTGGCGACAACAACAACGACTCCCATGATCCCATGCTGTTTCACGTCATCTACTTCTACATCTTTTGCTCTTGTTTTGATTGAGAGACCGCTAGCAGCAGAAATTATATACTCTGCGTTAAAGGCGAAAAAGTCGGTCACATTTAAAGGTTTTCTTTTGGGTTTTTTTTTTCAAATGCAGCTACAGTAACTTTTTTTTCCTAATCAGCAGGAGACAGGTGTATCATTTATTCTTTATATACTTAAGTTATTAAATTAACCCCAAACAGCACAAGTTACGTACTGTGCATCTATTTTCCGCTCATTTATTATTTAAAAAAAGGAGGTACAGAATATTAAGAATGATGAGAATACCTTACCTCTAACTGTTAGTCAATCAGTGGCGTCTGTTCATAATTTGTCACTCTCGTGGTAAAAGACCTCCACCACAAACTGTGCCGCGGCTTGAACTTTTTTCTGCCATCCTCAGCTGTTCTGAGTCTTTCTGTGATCCACCCTGTGTAGCTTCTAATTCAGTGCAGCATGTCTCCTGATCCTACCCTCCTCTTCCTCTCTGGATCCCAGCTGCTCGTGGGTCCAGCGCAGTACTGAAGAAAGAAAGAAAGAAAGAAAGAAAGAAAGAAAGAAAGAAAGAAAGAAAGAAAGAAAGAAAGAAAGAAAGA
>JAPQRN010000002.1:14663648-14677171 GCA_037367275.1 Coranthus polyacanthus
GTGTGTGTGTGTGTGTGTGTGTGTGTGTGTGTGTGTGTGTGTGCGTGTGTGTGTGTGTGTGTGTGTGTGTGTGTGTGCGTGTGTGTGTGTGCGTGTGTGTGTGACGTCAGCTGTAGGTTTCTGGTTTGTTTTTTTTTGGTTTTGCTGCCGTCGTGAAAGATGTCTGAGTTTCGGCAATGAGATGATATCAGGCAAACACAGGAACGTCTAAATAAACACACAGCCCGATGATGGAATAGTAAAAAAACAAACAAACAAACAAACAAAAAAAAACACCAGGACATGCATCAGGAGAAATGTAATGTAATTAACTGAGAATTTAATTTATTTCTCTTCAGATCAATACAATTTGAGAACCCTGTTTTCTCTGAGCTTCCTTCCAGCTGCTCTGATTTACACTCACAACAAACCGTGTTTAAATACCACATGTCTGGGATGTTGAGGGTTTAAACGAGACTGGCGCAGCTGGGTCGCATGTTATGTGCAAAGCCGCTGCCTATAGCTCATACTTAGCAGGCGGTGGTCCAACCTTTCACTCGGCAGCGTCCCTTCTTCTCTATGGCAATAATAAATTCACTCGCAGGCTGATGTTATTACCCTAATGTTTTGGCGTGTCAGCCTTATGTATTGAGATAGTCCAGACTTGCAGTCAGAGACGTTTTACATAATTCAGTTTATGTTTGATTGACACTGTGTGAGTGTGTACATTATAGTGCTCAACTATCCGACCCAGTACTACATCAGCGTTGAAATCTAAAGTCATGTATTACGACCACGATATTTATTAAGTATCCGGTGTTCAGCGACTTCGATTGCGCTCATTTTGCGGTAACGTATTAGATTTAATTAGTGGATCTGCCCTTATTCTGCTACGATAAATGTGCCAAGTATGAATGAAAAAAAAAATGACTAAAAGGATTTGGACCTACAGTATAGAAGCATGTAGGTGCTGTACTTAGTTTACAAAGTGGATGACATTCAGCATTTTTCCCCTTGGTTTTAAATGGCTGTGTGCTAATAGATCAGTCACTTCTGGTTTGAAGGTTATTGTGGAAATATTTTTAAAAAAAAGAAGATTATTACACAATATTATGTAGTGTATGGTCAGGCTGGGTGAGTCAGGACACAAAACCATCAGACGAAGAGAAAGTCACTTCTCTCTTGATGCTCTGAATCCTTAACTTGTACGGGCCACAGCGTCACTACAACTGTTCAATGAGCTCAACGCTAAATGTCTGAAAAAGATGCTGTAGGCTGCCATTACTTTTTTAGATATACTGTAGGCCTTTTTTTTTTTTTTTCCGTTCTCATAAACCGCTTTTTAAAAGGTCAACTGCTTCCGTTCAACAGTGTTGCCTTTGTGCTTTTGTGCCACAAGCTTTAGACATGTGAGGGGAGAACAAAGGAGGAAGTCGTGTGTTTGTGTTTTACATAGTAAGCTGGAACTAAATCACAGCGCTTTATTATGAAATACAGCTGTCGGGGCTGCGTTTAGATCACCGGTTCAGAGCTCTTTCATAAAGGCAGTTAAAAGACCACATGATTTCACGATCTGCCGTTCCAGGTGTGTCTGGGCATTGTGGTCTAGTCGACAACCAGACAGGTTTCCTTCACAATGACTGTGACAGTAAACATTGCATTAGTGCCAGTAGGGCATTTTATAAACCATCAGTAACGGCAGAATTTGGCGCTGATTATTGGGATAGATTCTCAATTGGAAATACTGACTTTGAGGGGAAAAAAAGAGCTGAAAAATGTACCCTTCAGATCCAAATGTACTGACTCATTACTTTGCGTTTGATCTGTAGTGATTTAGATTTATTTATTTAGGCTTTTATTGCTTTGACTTAGACGTTCAGTCACACGTAATGCGTTGCCGGTGTCAAATGTTTTTTTTTTTTTTTGGGGGGGGGGTTGTGCATAGAGGATATCAGCTGATTACTATCTCCAAACTATCATTATTGTATCAGCCTTTAAAAATCGGCTATCGGTCGACCTCTGTCGTCTTTGTGTGACAAAGGGTACAGACATTTTTAAGACGAGCTCGATTTGTAGCAGTCAACAGTGCGTTTCATGTGAGAAGCTGATACGGAGGTAGAGTGTGGTGAATGTAATGTCACTCATACAGCAACTCTGCAGCAAAATATCAACGTATTTGTTTTTCACAGGTCTTAGGGAGGATTGTCGGGAAGGAAAAGTAAAAGCTCCAATTTTGACACTGCGTCCTGCTATGGGTGTAGATGACTAAAATATTTCGTTTGGATTCGGAAACATTTGTCTTAAATCTCTCTCTCTAATCTAAACCAAGTGATTTGAAATGCCTTAAAATTAGGCCCGCGCGACCTGAGAACATACTCAATTTACAGTAAGGTTGTTCAACATTGCGATGGTAATGTTATAATTAAATAAACTGTCCTCACACGCTAGCTGGAGATCCATCTGATTGGCCGAATGGTGTCAATGCACGGCCCATGTGATTGGTCAAACGTGAGTGTGATTGCAGAGCGAGTGCAAGTAAAATCATTTTTTGCGTTTCAGGCAGTGTTTTGCAATGTGTTTATTATTCATCAGATCAATCCGATTTCAGATTCCTGATATGAAAATATGATTTATGAGTCTGTAGGGATTCAGCGATTCGACGTTTAAAATGATGATTTGGCCAATTTTGTTATTTATTCCCCTTTTTGTGGCAATCCTCATTGTAAATCCTCATTTTAAAGTCTTTGAGGCCTTCATCACATCTTTGAGCGAAGATGTTAACAGATTAACATCGGCCATTGCCATTGGTGAAATTACATCGGCAGTCGATGTCAGTCAAAAAGGCATATTTTGGCAGATACCGATGTTTGTCTGATATATGTGTGCATCCCTTTCAGTCAGCACTGCTCAAAATAATCCAAAAACACGTATTGTGCTGTTTTGCCCACACCAGCACAATCTGACTGGCATTGTTTTTTTTTTTCTGTTAAAGGTTTTCATGTCATCCTACAGAGACAGGCTTGTACAGTATAAATATAAATGTACGCTCGCCCGGGGAGACTAAAACTGTTCAAATCGATATGTCACTGATAACCACATGCGATACAAAAGAAAAAAAAAAAACAAACTCTCAGTCCCGCGTTCAGATTGTCGAGGAAAGGGGTGACGTTGAAACCCTCCCTGAATGTGAACCGGTGAGCGTCTTTTCAGTTGTGGCAGTTGTGGCTGTGATGATGCAAGAGAGGAAAGCGATGCAAAGGAGGGACATTAGGAGGGAAGAATCGCAGGGAGGGAAGGAGACAAAGAAGTGAGGAAATGGGTGCTGTGGCGTAAAAGAAGGGGATGAGAGAAGCCAGTAAAGGAGAGGAAAGGAAAGGAAAGAAGGGGGAGGAAAGGGAAGCGGAGACGAGCCTGTGCTCAGACTCAGCCCTGTGTGTTGCCATGGTGCAGGCTCAGTCAGAGCTGCACAGTAGCTTTGCTGCTCAGCTAGCTAATTACCCACAGACTGCAATGTTGATACGCAGACGGCCAAAGGCTTCTGGATTTCCGAGAGCTTTCTGTTTGCAGCACTGACACACGACTGCAATTCTGCAAACAATACATTTATTTAGGTGTAGAGAAATGACGTGGAACCAAATGAAGGTGCAGAAACGCACTTTAGCTACATGATGAGCAGCGCTATTGAACACTGTAGCGCTGCTCTGCTGTGTCAGCCACACCACTTGTGTAATATAAAGAGCTCTTCCAAACCAGAGCCTCATTGTCCGTGGAGCGCCACTGCTTACTGAGCGCCTGCAGATCCTGATCAGCCTGCTTATAAAACCCAATATGGGCCATTGTGGATTAATATTCACCATTAAAATTTCCAATTATGTAATCAGCCAAATCCAAACCCTGCATATGCTCACTAGAATATCTCAGCAGGCAGGAATCAGGGAGAGGGGAGGGGAGGGGGTCTGAATGAGAGGAATGATGCAACATCAGTCCCTGCACCTAGAATTCACAAAAAACGAGTGTCCTTGTTTGAACAAAGATCTAAAGGAGGGGGGGGGGGGGGGGGTGAAGAAAATAAGGCATTCATTGTCACCGTAGCTAGTGTAACCACATTCATATGGAAATCTGAAGGTAGCACCTGAAACTTCTAAAACTGTGACACGAGATGTGTGTTTGAGGAGATGAGAAATATGGGGGCTCTTTAGAATGTCAAATGGGATGTTTGGGGTTTTTTGTTTTTTTTTTTTTGCTTATTGAATCCATGTCAATCATACTATCACAAACATACTCCTCAGTCGTTTGTAGTTGTTGTTTTCTTTTCTGAAACACTTGACAAGCAGTTTTGATCCACTTCACAGGTTCACCTGTTTTATTAAAGACAAATAATTCCTAGGATAATTTCACTTTGTCGTCTGTTTGAAACAAATACAAGTACCTAAATGCTTGCCGTTTGTCATCGTTTAGTGTGAGTGTTAGTGAGTAGTAGAGAGATAACAGGAAAGAAGGTGCCGTTGCTGTACATGATCAGTGTCTTGACCTCTAAGCCGCAGAGGCAACAAAACGTGTTAATAACAATAGATCAGGCAAGCTTTACACGAGAAGAGTTATCTGACAATTTCACATACAAGGTTACGTATTTAAAAATGATTTCCTTGCTTCTTTCTTGTCACAGAACTGCTCACACTCACAAAACTCGAATGAGCAAGTGCTTGCAAATGGTTAATTTCGTCATTATTTTTTTGGTCACAGCTTCAAACGGCTCCTGTTGTCTGACCAAATAAAAAGTACTTTACATTTACGAAGATAATGAACAGAAAAACCGAACGAGTGTAAACCAACAAATGTTTTTCGTCGTCTTTATATCGTGTCCAGCAGAACACGTCTGTTGTATTTTGAGAGCTGTCTCTTTAATTGTAAGAGTCCCCGTTAACAGCATTACCACCTTAAAAGTCGAGTCTTTTTAGATTTTGTATCATCCCTCCTGTCCAACAAGGCGGCTGCTCTGATCTCGACTGAGATGCTTTCTTTAGGGCATCGCGTGTCGTGCCTGAACACATCGGGGTGGGCAGAGAAGAAGGGCAAATCTGGACCCTCGACAGGAGGCAGATTGATTTGGCAATCACCAAAGTGCTACAAACATTTAAAACAATGCCCTGCTTTTCCTCTGCCGTTTGACGCTAAATACATCAGCATATGGATAAATAAATGTATTCTATGTAACTATCACAGGGAAACTAGAGTCACGGCTCGTGGTTTTTGTTGCATCACCCCGTTGTGTTACATACTGTAATTTCTTTTATCACTTTCAACACCTACACCATTTGTGAGCCAAAACTCGGGAAAGGGTAGTGAATGGAGATATGTGAACATGTGGGCGTCCCCGAGTGGAGCTTATAGAACAGCATGAAACTCCAACCATGACGGGAGGATCTCTGCTGCTCTGTGTGGAGATGAGGCTGAGCCCCCTGGGAGGTGGGGACGCTGGGTTTTATTGGGCTTCGGGTCAGAGTTAGCCTTGTTATTTTCCCTATATTATTTTAACTGTGCATCTCTAAGTACTCTGTATTTGGTCTCAGTAGTTTTATCACTGTCTTGTGATTTTGATTTGTGAACCAGGACCAGTAGATTCCGTTTACACTTAAAACATAAGAAAGCATTTAAAGGAGATGAACAATTATGAATTGGCTTCAGTTCACGTGTGGGTAAAGGCATGTTGTTAATGGTAAGGACTGAAGGAAAAAAGAAATCTTCCTAAATTTTACGATACAACACATTACATTTCAACGGTCAAAGGATCATGATGGCCCTGGGGGAGAGTTTTTGCAGGATCATGGGGTTCATGTGGCAGAATCACAAGCCAGCGTTTCCAGTTAAAAGGGACAAAAAAAAACCAAACAGTCTAAAATTGGAAGCGTCTAATTGCAGCCGAGGAGATTGCGTTTTGTGGTGCTCGGGAGGGGAATGAAGAAAATGAAGGCAACAAAAGTGAATCAGAGCAAAGTGATCTCACTGAAAACATACAAAGCGGCGTCCACCAGGTGTGTCTTGTGGTAGTGAGGTGTTTCAGATTGTTAATTTTTATTCCGATGGCTTTTTAGCTGTAGTGAGTCTGTAAGTTTTGGGATGTAAAAGGAGACGAGATGAGGAGGCAGCCTGAGATCTTTAAATAGAAAGGATTGTTTCATGATTAAAAAATAGAAGTGCGTGCTTCTTAGAATTTAAAGAGCAAAAGATTCAAAATGACAAGCAGAAAAATACAGGGGGAAAAAAAGGAATTGCTGGATCCTTTTCTAATCTGCTAATGGCTGTTTGCTTGGTGAAATATCTCACCTTGTCATGTCAGAATGAGTCTGTTTCCTCAGCAACACCATCAGCATCTTCCCAGCGTCACACAGAGCGCACATCATCACACACGAGAACACAAACAAAACCAAGAAATAGAGGAATTTACTGTGATCTGAATATATTGACAAAGAAAGCAGTGTGAGTGGTGAAAGCATCAAAATGGCAGCGCTCGGTTGTGTGTGGTTGTGCACTGTCACCGGTACTCGGCGCAGGATTCAAAACACCAGAGAGGAACGAGCTTAGCAGCTCTCAGCTTAGCAACAAGGGGTAGCAACTAGTCAAGAGCTATGAGGTAACACGCTGCAGTGACCTCTGATGTAGAGGAAGCAGTGGGGGCGGGATTATGTGAAGGATACTGATGACACTCGCACATGACAGGCTTTCTTCATTATGGGGCCTCGACACAACACAGGCGGTAACTTTCAGTGTAGCGGTGACTTTGTTTGTGGACGAGTCTCTTGGTGTTGGTGGAGCTGTGTGACAGATGTAAATTAACAGCAGGGGCTCAAGAGTCACTTGCATGGCAGTTTATATGATAAACTGGAACAGTTGAAATTTCCCCCAATGGGGGATCAATAAAGGAATTCTATTCTATATGAATTGCGGAGCATACAATTGACACAGTGTTATTGACGCCATAATAATGATCGTTAGAGGGAGTTTTTGTGTAAAACACCGAGACACCAGTTACACTACTTCTGTACTTGCATTCCATCAGCAGAGACAATATCATTAAACCGATTAATCAATCAGCCGCTCCATCGACAAGAACAATTTGAGTCCCAAAATGTCACGACCCCTGAAAGCTGCAGGAAGCGACAAAACAATGGCAGAGTTTGAAAATACACACCTTCCTTCTGCAGCTCTCTCCTCTCTGTCCAAATCAAAAGACTAAATGTAAACACAGACGAAATGACGCTGTGAAAAGTGAAGCCGAAATGTCACGGTTATGGGAGGCGCCATGTTGCTTCTGTGACGAGTAGAGTCGAGCAGCAGAGAGAGAGAGAGATGTCTGACAGCGACAGCCATCGGCCGTTGAAGCTGTCCGTCACATATTTCACCCCCCGCCTCTCTGAAAACACCTGTGATGAGCCATTTATGCCAAGATCGACCCTGTGGTCTTCTGTCGTGAGGTAGATTCTCTGCCGCCTGTAAACAGAGTCTAGAAGAGGTGCAGGATTCTTGTTTCACTTGAATTACAATATGCTGAAAGGCAATTATGGAATATTTGCCCAATTACAACAAAAAATATCACACTCTGAAAATGTCCTCCTCCTTAAATCAAGCACATGTGCAGAATATTCACAGAGATTGGAAGGTGATACTTTTGGTTCTTAAAACTTGTAGTGGACATTTTTATAAATAGTTTGTAGATGCTATCATTTAAATGATCAAGTGATTTATCAACAAATAATAGATAAATTAATCACACATAATCATTAGAGCATGATACACTCCATATTTGACTGGACAACCCGTTTCTTTTTTCCTGTAAAACATTATAGCCAAAATATTTGCGTTTATATTGCTGGGAAAATGCCAAATAATGTGATTGCATTTAAGGAAATAAATAATTATGCAAATAGTAATTTTGTTATATTTTTAACACCTTATTTGAATTGGGAAATGTTTTTAAGGTGAATATGAGTCTATGTCCCACTACAGCATAATTTCACACATTTCTACATAACTTTGCGTTTTTGGCCGTAGTTCAACTACATACATGCACACACTCCGTGTAAAAGCAGTACACACACAACACACTGCAATGGTTAAACCCAATCACTTATCAGCAGACTTCTTGACGTCCCTCTCTAGCATCGCTGTTATGAATATTCGTTACATTAAGTACTTTTCCCTGTGTGACTGCACTTGTGAAGGTCAAACTAGCCAGCTCTCATTTGGAGCTGCTCAGCATGACAGAGAGGTAAGCCAGCGCATGCTTTTGTAATATTACATACAGATGAGGAGGGAGCGCTGCTGACAGCTGTGACGGGCTATTAATTATGGTTCATGAATGTGCGTCTGTGGTGTGTGTTGGGAGGGTTTGGAGTGGGGCAACATAGTCACAGTGCTCAATCATAGCCATCAAATCAGAAAACTTTAAGCTTTAATGGGGCCATTTTATGGGTGAACTAATTAATTTCCTTGTGGCTTCCTCATTGAAATGAATGCCTGAATTCAGCCGCCGTTGTAACAGGAGAGAAGGAGCGGTTGACCTTTACCGCTATGGGATTTTCTTTATTACATCTCATTATTCCGCCTTTGTCCCTGACAAAGAACGCAACACTGGGTTTCGACAGCAGCTGCGAGTAAAACATCTCGCTGTCATGTGTTCATCCTTCTCCTCTCTGTCTATTTGTCACTTCTTCTCTCACCTTGCCTCTCTCCTTCCCTTTTCCCTCCAGCACCGGGGCCACAGCGTGAATGAGATGTTGGGTGCATGGTAATTGAGTAGGTATTGATTAGACTGCAGCGTGGCATACAGGAGGCCAATGAGAGCCAGAGCATCCGAGCAGCACCGCTGCCTGAGCCTCTCATCTCACATTCTGCAGGAAGACGTAAATGCAGAAAATGAAGGAACGCTGTTTAGATAACATAAGCACATCATGGTCTTCTGTTAGCTCTGACTTTAGGCTGAGGAAGAGCTTCCTTCAGCATTGGCTGTATCATTTGACTGACTGGGTGCATCATCTGAGTGTGGCTGACTGTCATATTTCACTGCGATGTCACCATTGGAGACTGAACTGCCATGTCGAGGCACCTGGTGAGAGAGCAACTGATGTAGAAATGTTTGCTAAGGAGGGAGGAGTTATTGCCCTGTCAGCATGCCATCGCTATGCACATGCTGAACCCTCTTGTTCTTCTGTTCTGCTCTACCTGCAATGAAGCTGAGGGTTTGGAAACGCAAAAAGTAACGCTGACAGAGGAAGAAGAGCAACCAGGGTTTAACTTTCCTAAGATGGGACATTATTGTCACGATTAACCTTGTGCAGGAGAAATGTGATGCATTGATTGAAAAATATAAAATGATATAAAATTGTTGTCTTGGTCAGTGCATTTTACGAGCTTTATGCGTTTATTTGCAGCATTAGATCACCTTTAACCTGCTGTACAGTTGATTGTACGTTTCTTTTCATCTTTGTATGTTGTCACTTGTAATGTTTATTTTTTTTGTTACCTGCGTAGGAACTATGGATGTAAGTGAGCAATGTTTGCTATAATCCGTTGTGTTTACATCTTAAATTAATCTTATACAGATGTTCATCAATGCAGATTGTCCCTGAAGGTCAGCATCAGAGAGAGACATCAAAGTGTGCTCACATTTGTCGACTTTGCTGCACTGCTTTTTATTTTGAAATACAGTATAATGATTTGTATTCAGAGCTACTGTATTTTGTCAAGATAAACGCTGTACTGTTAAATGATACACTGTGTTTCAGAAGAAAAAAAACAACATTATTAACTTATATTTAGCTGATATTGGTCTCTTAAAATGGTCAAAGTTCACATATGAGATGTTTAATAGTTGCTTAATCAACCTTGTGGCTCTCAGCTATAACATTTGTCGGTTTAAACTGAACACGGCTCCTTTCCATTTACGACATATGGATTTGATGAGAAGTGTGTGCGATGAGAACAGGTCGTGCTGACGGCAGCCAGGCACATCCAGCCCATGGTCAGGCATGTGCAAGAACAGAGCCGCATAAACTGCAGTGAAAGCCCTGAGAGGTAAAGCAGGGGGAGGTGGCTATGAGAGCCTGCTGGCCAATACCGTGCAAGCGCTGGTTACCATGGGAACACATTGATTATTTAACAATTTGGATGAAGCCTGTGCCCTGCACTTGCCAAGGTTCAGTTGTAGCTTTACAGTCCCAAGGGTCTGCAGCCAAGTAAGTGTTGTGTGGTGCAGTGCCAGAGCGACATGATACACATCCAGCGTGATGCTGACAGACAACAGACAGACATACAATCTAAACTGACAGAGGAGCAAGCCGATACATTGATGAATAAGAAGTTGAGAAGTATTACGGACAGATGGATGAATGAGACGAGGGAGTGAGAGATAGAGAGCACTGTAGCAAGTGAATTTTCATCACTCCTGGTGGTCAGCAGGGACTTGTTGTAATGCTGTCATGCTGGGGACGCAGTCTGGACCCATTGTCATTGTCTGTACAAGAGGTCTTTGTGTCCACTTTTGACTGAGCATGTGTGTAAAAATGCTCATAGTGCCAAAACTACTTTATCCCTGAACTCTGCATTGCAGGTGGGTAGAAGTGCAATGCAACAGCCTTAAAACTATAACACGGGACATTTCTGGATTAAAGCTGCAGTGCTTGACAGTTTTTTTTTGGCATCATTGGGCAAAAATTCCCTAATTACCTTTCAGTATATTGTAATTCATGTGGTCTGAGAAGAAACAAGAATTCAACCCCCGTCTGTGGAATGTGGCCGTAGGAAGTCTGCCTCATGACGGGAGGTTTTGGACGCTCAGGTGTTTTCAGACAGGAAGGGGGCTCAATACATGATTGACTGCTGTAATTGCTGATTGCCGATGCTATTCAGTCAGTGACTTCTATCTTTCTATTTAGTCTTTTGATTTGGACCGAGAGGAGAGAGCCGCAGAAGGAAGGTGTGTATTTTCTGGTTTCTGGCGTTTTTCAGCTCCTGGCCTATGTTATATGTTTTGTTGACTTTATGTACATTATATCAAATGTTTTCAGCATTGTTAAAATTCAGAAAAATCCCTAATTTTGTTCAGTGCAGTAGCTTGTTTCATTTGGCTGCCTGTCAGTGGCATCACATCCCCTTTTCCAATGTTAACGTTTAAACATTACTTGTGGCTTTTTCATTAGAATGAATTGAATAAAATTTGATTATATTACTTCATCTGTAACCATGCTTCCTGTCTGTGTCACGTCAAAAAGATCATATGCAATAATGGAGAAAACAATAATTCCCATGACTTCAACTATTGCTGCGTCTTGATTGTATATTTTTTTTGACTGAGAGTCCCTTAGATGCAGAAACAGATGCTATGTAACATAATTCTTTGTGATCAAGTCCATTTTACGTCTCAGGTCATGACAAAGCACCTCTCAAGTGACGTTTTATGTTCTTGAAAGTTCAACTGGCAATTTTTCACGCATTGCATTAAATTGTAAGTCTTTCTAAGATCTTTAATCCAACCCAATCCAATTTATTTATAAAGCACATTTAAAAACAGTGCAGTTGATCAAAGTGCTGTACAATAAGAATAAAAGACATAAAAGACATAACATAGTGCAAACAAGACATGAAGACACACTCTGCAACAATTCACGCTGTGTCAAAGGTCAAGGAAAACAGGTGCGTTTTTAAACCAGATTTGAAAACAGACCGTGAAGAGGCCTGACTGATCTGTAATGGCAACACGTTCCACAGTTTAGGAACTACAACCGCGAAAGCACGATCCCCTCTGAGCTTCAGCCTCGTTTTTTTTTTTTTTTTTGTGACAACTAGGAGCAGCTGATCAGCAGATCTTAGTGACCGCGAAGGAGCGTAGGGCTGAAGCAAATCAGAGCGGTAGGGCGGAGCAAGACCGTTAAGGCATTTAAATGCAAGCAGGAGGACTTTAAAATCAATTCTGTAGCGCAGCGGGAGCCAATGGAGGGAAACTAGAATAGGAGAAATGTGTTCACATCTGCGTGCGCCTGTTAAAAGACGAGCTGAAGGCACTGAAGGGAAGCCTGGCTCACCCCAACATAAAGAGCATTACAGTAGACCAAACGAGTCGTAATAAAAGATCATTTTTTTCTGCCTCGACAGAACGGACTTTACCGTGGCAATCTGCCTCAGTTGGAAAAAAGCTGTTTTTTTTTAAGACAGTGCTGATCTTTTTGTCAATTTTAGTAAAATGACACTGCATTTGAGTTTCCTTTCAAAGCAGTTTACTTTTTCTCCAAGACCAGAGCTTAATCATTAAAATTCCATGCTGTGCTGCGGTGCAAAGCCCGTTGCTTCCTTACTTGTGTTTTTTTCGGTTTTGCAATCATTTACCAGGTTAAAAACTAAAGAATATTTTTTCAGCTTAAAAATGTGGTCAGTTTTCTAACTCTTGTTGAAATGTTTTTGGATATAATTTCACATGTAAGCCCCCGGAATCAAGGTTACAGTTCTGGCCTTTCAACCTTTAAATGCGTCACCTATTGAATCACTTCATGTTCCTTAACCCACATTCACCTGCAAAACATAGACATGCACATCTCCCCTCCTGGGCTCACATCAATCTGTAAAATATTGTTTGCGTGTTGGAGCTCTGATTTCTCGCCCGCCTCCCATAGATGAAAAAAAAATCCACATACTTTAAGTTGGTGTTTCCCTCAGAGGACAGACTGTCCTCCAAGGTACCATTATAGCAGACATCAGTCTATCCGAGCCGCAGCAAGTCTCATAAACCTCAGTGTCTTTTGGTCTTTAATCAGCTGTCTTCCCCCTCTGGGCAGCAGGTTGGCGTAGGGGTAAAATGAGGAGACCAAGGAGGAGGAGGTAATCCAATCTAATCCAAGTTACCTGAGTCAATTGCTAAACTCATGTTGAGATTACTCGTGCTGAGATTATCTTCCATTATTCCTTTTTGTTTGCTTGTTATGTGAGATTCAGATAGAGGGATTACGCTGAAATCCCATACTAGGATAATACTGCTGTTTTCTACGACTGATGGGTTTATTGTCTTTCAGCTGCACTTGTAGGTTCACCGATCCCACTGGGCAGCGTTGGTCCACTATGATACTTATGATAAGCACTGCAAGCATTATACTGGAACAGGTGTGTTTTGTCACATGCGGTCTCATAGTAGTGGATTCAGTAGCTTAATCTGTCAGTCATCAGGGGACAATAGTAGCCAAGTATTCCCCTGTGTTGCCCTCAGGCTGTGTTTCATCACCACTTCATTCGCTGCGTACTGTATGACTTTGGTTTCTAGGTGTACAGTTTCTACTCACAGTAGGCCGTCGCTAATGCGGCTGCCGCTTCCACAAATAATGTAACCGCTTTTACCGTTAAACCCCTCTGCAGGATTTCGGGATGTGTGTTTTTTTAAGATGGAAGGGGGAGAAAGTGGAAAGCATTCACGAGAAGTGTGCAAACACAAGCACAGACATGAGCATCTGTTAGTCCATATGCAGATTACAGCGAAGGCCTGATTGTGCTGACTGAGAGGAGGG
>JAPQRN010000002.1:14678356-14723301 GCA_037367275.1 Coranthus polyacanthus
GCCACAGCTGTCCAGAGTCATAGCACATCACCGCCGAGTGGAGCAGGTCAACTCTACGGCTCCTGTTTATCTGGAGAGCAGTGTTCATTACCAATGAACGCACTCAGTCAGAACTGTGCAGAAATAGAAAATATAAACAGACGTGTGCAGATTGTGAGGCTCAAGAAGTGCACTCGTACTCATAGATGTTTCAATAGTATGCACACCTAAATGGATATAAGTAAACCGCACACAGAACATCTAAATACATGGATGTTAACGAAGCTATTCTGTTACATCGTATGTAATTTTATATAACTGTAGAGTATAATGTGACACAGTCTGGTGTAGATTACAAAAACATTGATGGCTAAAATAACCAGATGGGAATTAGCAGTAGGTGAAACGGACAAAAATCAATATTGTGATAATTTTAATATATTTGATATATATTTAGAAATGATATCAGCATATAGTAATATGACTTTTGTAATCAATTTTAGCTCCGCATTATCAGAAATAAGTTGTTTTTGTCCACTGAACCATTGAATATAGATATATAACACAGAAAAGCAGCAACGTCTCCCATTTGAGAAAGTAAACACAGCAAATGTTTGCCACTTTTAAGTCACTGTCATTACATTTTGACTAATCAATGAATGGATTTATTGACTCAGCTCTGTGTTACGATGTAATGTAGGGCTATAGGAGGCCACTGAAAAATCATTTGAAAGTGAAAATGATGATTAAACTAAAGTAAAATGATTCTTTTCTCATTTGATTAAGATGCAACCCTAAAATAATTTCAGAAAGGATAATCCTTGAATATTGATTTGGGTATCTCAGCGTTGATGTTAATTTGACCTCTTAGTCACAATAATGTTCCACAATATGTTGCATCAAAAGCCTACACTATGTGCTTAAGCCGCGTGGCGACGCTTCAGGAGAAAGATGGGGATCATCTGCTCGGACACAGACTGCGTCTGTATAAATTAATGCAGAGGTGAGAGGGTGAGGCAGGTTAATGCATGGCGGGGTGAGGACAAGAAAGGCAGCTAGTGATTTTCCTCTGTGTTAGACGTCGGGAAGTGTGTGTAAGGTCGCCAAGCAGCGCTGTCAGCATCGCTTCACCCACACTGCTCAATCAAATCAATAAACAGTAGATAGTCAGAGATGGACTCGAGAAAGGCCATCAAGCTGCCCCAACAACCAGCCAGTCTCCTCCTTCACACTTGTGCCTCTTTGTTTATAAAGGAGCAGCTTTCCTCTCAGGTCTCTTCGGCTGCTCTGCAAGCTAAAAAGTGGATAAAAAAAGCACCAGGTGGCACAATAAAGCTGAGCTGGGAAATTAATTAAACCGTGCAACTAAATATGTAGCACTGCTGGTGTTTAATTATTTGTTTGAAGGATGATAAGCGATATTATGGATCAATACTGGAAAGGCTAAAGAAATGCAGCTAAGTGTTTTCCCTAAAATATTCATGTCTAGGGGGAAATAAAATGAAGAAACGTCTTTAAACATGTTTATATTTCATCTATTTTTCTTTTTGGGTTAAATATTTCAACCAAATCGAGGCCTGTAACTAATTTCATTCATCTTTAAAATATCACAAAATATAAAATGTTCTGGAAAACAGCAAAGGTGTAGAATTTAATTGGAGAAAGGAACACAAACTAGTATGGTTTAGAGCTGGGTATCATTTAAAAATGATTTCATACCGGTACCAACACCGATGCAAATTTGCCAAATCACAATGTGGTACAATTTAATTTTTTTTGTTTGTTTTACTTTGTACCGCATTTGCATTTTTCTGCACTTGCAGTTTTATAGCAAAAAAATGCACATATTTACCAGAACTTGAAGTTGTTAACATAATAACAACATTGTTGATCATAAATAAAAATGTAAGCCATTCATGAGAGCTTCGTGCACTGACACTGAGGAGATTCACTCCTTAGGTATTGAAATTTGGTGTCAATGGAGGAGACCTTTTTCGACACAGGATGAAATCTAAGCAATTCACTCGGCGCCATGAAAGTGTTGAAGTTCTGTTCCCAGCCGTAGTATGTTTCTATTCCTTAAAAAAAAGAAAAAAATGTAGTCCAGTACCGCTCACTGGATTTTGTGGTACGTGTACAAGGACAATAATGGTGTATTTTATTCTGGTGTAAAAAAAAAACAATCAGTGCATTCAGTCAGTGCAGTATAACACAAATAACCCTCACCTCTAAATGAGACAGTAAAAAAGCTCATTTAGACATGCCTCGCCATTCTTACAGTCCTACATATAGTAATCTGCTGTGTAAAATCCTACATCGTGCATGTGATACTACATGGTGTTATGTCTCCGGTGTGTGAAGTGAAAGTGAAGGAGTGGGGCTGACGGGGTGTAAACAGCTGGAACGTAAGCCGTTTGTTGTCTGAGGTGACCGCAGGACGTCTGGCTGTGGTGGTTAATAAGCAGCGGTCTCGGTGCCCCAGTCCTCATTCGCAGCCCTCACACCTTTCCCCCGGTCTCAGCTCCGCGGAGACCCTCCGACTGTTCCCATGGCATCCGTTCACTGTGCTCCCAAGTGATAGTATGTGTGTACCGCGTTACGCCTGTGTGCTGCCAGCCTCACACTCTGAGATAATATGTATCTCTTCATATTCACAGGCCAACCCTCCCCCCATCATCGTCAACGCAGACTCACTAGATGCAGGCCCTTATGTAAGTATCTGTTCTCTCTCTCTCTCTGTACAGTATACATCTCTCTCATTCACACTCCCTCTGCATCCGAGCTATGAGTGTGTTTCTGCGCGTTTGTGTGCATGAAACGGCCTCCTCCTGGTAGCAACATGCTGTTTGCCATGTGGACCCACGTCCATTATCCTACTGACCCAGGCTTTTTGTGCAAGAAATCAGCATTCTTACACATTTTTAAAACAGGAGACCCTTTCGACTGTAGCATGCACTTCAACTTATAATTCACTGTGATATTTTTAGTTTGTAAAACAATCTGGTGAATGTATCTTTTGTATATTTTGTCAGTAATCCTATTTTCCACTGTTCTTGGCTTGTGCATAGTTAGACACTGTTTATATTGTAAAGGATTTAGCAGAAACGTTGCATGCTGTGCTTTTTTTCCACTATATTTTTAGAACATGACATAATTCACCCTCAGTGATGTAATTAACCATTGTGCTTTTTAATTTGACAGGTAAATGGAAGTGATGGCATGTATAAATATGAAGAGATCATTTTAGAGAGGGTGAGTTTTACCCGTTGTCGGTTCTATTTTCTATTTTTATTTGCACATTTCTCTTTAATGTATTTTCTGCATGGTGGATGGACTTCTCCCCACTAGGTGGTAGTAAGCGGCTCTGTGTATTCTCAGTCAGAGCATGAAAACCAAAGGAAAATACTCTGTAAATTTCTATGAGAATCATGTACAGTAAGATTCTGTGTGTTAAGTGAAGTTATAGCTGTTGCATCACTGCAATAACAATGTGTGTTGTCTCATGTGAGTATGAGCGCAGAATAACGGCAGTGAAGCATAGCTTTTTACATAATCCTGATGCACATGTCATCAGCAGACGCCAGAAATGTAAAGTGCTCTCCTCTTCAATTGTTCAGCAGGCACCACTGCACTTGTCAGCCATGGTTCGGCTTGTAGCGGCAGAGCTATATGTTTTCGCTCTCATTATTCCGCCTACATATAGAATACCTCAAAACCTATGATAGATTCACACTATCTCTCTGCCCCTTCCACTCTAAGTGGCATTTCTGCATGCAGAAAGCTTAAATAAACTATGCTAAGTCACACTTGAAAAGGTCTGTGGGTGTGTAACATTTGGTGGTAAGGCCCAGTGTACTCCTCTTGGCTCCAGAACAGCTCACTGGGAGGCCTCAACCTCCCTCTGTCCTAATTTGTTGCGACTGTTGCTCATTAATTATAGAAAATAATAAAGTGAAGTCTTTTCTCAGCTGTCTTGTTTGCTGCCTGTCTCTGTGGCCGCGGCTGTCAGATGCAGTGTGCCCGGACCCACTGGATTCAAATGGTCCTCTGTCATTTCAGAGAACAGGAAGGATGGGAGGTGGTAGTGTCTGTCTCCTGCGGAGAGCGAGAAGCTCTGTATCATGCAATAGAAATGACGCTTCTAAACTCATCCTCACTTTCGATCATAAATCCACTTTAGTGCGGACACGGGGCAGTTCCACCACCAACGCCTCTTTGTGGGTAGAAGAAATAAGCGCGACATTTTCAATGAAGTGCTCTTGACTAATGGAAAACATGCCATTGTTATTTGTCACATGTGATGACACACACGTGTCCATGAAAAAATCAGAAGCGCTGAGAGATATTTCTGGATCAGTCTGCATTGATCACATGTTCCTCTGAGACACCAATACACTTAAGAGCCATATTGTACTGACCTTGAGCCCACATCGAGTCAATCACTTACTTCAAAGTGTACGTGTGTGTTTATTTTACTGAAAATGCCAATCGTATCATGTGTGCAGGGAAATTCTGGCCTGGGCTTTAGCATTGCTGGAGGAATAGATAATCCCCACATTCCTGATGATCCAGGAATTTTCATCACCAAGATTATCCCTGGAGGAGCAGCTGCTATGGATGGAAGACTGGGGTAAGTTCTCCTCCTCACCTGATTCTTTTATCTTTTCGAGCTCCTCTGCATCCTTCATCCTCTCCTGGAGCTTTCCCTCTTCTCTAACCTTTCTTCTCTTTCCCTTAACACTCATCACAGTCTGTCCTGCCAGGATGATCTGTGTGGGAAGAGTTTTCGACAGCCCTGTACCTCCAGGCTCTGTGTGTTTCCTCAAACTTATGATTCACTAGAAGAAAAAAAAATGATACGGTCCCAAACATACAAACATTATGCTTTGGGTTGAGGTTTTTTTTTTTTGTTTTTTTTATTAATCAAATTAATCTTCATTTGAATGATCCGATATTAATGAATAAAATCCAGAGATTTTCTTTCAATATATGCTTTTTTCCAAATGATGAGCGCAGCTTCAGCTTTAATCCCATTAGTCACCTCTGCACTAAACAAACCACTTACTGGCACTTGTTGGTCATGTTAAATAAAAAGTGCATTAATGTAACCGCTTTAAGGTCAATATATGTAAACATTAATATTTTTTTCATAATGCACCAGATTAGATGATTTCCCTGTGCAATTTAATTATTTATCTGAGAATCTCTTTCATATTCAAGCAAACTTGGTATTGTAGCTGAAATATCCCTAACCGAAATGATATTGAATTGAATCCAATTGGGAAATCGCTGGTGACACCCAACCGTCATTACGGAGTGCTTTTTTTAAGTGCTTTGAAGGCGTCTAATTACAGCACATTTTCCTTTATGTTTTCAGTGAGTCACCAACTTTTGTGCGGTGAATGAACTTGCTGTTGACTAACACGGTGGTCTGTGCGACCCCTCCACAGGGTGAACGACTGCGTGCTGCGCGTGAACGATGTGGACGTGTCCGAGGTGGTTCACAGCCGGGCGGTGGAGGCACTGAAGGAGGCGGGGCCGGTGGTGAGGCTTCTTGTCCGGCGGAGGCAGGCCCCACCTGAGACGATTCTGGAGGTCAATCTGCTGAAGGGGCCCAAAGGTCAGGACCACATCCCGCTAATCAAAAACCCTAGAAATTAAAGTATTTAAAGATGAATTTTATGGACAGGAAATTTATAAAGAAAAAGAAGATTTAAGAGTTGTTTTAAAGTAATATAACTAATAAAAAAAAAAACTAATCAGCAGAGATGAGGCGGATATAAAAACAGACCATATCGAAAAATGTGTAAAAGATTATTCTTTACTCAATAATCACTGTGTGTATTTCCCTCCCAGGGCTTGGATTCAGCATCGCTGGAGGGATTGGCAATCAGCATATCCCTGGAGATAACAGCATCTACATTACCAAGATCATCGAAGGAGGAGCTGCCCAAAAAGATGGACGACTGCAAACTGGAGACCGCCTGCTAGCTGTACGAGCCTTACTCAGTCCCATATTTAAACGATTAAATCAAAATAGATATATATCCTTGCCAGTTCCTCTTGTGATTTGTCGGCCAGTAAAAGACACGTCAGGGTAAAAATCAGCGAAGTAGAAAAAGTTTGCATGAATGTGTACCAGTAACAAATATCTATTACTACGCCCGAGTGATATGCACTCCACGTAGGGACATAGAGCATGTGAAGTGCACTCCATTATCTTCTTGGTTGGCCCTTCCTGTCATTTTAAGCTACATGAGATATGCAACACATATGATCTATACTACTCCGTTTGTGTTACAGCATGAGACGATGTGAAGGCCCATCTGCTGGGCTTAAGAGTGAGAAATATTTAATAGAAACAATTTGTGCAAGTCGGTTACATATACAAAAAAATAATAATCACTTCACTGTTTGTGGGAAAGCTGTGAATAACTATAGCTACAATATACTACAATTACTTTCATATAACAAATAAACCTCCCTCAGTGACATCTGAATCACACAGTATTCAGTTTTACTCATGTACAACACTGGCCTTGATCTGAAATCGCCTTTTAATCACCGTGATCAGTCCAACATATTATATACTTTGAACACACTGTAAATACACTTGACCCTCATTGGGCATGTGGATGTAACAAAACACAATCCCTTGTTAAATACCAGCTCTAGTAGCAGTGTTTCGAGGAGCCAGTGTAAGCTGTTTGTCAACTTTACCTTAGACAGTTGCCTACAAATACATTTTTAGCGCTGAATTTAAATAATCACACATTATATAAAAAGACCTCTGTTTAAGTGGCTGGCTGCATCATTTGCGATACAAAATACTGTATACAGTAGGAGTTTTCTTCTTCTGGTGTGTATTTAAAATGTAGGCCCACTTTAGTATTTTTACTTTTTAAGTCGCAAATACTTCTCAGGTCCTTTTGTTGCTTTTGTTATTTGTTATTGCAGGTTTTATTTGCAGCATGCGCGTTGCTTCAAATTTTGCCAGAGGTGTCAAAATAGAAACTTTTGACTGACAGTATATTTCCAAAGAATAAAATAAAAGAGAGAAAAATCCGAGCATGTTTAGAACCTCTACCTACTGATTTGACCTCTGTTAGCGCTGCATTACACACACAATACACTAAACCTTCCCCTCTACTGTTAGAAGTACTGAAATCTCATAATACCTTCGAGCTGTGATTCATTATTGTGTTGGCTGGTGTGATTGCTGGTGTGATGCGTGATGTTGTCACTGTACAGCAAACTGACTTGTTGTTTTCAGGTGTTGATATAAAGAGTTATCCTCCTCTCTTCTCGATGTTCGTCACATTCAGGTGAACAACATCGTGCTACAGGATGTGCGTCATGAGGAGGCAGTGGCGGCGCTGAAGAACACCTCCGATATGGTTTACCTCAAGGTGGCCAAACCAGGGCCTGTGCATCTCAATGACATGTACGCTCCTCCAGACTACTCCAGCAGTACGTATCTACCTCTTCTCGTTGTTCTAGTCGTCCTGGTTACAGCGCAAACTTTTTCACAAACTGACAGATCCCTGAGGGAAATGCCTGAATATATCTCTGTAAATTTTTAGGTAAAGGGTGATTTATACGTCAAGGTGCATGTAAGCGTGGTATGCATTCTTGGATCGCTCCCCAAAACGGCTATGCCCAGACACCCACGCAGTGAATGTGTGGGTGTCTGGGCATACAATCCTTCCCACAGCAACAACAAGCGCAGTTCTCTGCCTCCCACTGAGTGTGGACGCTTTCTCACATCCCACCTGCTCATGAGAGCCCACGTTCTTGAGCTGCAGCATCTCAAATTTCCACAGAACAGCGATTTGGTATTAGAGGGGGCCTACTGATGGTTTTTTTTGTATGTTTTCAATGGTTGCAGTTGTCAGGGTTTAAGCAAGCCCTTAATGCAGACTTAACCCCGCTCTGATGGTATAACCCGTGGTCAGATGATCTGGATTTGAAATGCTTGTTTTGTCGTGCTTGGCTGCCTCCATCAGGAATGTAAATTCGGGAAAAAGAGGTGTTTTTCATCCTTCTGAACTACTTTTTGTGAGCATGTACAGTTTATATCTCATCTTCATATCTCTTTTAAAATAGTTCCCTCAGTTTTTCCTCTTGGTTTTAGGAGGATTGATCTCTGTAGATTAGTAACTCAGTGCAAGCAACAACTTTGCAAAAAAAAAAGATGATTTTACAGCTATTATAACCAATATCAGCACAGTTATTTAAAGGCAGAGTCTAATTTCACACAATGTGTGTCTTATTTTATTAGTTTTGGCCATTATCTCTATGCATAATATTTTTAACAGGAGATATTTGCACATCCACGCTGCAGAACCAGCCCTACCAGAAAGAAGCCAAATATTCTTAAATATAACCAAATTGCCTTATGTTTGGCTGATGATCTTAAAACTAGGGCCTTAAAACTAGAACAAAAAGAAATCTAAGCAAGTTGTGCTGATTACCTGCCTTGAAATGATAGACTTAATATTCTTAAACTCTCACTCTTAGAATAAGGACAAGAATATTGTTCTTCTGCTGGGATATTGCGCAAGCTAGTGATTTAGCTTGTTACTGGTTAAATCTAGCTCAGTATTAGATGGGATATCTTATTAATTATTATTTCTTATTTCTCTTTTTTGCAGTGCAACGCTCAGATAAAGTTGCATTGGAAGGTATCGCTTAAACCTGGAAAACATGATGAACTGAAACATTAGTGTGATAGCATGATCAATAAATTGTGATGTTAGCAAGAGCAGTGTGTGGGGATATTGCTTAAATCTGGAAATATTGCTGATGAAATGTGTTTTTTATTGTAGTACTGAAGATATAATTTTATTGATAACAGTCCCAGTTGTGCTGTACTGTCATTTTGAAAACATACAGACTGCATCATTTGCATACAATAACACAGCATTCAATATGGTAGGGTTTGTTCTTCTGATGAGTATATAGTAGAAAATTTAGGCCCTTTTCAAAAGTCACAAACATTTCTCATTTCCTTTTGTTCAGTTATTGCAGGTTATTTGCAGTGAGCACGTTGTTTAACAATTTATCAGAGGTTTTAAACTTTGGACTGACAACATGTTCCCAGAGAATCAAATCAAAAAAAGAGACACAGTAGAAATTCAGAGCATCTTAACCTCTACCTACTGATTTTGACCAACAGTTCCTGTCGTGCTGTGTTGTAATCATTCTTTCTTTCCCCCTACTGGTCTGGCCCTCCCTCCAGCCTTCCCCACCATGGTAGACAACCACGTCAGCCACAACTACATGGGGGCAATGGAGCCCAAGCCAGTGTACCCTCCGCCCCAGGTCACCCCGTCCAGGTACTCGCCCGTTCCCCGCCACATGATGGGGGAGGAAGACTTCACAAGGTACGTTACAGGCTGGTTCCTCCATGAACGGTTTCCCCTGCATACACCTTACTCGTACAGGCTCTGTGAGTGTAGGTTGAAGCAAAACTGAAGTTAAATTGCTCAGTCAATATCTGTTTAACTTTTGGTTGTTCTTTGTTTGTGGCAGCCTCCATTCTGTTGCAGCTTTACAGGCGTTGTCATGGTATTGTTAACTTTAACCACAAATATACCCACAGTGGGTTTACAGGGCCTTCATGAAGTGCTTTATGAAGCAAAACAAATGCTTAGTTTACCTTTTTCTGCTCATCAGGGCCTAGTGCTGGTGCGTACTGCAGCTCAGCTGGACAGTGTGTGGTTGCTGTGTGCTGACCAAATGCTTTGCAGAGAGAGTTCTCTTGTCACTTCTCGTACTTGTTATGACTTTGTGTTAACCTTTGATCTCCTATCCAAGTACTGGATCAGAAGTGGCATTCACGGAGACTTGACTGTAGTATCCCATGAGGCCTTGAGTCATTTTAACCCACAGCTCCAGGGAGCAGGCTGTATTCCCCCCTTTGTATCTGTGTGTGTGTGTGAATGTGTGACTGCATGCAGGCCTTTATGTGTGTTCTGAAGTGACTGTTACTGGATGACGCTGAGTGTGCATTGTATGATCCTGTAATGTCCTTGTGCAAGCTGTCTTCATGACTCGTATGTGCATTTGTCGCTTCTTTGTTGGTATGTGTGCTTTATTTGTGTCCTACACATGTCCCGTTCACTGTGATTCCTGTACCCCACAGCAGGGCTGAACCTATTTACAGTGTCATCCACAAACCTGGGGACAGCAAGGTGCCCCAGGCCCTCTACAGAGGCGTCTGTCCTTCCCCTGCTCCTTTGTGCCAAGGTCCACTCCCCTTCTCTGGCAGGTACTAACCTAGTCCATCACGCCTTGCTTAGCTAACCCTCCTCTCTGTAGCTAAACATCTGGATATGGCTTCAAACAGGAGTAGGGCCATCTGCCTCATCAGTACTATGTTGTGCCACATCTGAGCATGAAATACACAAGTAGAGGAGACAGATAAATAACAGAAAGACACCAATGGCCTGAAAAGGAAGATGAGGGAAAGGAGGGCTGGCAGGGTGGTGTTTATGTTTATGGAGTTCTTATGTTCAAGCAGAGATGTCCTTAGCTTCTCGTAGCTTTCATTTCTATGTCTGCATGTTAATGTTTGCTCGCCTTATGTCTCTTTTACTGCACCACGTTTACGTGCTCGTACTTAAGTATGTTGCTGCTTTATATGTTTGTATGACACAGTTACATGCTGCCATTATGAATTTTTTATGAGTTCATATGGTTTTTGCTGCAGAACAAAATGCTCTAACACTAAAAGAAATGTTGAGCAGAAATATTTCATAAGATAGATTTTTCTTGTTGTATTTCGCTTATTTTAAAGCTGACTATTTGTTCTAACTGATAATTCTGATTAGTTGTCCACTAATTTACTCACATGGACGTGCTCACATCTTTGAATCTAAAACAATAGTGCCATGTTCATGGCAGTATAAAATGGAGTCGTACCTACTCTTCACAACACATTCACAACACATCTCCACAGGAGTGCAGCCGAAAGGGCTTCACGCTCCCACAAGCTGCTCAATTCCATCTGTCAGGAGGCATCGATAAAGCTAAGCCTCTATAACGGGCCAAGCTACTTTCACTGGTGGTTACTGCTAAAGACAATAATATACATAGTATCTATAGCAATGCCAATGTTTTGTCAGCATGTTGTATCGTCAAATGTGCAAACAGTGTCCTGTTTGTTGATTGTATTTCATTTATTTGTTTCATTAAATCCACAGTGATGTTTGTGTGTTTGAACCATTGCTTTTATGTTAACTGACCTTATACCAATATGTATTTTCCTCTGTGTGTGTGTGTGTGTGTGTCTGTGTGTGCGTGTGTGAGAGAGAGAGAGAGAGAGAGAGAGAGAGAGAGAGAGAGAGAGAGAGAGAGAGAGAGAAAGAAAAGCATATTCTGGTGTTGCTGTCTGGCTAAAGCCAGGTTGTAGTGTTAAAAAGTACGGACAGCACACGAGGATGGGAGGGCCAACACAAACATTCTGTCCGCAGCTTTGGAATGTTTTGCCTGCTGCTCTATGTATGTAAATATAAACACCGAGCCTCACTGTTACCATAAATGTAATGGGGAGTAAAAGCCCGAGACGTGTGCGGCCAGCAAACCAGTGGCAGCAGACAGTCCTGCAGCTGTCATGATTCATCTGCACACTGGGAAAACCAGGCCATGCACTCAGGTCTTACCCCTCTCATCACCCATTCTGCCAGCATCAATCGCACACACATCCTGTACCGGGACATTTGCTCATAATGTGCTGACACATACGCACACACATGCAGATACGCACGCAATGCACAGTTATGACACAGACACATACCTGCGGGTATACATCCAGCACACGAGACAATTCATAAATCAGTGGTGAAAATGAGAACGGCCTGCATACTGAGGCGGCGTGTGCACCTGTTGTCTGTTTTATAATCAGAAAAGAGTGGCATTGTCTCAGAGGACATCATGGCTGACAACTGGCTTGATCCCAGCCACAGCAGATGAGCTTCCAGCTACATCAGCCTGACAGGCAGATAGCAGAAACCTCCCTCCAGCCCCAGCATCATCCCCATTGGCTCAGACCTGCAGGGGTTATTTTCGATGGATGCCATAGTAAGCACAGGCTTCCGCAGAAGTGGAGCAGGCTGGTTGTGAGGAATGAGTCAGAGCTTGTATCGGCCCTCTGCCCATCTGCACAGCCCCCTCAGTGGTGTCATCACAGACACATACCCCGACACCCCCCTCCTTTTCCATCTAATATTATCCCCCTTTTTCTGGAGATATGTCAGTACATAGCTCCCTAGCATCCTTGTTTGTGGCTATGTTAGACTCAGCAGGTGACAAAATCTGTGTTTCTAATCACATTTGATGTAAACATATACTGTATGTGTGTAGTGATGGCATCGGCCACAGTCACTACATAGCTTATACATATAGGCCTGTGCTTGGCAGCAGCCGGTTCACGCACACACAAACCATCGAGCTTTGGTTAGTGTTTCAAAAAGCTGAAAAAGCACAAAGTGTTTAGAATAAAGTGAGTGCTTCTGGTTTGGTGTTAATCATCCATCGCTCCAATTTTATACTTACTCATAGCATGACATATCTTAAAGTGTTTATCACTTTAGCAGGGGAATAAATCTGTCCCTATGTCAAGTTAAAAGAAAATAGGAGGCTACACAGAAGAGGCAGTAAATCTATGGATGAATTGTAAGCAGCGAAAGCAGTGAAAATGAAGAGATAAAGTAGCATTTTAATTTTATCTGTATACATAAGCTTATGTGATCCAGGCAGAAAAAGGAAGAGATAAAATGCTGTGAGAGGTGGTGTCTGTCTGTGGAAAATGGCGTCCTTCTGCAGTGTCCACCATTAATCAGCCAAGCAGAGCCAATTACTAGGCTGAGTCCAGGGCAGCATGACCCACTGAACCCCGCAGCCCAGATATCCATTCACAGCTTTAGGATTGAGCTGCGACCGCCTCAGCCAAAACACTGAAGCAGGCAGGGAAATATAGCATTGGGAGGGGGGAGACTGAATTAGAGAAAGAGTCGCAGGAGAAATGGCTGGGCAGAGAGAAAAGGTTTTTACCGCTCTATAACTGTTTACATTCCTGGCATGGATGAAAAGGCAGGGGGGAAGGGAGGGGAGGCAGGTCTCATGATAGGGAGGGAGGACTTGATCTCTGCATTGAAGCTGTAGGAATTCATTCCCATTTTCCATGAAAATGACTTGGAGAGTCATGTCCTAAGGGCAAACAGTACATGTAGAAACATGCACATGCATACTGCTCATTCAGAGAACAACAATAGTCAAATAACTGCTCTTAATTGTCCAAATATGCCACTTTCAGGTTTTCTACGCATTATTTTCTCAAGATCACCCCCTCACATAGGGCTATACGATATGACGATATATATCGTGTGACAGTAGAAAGACGTCTGTCTTTTCATATTATGTGCTTTCCCTTGATATTGTGTTGTCAATCACACTCTTTAGAGCAATATTTTTAGTCATTTGGGTGCTTTGTTATCTTCCACACGGCACAGATGCAGGCAGGAAATTTGCATGAAAGCAACACAAACAAACATGGAAGAGAGTGAACGTGACACAGAATAGTGTAATTCCAACCAGCCAAGATAAAACAAGGAACTCGTACTAGGGTTAGGCAATATGAGTTGTTTATATCTAGAGAGGGAGCAGGTCGCCTCCAAAGAGTCCTCCATGTTGTGCCACCATGTTCTACATTAGCTCAGATGAAACTTCTCCTCCGTTTTATTGCATTCCAGCGCTAACATCCATTATCATCACCTCCTTTTCAGCGTGGACCAGAGTTATTATTCCATCAATCAAAAAGCCCAGAATGGACAAAACAAACACTGGATCTAAAGAGGGCCTTTTGTGTTTTAGCGGCCACCGTATTCAGTTGGTTGCAAGATTAGACACTGAACCTTTAAGCAATTTCTTAATTGAATTTACAGAAAAATTACTGTGTCATAATATATACCATTACCATGATATAAAATTACTTATATTGCGATAGAAGATTTTGGCCATATTGCACAACTCCAGACTGTCTGCAGTCAGGTCAAAAAGCCCTTATGCCGCCATATCAACAGCCTGAAAGTATAATAGTCAGTTCATGAGCTTCTCAGTTTGTTTACAAATTAGCAAATAGCTTCTGGGAATGTGTCTGCCTATTCTCCAGAGGAACTGCTTGACAGACAAGAATGCTGGTGTGCAGTATTAGAGAGGGGCTGGACCAAAGTAGCATCACAGCAGAGAGACAAAGGACAGTATGGTGTGAGGGGGAGACGAAACTTGGATAACTTCCAGTTTGTCACATTCAAGGGCTGATTGTTGATATAGTCCTAGTCCTGGTTATTCCAGATGTGAGTTGGAGCAGGGGAGTTGTGGCTTCCTCCTGCAAAATGGAACGAAGATGATTTGCATGGGCACGTTAGGGTTAAGTGTTAAGTCTTGCCTTGCTAGTGATGATGGGGAGAGAGGGTTTTTGACAGCTCAAAGAGGAGCTGTTTCCTATCACATCCCACAAGGATGAGATAGGGAACACCAGGCCTTGAACACAAGAGCTTCTAAAACTGTAGCCCCTCTCAGCAGAAGGTCAGACAAGAAGAGGAGTAAAGCTGAGATGAGCGATGTGCCACAGCCACCATGTTCACAGTCAACATTTCATCTTCCATGTCGATGGCGAGGACTCTGCCTGAACGCACAGTTAGGAAATGCTCTTTAAGAAGCAAGCACTGGATCCATATCCTAAGGTAACCTTGGAGATCTGTGTGCCTTGTCAATCTAGGAAGAAATGATGAAATGCTCAACGCAGAAAGTAAGGTTATTTTAAGTTTAACCTGTCAGAGGACAAAGCGGTTACCCTTAAAGTTAGATTTAGTTATTTCCTATGCTAAAAAAGATCAGATTTTCTTTGACTGGAGGCTTTCTAACTTAATGCAGATGCCTTGAGACAGAGCTGTCCTGTTACGCATACTCAACAAAAAAACTTCTTTCTGCACACATAATCATACCATTTAGGACTTTCCGTTGCTCTTCAACTCTTTTAGTGGAGTGATCAACACATTTTCCAGTCACTCATGAGTATGAATCTGAACGTCTGGAATTCTGCCTAAGCTGCCTTCAATGGGAAAATGGTCTTAACAGCAAGTTAGAGAGCCGCCATTAGGGATCGAGTATGAATTGTTCCTGTGGACCGCAGGCTGAGTACTGCAAGAGAAGACCACTAATGGGAACCATGCAGTGTTTTCTGTTAAGAGAGGAAACTTTCTGTGTGTGTGTGTGTGTGTGTGGGTGTGTGTGTGTGTGTGTGTGTGTGTGTGTGTCCATCCCTAAAAATATGTGCATATGTTTTTATGTGTGTATTTGTGCACTTGTTTGTGCGAGTGAGTTAAACGTTGGGCTTCCTGGAGTATGTGTGTTTGCATTCGTGTGAAGTGTGTTCTCAGAGGACTTTTGCTAGACCATAGCAGCGGTTTGGCCTCTCTAGCATCTTAAAACTGAGGCAGTCTGAATAGCTTGCTGGAGGATGAGTCATAGTTGCTAACGCAGAGCTTTAGCGTCTCTGTCGAGCAGGAGGTGGCTCATTGTGTCTGTGTGTATTAATAAGAGTGGGTGTTTAAGTGTTTACATGTGTGTACATTTCCATGAGATGCCAAACTGAACGTTCTAGCGCGAATAGGTAATTGGCATTTGGATCCGATAGCTTTGCTGATTGTGTTATTGCGTACATAGTAATGAGTGAACAGTGTTATACAGAGTTTAAGTCGTAGCATATTTATTTGCAATATGATTGGTGCGTGATTATTACTTGATTAATCATTAATGATGAGTGTCTATGAGTGTCTTGTATTTAAATGTCCATTTTAAAGAACTCCTTTGATTATAAATAGTGGGTCTACAAAAAAGATGTGGAGGCCTTCTGAATGTAGCCGCCTAAACTGAGTGCACACATTCAGACATGGTATCATACACAGTGTAAACCACTAGAAGATGGCTATGGCTGTGTGAAACAGCCTCTCTACCTCTCTCTCTCCTTTCTTTTTCAGTTTTGGTCATTTCTCTGTCTTTCTCTCTTGCGATCTCTTTCCATCCGTCTCTTCTGTGCCCTTCGTCCTGCCCTTCACCCTAACGCTGTCACTTTATTTGGCAGGGAGCCGAGGAAGGTGTTGCTGCACAAGGGCTCCACAGGCCTGGGCTTCAACATCGTTGGCGGAGAAGATGGAGAAGGCATCTTTGTTTCCTTCATCTTGGCAGGGGGACCAGCTGACCTGAGTGGAGAGCTGAGGAGGGGCGACCGGATTCTCTCAGTCAGTACCAAAAACTCTAAAAGCTGCTTATGTATCCAAATCACCAGCTGTAACAAGTTTGTAACTGCTCAGACATTTTCAACACACCGTCAGAACAATGATGATAGAATTAAGGTTGCCTAACGCTTAGAAAGCCAGCAAACATCTGTCTGCCCTGCTAAAATGTCCTTGAGCAACACATTAAATCCATAACAACTCTGAGGGAGCTTAGCTCTGCTCTGCCAGACAGGAGAAATTTGTGAATCAATAAAGTATCCAATAAATTACCTCGTGAAATCCTCTGACTTGTATTTCATAACTCTCAACCTTTTCATGGGCTTTTCAGAGCCCATTGTTACTCAAAATGTGGCTGTTTTTTGGGGGGTTTTTTTGCATGATGCCACGACCCAAAAAACATTAAAAAAGTAGAGATAAATGACTTTACTGCGACAAATCAACACATGAAGGACACTGTTTTAAGAAGGTTGTTAAGAGTTAAACATATAAGTTAACATTTTCACTCATGATATCTAGTCATGGTAAATGTGTGGCCTTCACACGATGGAGGTAAACCCCCACAGACTAAAATGAAACCATTCCATCTCAAGGTTAGGGTTTTCTCCATCCAGCTAACACGTGCTTCCTCTGTACATCTCTCTCTGAAGTTTTTTTTTTTTTTTTAACTCTGGTTGGTTTGTTGCAGGTGAATGGCGTGAACCTGAGGAATGCCACACACGAACAAGCAGCGGCAGCGCTGAAGAGAGCTGGACAGACGGTCACCATCATTGCTCAGTACAGGCCTGAAGGTGAGGCGCTGCTGTCCCGTTTCACACACTGTGCAGACAAGAGTCTCTAGTGTTTTAATGGGTTGTATTGCAAATGGTAATCATCGAATCTACAGCAACAACATATTTAGTAGGGATGCACAGATATATAGCCTGAACATTGGTATATTGTGTGAAGCAGTTCAGTTAGTCTACTTGTTATGTATATAGTGAAGATTACACATACTATTCACAAAATAACAACAAAAACAAAATAAACAAACAGAAAATAACACTGTATCGGCCAAATTGTCGTTTTATATACTGTATTGGTAATGGCCCCCGATCAGTTCATCCCTAAATTTTAGTCAGGAATGAACAAAATTTGTTGTTAGGACCATATTGTTTCCTTACCCCATCACTGACCATTCACAAATAATACTTAATTTGTGTTAAGTGGTGGTAATTTGATCGAAAACAATTTTATGTGGATCATGCATAACACAATAGCACAATATTAAATCGCTTAGGCTCCCATTCCAAGAAAATTGGCAAATAAAGCAGAGCCAGCATTGGTTGATATTGTCCTTTAGTGATACTTTTATAAATGTGCAATTAATCCAAAGACCAATCAAAATGAAGTACACTGGAGATGTGTAAGGGACCTGTAAGATACCTGATTAATAATCAAGCTGTTTTCTTGAGAGATTTAACCATCGTCCTACTATACAAAGACCTAGGAGAATAAACTTAACGTTAACTTATTTCTTCTCGGAACTTTGTTAGTTAAGTAACTTAAGTAACTTAATGTCAACTGGGGGAAAAGGAAAAAAAAAAAAAAAAAAGTTAGGACATGTTGGCTAATTTGCATATTGTGTAAAATGAAAACATATTCCTGCCAGATTTGTCTGTCTCAAAATGACTGAGCCAGTTCCTCCATCTCTCATGATAGCGTGTAATACTTCAAACGAGGACCCACGGCAAACGTGAATTCATTCTATATCTGAAGTAAAAGGCCCACTTTGTCCACTCTTCTTCTCCTTCCACGGAGAAACTATTAATTATCACCTATGTTTTCCTCCTTTTTTTTTTTAACAGTTGGTGTACAGCTTAGTGTAACTGACTGTTACCATGGTAACAAAGGTCCAAATTCGTCAGTCGGTGACAGTTGGTGCTTATATTATTTTATTTATTGTTTTTTTCATTTATTTATTTATTATCATTATTATTATTATTATTTAACGGTTAACATTCTGGCGCCCGCCAATGTGGAAAAGAAAGTAGAAAACATTGGCCCATGTCCTCAACCTTCCACCACGTTCGACGAAAACTGGAGCTTCAGTTATTGAGCAACGGAGCAGACAAGACATCGCATAACCTCCCCTGGTGGTTGTGAACATGGCCTACTTGTTGTACAGTTGCAGTTAAGTGTTCAGATCTACCTGGAATGGACCCCCGGCTGTCTTATTAGCGCCGCCGCAAAGGAGGGCAGTGCTCCGGATAGGTTCGCGTTGAAAGTATTCAGGTTCTGGGGCGGCACTTGGGTGAGCAGGCTGAAGTATTGAGCCAACTGCAAGGCGGGCTAACGAAACGCCGTCGTCTGTCCCTGTTCAAACTGAGCAGCCGCGGATGGTGGACGCTAACCCGGCCGGTGGCGCAAAGAGGACACTAAGCGGGATAGTGCGAGCGGTACTTCCATTGCGGCGCTGTCGGAAACTCGAAAAAAGCGTTGAAGAGAAGGTGGAAAACGCATAGGTCCAAACTTTTTTTTTTTTTTTTTTTTTTTTTTTGTATCTGTCTACCAGCCTGTGCGGATGGGGGATGGGCTCGAATACAACAACAGCAGCAGCAGAGCAGAAGCCGCATGAACTCCCTAATGGCTGGATAAAGAAACTACCAGCAGCGACAGCGAAATAAAAGGCACGTTTGCGCTGAGTTGAGGTGAGACGCGTTAAGGAAAGGTCGCGGAAAATTAAAACGGGCAATGAACGGTGCGGGTTATGGAGTAGCGCAGGTTTATTTTGACTGCTACTGTACCGAGGATAGTTCGCTCTTCCCAGGCTGTAACCTGTACTTTTTACACCACTGAGTTGCAGTGTGTAACAGAAGTGTGGGCTACGTTTCGGCTCCGTTTCGGTCTAAGTCAGTAAAACGACCACACTTCGCCTTTTAGTAGCAACAGAGAGTTCAGTTGTGAAAATGGCCATATTCACATCCAGCCATAAAAGTGAACGTTAACGTTGATAGCCTCACCCCTCTCTGTGGTGAGGTTTAGCTACTTGAAGGTGTACTTGAAATGCCTTTGTATTTGGTTTTAAGACTTATTTTGGTTGCTTTCCCCAGTCAATACTGATAAAAAAAAAAAAAAACCCAGCAAAAGTAACCTCGTGTCTGTAATTTGTGACCTGCAGCATTCATTCAGACACGTTAAACAGTGGTTTTAGTGATCTTATGTAACCTAAACCTTTAGGTGGGGACACCGAGGTGTGGTCAAACAGGTGTGTGTCAGCTTGGTGGTTTCAACAGTGACCTCACCAGTGAATCCACCTCTGCGTTCCTCTGTATGTCACCCACGACCACATCAGACTTTGAACAGACAAATCACATGTCCTAATGTTCCTGCTGACCAGAGCAAAATGTAAATCCGTCAGCAGCCCTTGTGGTCATTTTCTGATTTAAAATACTTCATCGCATCGATTGCGCTGCAGTTTCTCTTTCCTTATCGGTATCTTATGAACTTCCAGAGGAGATGTCACTTACAGTTTCGTTTGTCTGTTTTTTTTGGGGGGGGTTTGCCTTGCGTATTTTGCAAGTATGCTGGGGTAATGCTATAACAACAATGGAAAGGATATTGTGAGCTTTAAACCTAGGTTGACTTCTCAGGTTGGACTATGACAGGAATGTGAAGGGGCATCAGTTGTAGCATGCTCTCACTCCATATTCCTTTCTCTTTCAATAAAACCCAAACCTCAGATGTTTAGTAACTCACTCCAGGTTAATGAAACGGAGGTGGAACGGGATCACTGAATTGGCATGGAAAGGAAAACACAGGCTTGTGTCAGAACTGACCGTATTGTTATATAGGTTTTCCCTCTGCTGCTAAAAGCTGAATATAATGTTCCAGTCTTGTCACTGAGAGTTCATGCCGTCTCGCATGCCAGACCAATCAGGCAGCATCTTGAATAACGATGTGGTTAGTTGAAGGGAACCTTTGTTTTCCATACCAAATCATGCTTTCAGCTCTGCGCCCTTTGTAACTCAGTGAAAGACACTTATCTGTTAGTGTACAATGCTTAACCGCTCTAAACACACATGTCGAGTGTTGGGAAATGATTAACTTCCTGCATCCCCTCTGGTGACCTAAGATCTGTCGCCAGTAATACTGCTGGCATCCTAAACTGGTGTGACATGTTGGTCGTTTGAGTTTGGAGCAGGAGGAACCCCAGTGTGCTCTTCAAGGACGGACAGTCAGTCAGTCAGGGGGAGGAAGTGGAGGGTGAATGCTGGTTTAATCTGGGCAAGCTGCCTAGAGAGTATTCTCAGGGGCCAGAGCCTGGGCGTCCACGAACCTCTGATGGAAGGCCAGAGATGAGGACAAGAAGCCACAACAGAGCACATGGGCTGCAGCAGGAAGCCCCTCATGTCTCAGTAGAGCACCAAGTCTTTAACTCCTATTCAGCTGGAAGGAACTGAAGTGAGGAGTGTACTATAGCTGCTCTGCCCTGCTATCAAGGAGTGTAATTACACTAAAGCCTTAGCATGGAGGAAATGGGAGGAGGGCTGTAGAGGAAATGTTAAACCCCATACCAGTGTACATTACAGACATTGGTTGATCGCTTCAGCCAGGGTCTACATGTTCCTCTTGCAGTATATTATTGGGGAGAGGGGTTTATGTGTTCACTGGCTAAACTATCCCTGAGAAGATAACACACTCTCACATTACATGTACATGCCTGCTGTGTTGCATAACTGGATCAAAAGAGATGCAACCGACCCCCGAAATAAAAAAAGCCGTACGACTAATGAGGACACGCAGTGGGAGTGCGAGATTCAGAATAGTCCCAGTTTCTATTAGCTATCTTTTCTTCCTGTGGGTCACTCCTAAAAATAAAGGCTAGCTCTCCTGCCTCAGTGTTCCTTGTGTATTAAAAGCTTGAGGGACTGAGATTTTTAACTGTTCATAATTGTTGACTCCCACTTTTCCAGCATTTTTTAAGTGCGCTTGTGAGTAGGAACGTTAATGAATAATTGATGTTGGATTGTTCTGCGTTAAGAGAATGTGTTAGCTGACATGACTCACCCTCTCTTTTATGATTATGTAGACATGCTCATATTCTTAATCAAGAATCAGTCAGGCTTTGATGTGCCATTGAATGATAAAGCCAAATTTAGTGTTATACTTATGTAAGCATGTCCTGCTATAGCATCACACCTCAGTAACATAAAGGCAGGCAGAGCAAGAGCAGCAATTGTGACTGGTGGTATTATTTCATTTGAATGTTTAATTGGTGACGTGAATGCCATATTTACTTGGATGCAGCCGAAGAAATGGGCAGTTTTTGTTTAGAAAGTAGAGTTGGACTGTCGTGAAATCGTATCAGTCGGACTTTGCGCCGATAGTGGCCAGTGCCTAATATCAGGCTTCACGACTGGAATTACCGACTGTGAGGGAAAACAACAGTTTAAAAAATGTAAAAACCACATCTAGAATTACCTTTTTTATGGCTAGTTTGGTATTCAGTTTCAGATTTATTGACTCTTTGCTTTGACTGTGATGTTCATTGACACTGATTTGTGCATGTCGGGTATCCATTACTTTGTCTTAGCTTAAAATTTAGATTGCCACCTGTGAGTGTTTCGTAACCTGATTGCTACTGTACTGGGTTTTATGGGATTTCGCCCTCCAATTCAGTGTCACTGTTGAAAACTTTGTTCCATTGGTGGGATAATAATGCATTTTCTGCAGTACATGCCCTGGTATGTTGTATGGTTTGTGATATATTTTCACGCCTATCACTGCATGTTCTAAAGTAATATTCTTCCTTTCCTGCATAAACAAGTTTATACTTCATTCACTGATTAATCTCATCTCATATAAAATTACTGGAACTGAAACCAGTTTGCTATTAAGGAAGTACGTGCTACATATTGATCCTTGTTTTTTGAGAATTTGATGGTCACTATGGTGTATTTTCCTGCCTATGGTATCACACATGTCAGTGATCGCTCCGCAGAACTCTGTTTCCTTATGTCGGTACTATCAACAAGGCGGGGTAGAAATTTATGCTTTACTTTCCAAAGAGTCTTGAAGCCAGTTGTAGTTCAGTTCGTTTCCTGTGCCTTTTGAACATGTACAGTAGATGAATCACTGGGATTTCAGGAATGTGAACAAGCAAAGTATTTAGCTTAACCACCTGTGCTAGTCATACCACTATCTCACCGGCACAGCTCTTAGCTTGCCCTTCAGGTTGCTGGAATCATGAAGCAGGGCATTAGACTGCTCTCTCTATTTAGCTGCTCTTTGTCTCGTCCCTCAGCCCCTCCTCTCCCAAGCTGCCACTTCTTGTGCTCTATTCTCTCGTCTCTCCTGTGCCTGAGAGCCAAGTGGACTATTCTGAATGGCTGTTTCCGCATGTGCTGTCCCTGTTCTAGGAGTGCTAGGATGTTGCTCTTGGTTACCGGCAGTCAGGCGGTGTCTTGTTACCTCACCTTGCAGCGTCACTCAGTTGTATTGCTAGCTCTTTGAGCAGATATCAGGGTGGAGAGCCCGCAACAGGCCTGGGGCAGGATCTATTTGCTTTGAGTCCACTTTAGGTTTCAACAGGGGGTAGAGTTGAATGACCTGAAGCTTGTTTTTACACCTGCCCAGAATTTTCCCGGGAGCTTGGACTAACTTAGCCTGAAACACTTCTGTAGGCATGGTTTGTTTTTCGGGGCCAGTTGTTGGGCTGTTCAACAGAATCTGGACTTTGATCTCTCGTTCTCCATATTACAGGAAGCATTGCCAGCTGTGGATGATTAAGCTGTAAGGTAGGAGTCGACCCTACAGGCATGGTAGTAAAAGAGATACTGTATGTGAAATAAATGATATTCTGTTGGCTGGTTCATTTATCGGCTAATTATGATCAAGATAGTGATATGTTCTGTCATTAGAGCAGTAATCTTATCACGTGCCTTTAACGATTGGATTCTAATTTGTCATATACAGATCAGTTCATGAGGACACGGCAACTGTACAACGGTTGACAAGCCGTAAATCTAAATACTATTCTTTGGTGGGGGTAATTGTAAGACTAACCAAAATGCTTTGGTAGTGCAGTGTCATTTTTGCGGTCTCAGTGCCTGCCTTCTTTGTGTTATCACATGAGCGCACTATCGTACTTGTTTTTCTAGCTGCATCAGCCGCTCTGTTTATCTTGCTGTGTGGTGCGGTGGCCTAGCTTGTTCCAGCAGCCTGGGCACAGAGCACTCAGAGCGCAGCAGGCTAATGAGAGCATTCTAAATGAGGAGGTCCAGGTGCATTCATATATCATCCCTGTGCTCCTGAGCAGAAACTGGATTTACACACCTATGACTAATGGTCATGCATTTGAAATTGTTGGAGGCCTTCCCTTTTTTAACCACACTAAAGAGCCCATGTTGAACTTAATTAATCTGTATAATTAATTACCTGACATGAGACATTACTGGATGTGTAAGGCAGATCTCTGATAAACCATCTGTTCCTGGGGTCATTAATCAGCCTAAGGATTCACTGAACCTTTCCTCTGTTCACTGCAGCTCATTGCGACACCGTTCAAGACAATGATCTCGAGCAATTTTCCTGTGATAGAGGAAAACGGGGTCCCACATTCTTGTAGACTTTCAGGCGATATAATCAATATCATCTTAACCTTGTGTGTTTTATTTCAAAGGGCAGACAGGTAGGGAATGCTCAGAGACCTACTTTTTGGGGGGCAAACGATTGACAAAGTTTGTTTTGTTGTTTGTTCATGTGCAGAGTATAGTCGTTTTGAGTCCAAGATCCACGACCTGAGGGAGCAGATGATGAACAGCAGCATGAGCTCAGGATCAGGCTCCCTGCGCACCAGTGAGAAGCGCTCTCTCTATGTCAGGTAAAGCTGCAGCATGTACACCGACACACATACACACGCCCTACACTCACTGTATTAGGTTCTGTAGTGAAGCTAACCACTCTTGCATAATAAACCTCTACCTGCCTGTGGGGAGAATAAAGCCTAGAGGCACCTGCTGTCAAATCAGCCACACTGTCAGACAGCAGCATGACATATATGGCAGAGATCATATGATAAAAACGTACTTGAAGCTGTGCTATTTCTAGGATGATATTAATTCGCCACATTGGGTTGATACTATTAATAATCAAAAATGGACAAGTGTTCCCTGTTGTTGTTTTGATGCCACGTACGACATTGACTCTACTTTGTAGAGATTGACAGCAGAGCTTGTCAAAGTGACCTGTATTATGAAAGTTTGGGCCATATGCCAAAATGAATGGAGACTCATTTAGGAATTAAAACAGGTGGCATGGTTCTGCTCACATAAATGCAGGGAATCACAAAGGACTCACAGGGGTCAAGGTGATAGGATTGTGTGATGTAACTCCATAGTGCAAGTGCTTCACCATATTTCTACTGGAGCACTAATACACGTCAATTAACCTAAGCCTAATGGCTACATTACTAGAGTCATTTAGCTTAAGTTCAGTAGCAAAGTACCTTGCTGGGATATATCAAATGTACATTCAGTAGGCGCTACTTTCTTAGACGGTCGCTATAGAAGGTGTAGCGTTAACCTCTCTGATTCATGCCTCACTTATAGACTGACTCCTATGAGGCATGTAGAGCCTAGCCTGCTCCTGTGCGGGTGACTAAGCCCAGAGTTATGCTGGAAAAGCTGTCTAGTTAACCGGCTGCTGTTGAAGCCGCCATGGCTTCCCAGCCCAGCCTCAGGAATGTGGAGGTGTAAAGCCTTTAGGTTCAAACATAACAAAAAAAAAAAAAAAGAAAAAAAGTCACATGCTCATACTCCCTCTGAAACACACTGCTTTAACGCGGCTAGGAATTTTATCATCACTCTTTAGCCTATGATTAAAAGTGCATTTGCTTCCCTGTAAAGCACACTACACTCACAGATAAGCTTCCAACAGACTGCATGATGACAGTTTCAGCAGATCTGTTTACTTAGTACTCGCTGCAGTTTCAGTGTACAGTAGATTTCTCTAAAGCTTCAACCAGACAAGTAAATGCATTTTGGCCACAGTATCTCTGCCCACTGAACCGTGGTATGTGGCCTGTAGATATAGGCTGGTAGGTCAAGGGAAGTTTAAACCTGTCAAGCAGGTAGTAAAACCTTATGAAATGGCTGTGGGTTTACCTGTCTGACGAGATAGTGATCCACTCAGACAGACAATAAACAGTACATGTTTTTATGGAAACTATGTGGCAGCAGAAAGATGTGTCAAGTGCAAACTTTTGAATTGCATGCTTAATGTACAGTGTCTGTTGTCTAGAGTGACACTTCAATCCACCCGATGTACTAACTATTTCAATACAATTTTTATCATTCAGTTTTAGTAAAATGCATTAAGTAGTATTGAAAGTATTTCACCATACATTTTGTGGACATCTTAATTTACATGTTACCTGAATATCATTCAAGTCACAGTCGACATGCTAGCCATGTGAGTTTATAAGTGAAAAAAAATCCACTAATGTAATGCAGGAGATGTATGACATTTCGGGCCCAGTCTGGACCTAACGCAATTTTCTCTGTTTGCCTGTGGAGTCTTTACCATCGTCATTATTGTTAACTGAAAAACTATGTGTGGAAAGGGAAAAAAAAGATACCTAACTGAAACTGTAGTGTGTGTTCACAAATCTAAAATAAACTAAAATATAAAAGAGATAGAGAAAATGTCTTTAGATTTAATCTTTGTCCATTTATTGCATTACATAAGCCTAGTATTTTGGGTGGGTATGAAATGTGTCCTGCAGTTTGTCTGGTTAATGAGACGCACACAAACACACTGACTGGCGCGCATCTTTTCTGGGTGTCTTTTGTAGATGGATATTCATTTGTCTTAAGTGAATACACTTTTTAAAATGGTACGATGTTTAGTTGTGATTTTATTAAAACATGCTTTTTCTGACCTTTTTGAATCTTTCCCCTGACAAATACCCCATATTTCACACAAAGACTAAAGTTAACACTGAACCTACTAAAAACTAAAACTAAGTATTCCCTCATATGTGTCCATTAATTTTTTTGTTTTGTTTTTGTTTTAAACACACATCAATAACAACAAAGGGCTCAGTGCAACTTTGGTCGACACGAGCAGCATGAATTAATAATGATAGAAATGGATAGTGAAACAGAGAAAAAACCAGCAGTACAATGCTGTACAATGTTTCTTTCTTTTTTCATTTTTAGAAATACAAATGAAGCCCAAACTATAATAATAATAATAATAATAATAATAAAGATAGTGATTCTAGTGTTATAAGCAAGGTACAAAAGGGAGGGTCCGTAATTAGTCAAACCAAGCAAAAAAGAAAAAACTAAACTAGTAAACCTTCTTTGAAACTAATTAAAACTAAATTGAAAACAAAAAAGAAGAAAAGAAAACATAAATAAGAAACAATTAACAACTAATGAAAAACTGAAGCAATTAAAGCCTTGGTAACAATCCTCTAATTCAAGGAAAATAGTGTAACCAAAGCGTTTGTGTTTCCAGAGCTTTGTTTGACTATGATCGAACGAGGGACAGCTGTCTGCCAAGCCAAGGTCTGAGCTTCTCTTATGGCGATATCCTCCATGTCATAAATGCTTCTGATGATGAGTGGTGGCAAGCGCGGCTGGTCACACCACACGGAGAGAGTGAGCAGATTGGGGTCATTCCAAGCAAGAAAAGGTATGGCTGCTATAAATTTCCAGCAGTATACAAATGCAAGACAATGCCGATGAACTTTGAAACTGAATTTATTTATTTTTTTTTGTCCTTTTTTTTCCCTCTCAGAGTGGAGAAGAAAGAGCGGGCCAGGTTAAAAACAGTCAAGTTCCACGCCAGGACAGGCATGATTGAGTCTAACAGGGTAAGTGTAGTGGGCCAGCTGCTCTCTGCCCTGGTGCCAGAGAGACTGTCTTCAGAGCTGCTGCTGGGCTCCCAGGGAGATGGCCTACTTCCCCCTGAGTGTGGGAAAGGGACCAGCACCTGCTCACTGAAGCAAGCACACAAAGCGCTCGTATTACTGTATAGATTACACAGAAGCTCCATGGAGATGAGGCCTCAGTAACCTCCACACTAACCTCTCAGTGATATTAAGAAATGTGCACTTGCAAAACATCTGCACGCTTTTCAGAGGCTGATCTGTCAGATGTAATTTGCAGAAGAATAAATCAGCTATAATGTTATGTGCGTATCATCTGTAATGCAAACAGATTCAGTTTATTGAAAATGGTACATGTTAAAGCTGGTAAACAGAAGCCTGTTTTCTTCACATTGATATGCCATTCATTTTCACCCATTACCTGCTTCTCATTTTCATTATTTGATTGTTGTGTATTGTTTGTTTACATTTTTTTTCTCTCGCATGAGTGTTGAGTACCTTCATTGAAACCCAAACGTTTTTGTTTTCACCCTCTCATTGCCCCCCTTCCCCCCCTCCCCCCTTTCTCACCCACACGATGACAAGCAGCCAGTCAAAGTAAAGCGCAAAAAAAGCTTCAACCTCTCACGCAAGTTCCCGTTTTACAAGAGCAAGGAGAATATTGTGCAGGAGCTGGTGGAGTCTGAACGTGAGTACCAGCTGTGTGATCAAGGGGGTGTTTTGTTTTCGTCCTTTCCCTTCACGCTTCAGTTCTGTCTCTCAACTTTCATCTCTCCGCTCACCTCCAGGGATGGTTTGTGTGATGCCACCACTCTCATCCCTTTTCCCACTGTCCCAGAGAGAAACCTCACATACAGACCGGGACGGGGCTGGAGATGTGAGGTTCTCTCTGGTGAGTCTGTGCATCTGTCTGTGGGCTCCAGAGGAGTGTCTAGCTGTGCGTGCTGCCAGCTGTTTGTGTGTGTGAGCAAGTTCTCGGCTGCATTAACACGCAGGCCTTCTAACACTGTGATGCTACTCCTTGTATAAGTCGTGATCAATTCTCCAGTCAGTCAACAAGAAGAATCTCATTAACTGGACTGAAGCTTTAACACTTAACAGGTCAAAATCCCATTTTAATGGGATTGGGCTTGTGTAATTGAAAGGTCATGGCTTACTATGAACAAAGTGGGGCTCAGGCTTAATGAGTACAGCACAGCGCCATGTGTCAGTGGGCCTGGCGAGCACTACACACCACTCCTCTCCCTCTCTGCCCCAACTCTCACTAACCTCTTCTTCTTCCTGTCTGCTCTCTTCTCTTGGTTTCTGCTCTCACCTGTCGGGACACCTAGGACTTCCCAGGGTTAAGCGATGACTTTTATGGATCAAAGAGTTTGAGTAAGTGTGTGGTTGTACTGTGTCAAGCAGCTGTCCCCTGAGCTCAGAGAAGAAAAAAACAAACAACAAAAAAAAAAAACGCTTTGTCACTGCAGACCCAGCTGGGAATGCTAAACCACACACATTTAGAGTGACATGCACAGACCTATGTGCACAACACACACACACACCTGCTCAGTTTCACAGTACATATACAGTAAAATATGCATTCCCAATGGAGGGTGAGTGAGCGTTGCACTTATTCTAAATCTCTCATGGGGTCTTTACAGTAAATGTTTAGTAGAGCTTTGTCAGATAGGTCACACAAAGCTGGATTATATCTTACCTGAGCAGGATGTTGCTATGCCTGGTTGGAAACACTTCTTCCCTCCAGTTCCCCTGAGTCAGCCAGCTCCTGTCCCCCTCCTGTGGAAGGCTTAACAGCCGTTATGTTTTTGTTTTTTTTCTTTTCCTTGATATGAGATCTGCTGCCACGAGCACAGATCTAGCAATAGGAAACATTGGCCAGGGAATTGTGGGTCATTTGGGATATTGTCACAGGAAACACTTAATTTCCTATTGCTTGTACCTAAACCACTTCCCTAATATTGCTATAGCATGGCTGCTGCACCAAACTAGTTCTGCTTTTTTGATCCCCTTTTTTAATGGCCTAGATGTTGAGAAACAGGGTGCCTCTTTCCTCTTAAAGCTGGTGAAAATCATTTTCACCCATAAGAAGAGAAGTACTTTTTTTAAATAACTGTGGCTGTGTCTGTTTTTAGATGATCTGCAACTTATTCTCTTATACTTTGCAGAATGCCTGACATCCAACACAAGTGACAGTGAAAGCAGTTCGAGTGAGTGACCTTAATATCTCATGGTCTTTCTGATTTGTTTTACACTACCCACGTAGATGAATAATATGGCAGATGTCCTTAATTTTACTTTTGAGATGATAGCAGGTTAGATTTCTCTTGATTTTATATAAGTCTTGACAATCATACTGTTCTTGTTTCATTGAAAAGTTAAATTTGCAATGACTGTGTTTTATTTCAGAGGGTCAAGAGGACACAATTCTTTCTTATGAACCAGTCATTCGACAGGAAAGTGAGTGAATCATTTTACAATCAGAGAAAACAAGTAAAGCTGATGCATAAGCTTATGATTGGATTGTACGTTGATGCCTGTATTTCTGTTTTCAACACAGTCCACTACACAAGGCCTGTGATCATATTGGGCCCAATGAAGGACAGAATAAATGATGACCTCATCTCAGAGTTTCCCCATAAGTTTGGCTCTTGTGTACCCCGTGAGTTGACAGCACTCGGCAAATCCACAAACAGTTCACTAAACTTAACACAGGGATAAACTTTTTCCATCCCCCCCCGCAGATACAACGCGTCCAAGGCGAGAGAATGAGATGGACGGCCAGGACTATCACTTTGTGGGCTCGCGAGAGCAAATGGAGAAAGACATTCAGGACAATAAATTCATTGAGGCGGGCCAGTTCAATGAGAACCTTTATGGGACGAGCATCCTGTCTGTCAGAACTGTGGCTGAGAGGGTAGGCATCAGGGAAAGGGTTACCAGATTATGTTTAGAGCATATTTGCAATTAATCTAATTAATTCTGAAAATGTCATAGTTTGCATCACCAGGGGTTGCAGCTTTACAAGGACTACCAAGCTGTTGCATAGGATGTTTAATCAATGGGTGCCATACTTGTATCAGAAAAAATTGCAGCGTTTTTAACAAACCACTCTACCTGCCAACAGGGGAAACACTGCATTCTGGATGTGTCTGGGAATGCTATAAAACGACTGCAGCAAGCACAACTCTATCCGATTGCCATCTTTATTAAACCAAAATCCATTGAAGCCCTAATGTAAGTTTGACCCTTTACACATATTACATTAAGGGAAATTTCACACTTTTTAAAAATCTACTAGACACAGCAAGTTTGTCTGCCTTACTAATCCTAGCATCTTGTCTCTTTTCAGGGAAATGAATAAGAGGCAGACGTATGAGCAGGCCAATAAAGTCTTTGACAAGGCAGTTAAGCTGGAGCAAGACTTTGGAGAGTATTTCACAGGTGAGTCCAACTGCCCTTTTTGCATTCAGTCACTGACAAAATTTAAAATACAAATGCTCTCAACAAATCTGCATATCTGTTAGATGTCTGAATCTTCACTGGCTTCACGATTCAATTAAGATTCACCTGTCAATGACTGTAGTGCATCCACAGTTTTCTATCTTCCTGCACATGGCTACTTGGCACCCATTAATACAAGCAGTCAAAAAAATCAGATCTCCGTTTTTATTTAGAAACTACAACAGTGTATAATATAAACAGCTGCATCTTTTTAATAGCAGTATCTGTGCGACCCACCTCAGTACGTAAACGTCACAAAAACAAAACACAAATCCTTCTGCAGTGCATTGCAAGTGGAGCTGAGAATATTCACTGGCCTCACGATTCAATTATACACTGTGATGCATCTTTGCATCAATACATTTCCACACCTCTAATGTCTGTGTGTTTTTTGTCTCCAGCTATTGTACAGGGTGACTCACTAGAGGAGATCTACAACAAAATCAAGCTAATCATCGAGGAGCAGTCTGGTCCTTACATCTGGATCCCCTCCTCAGAGAAGCTCTGAGCTCCCTGCCGTCCCCTCTGCGTCGGTGCAGAGCTCCCCTCCTGCCTCCCAGAGACCCCACCCAAGCCCAAATAGCCCCCCTCCTCACCTACTTTTTGCAGATATGTTTCATATCAAGTTTTAGTGTCATCATTATGTTACTCTCTAAATGAAAAGAAGTCTTATCACCATTACTGTGACTGTGCACACCCCTGCATGAGTTTCTCAACAAATCCATTCAAGACTGGAAATGCCATTCCAAAGGAATTTGTCAATGAAAACAAAAGGGAAAGGGAATAAATCCTTTTGTGAACTGGGACTGATTGAAGATCAGAATGCTTTACCGAAATCGTGAAAGGGGACGTGGGATTCAAAAGAAGTTGCAGGGGAACAGAGACAAATCATACCAAGTTGGAACACTTTGTAAATGTTCATCAAATCACATTTAAAAAGACACGCAAGACAAGAAATGAAGACCAATTAAGGTTTTTTTGTTTTTTTTTTCTAAAAAGACTGGTTAAAATCGAGCCCTGCTGATGGTACTGTTCAAGGAGTCATCTCTTTGTTTATAATGACTGAGGAAATTAGTGGAGGAGCCTACAAACTGGTGATCTATTTATCACAAACCAGCTTGCTGTTTGGTCGTCTGCCAGTTGTCTGTGCTGCAGCCGATAAAGACATCTTGGGAGGCAGATCAAGAGGAAGAAATGCGTTGTTAATCTCTACATTTATATTATGAAATCACAAGATAAATGATAAAATCCTACTGAGATTTTACTACATATTAAAAACTACACATTTTACACTTCACTAGTTGTCAATTTGGAGGGCTGTTAGATTTCATTTTTGTTTTTTTTCTTTGTGGGATTTTTTTGCTTGTGGTTTTTGGCTGCTCTGTGTTAAGGACGGGGGTAGAGAAGTGTAACTGGGCTCTCTGCAAAACACCAAACTGCCTTACATCAAATACAAATTCTGTTTTGTGACTACCTGTTGTCTGTGAAGGAGGCTGCACACAATTGACGAGGAACCGAGAGGCAACACTCTCATCTATCCTTAGCTTTTTGTGTCCTCCAACTGCCAGGAGGAGGCCCGACTTGAGTGCAATAGATAAAGAAAAGTCTCACCTCTGTGGGCGCCTTTCCTCCCCCACCTTTTTCCTGTGTAATTAAAGAAGAATTTGGCCATTGGATTACAATTTGGACAGCCAGAGCCTCCTATCTCATGTTGAGCAGCAGACCACCCTATTACACTCTCTGCCTTCCAAGAGATTCTCTTCTGATTGAATGGTCACATGGTACTGTCCTGTCTGCCGCCATGATGGTGGCCTTAAAACGGGTAGAACAAGACAATAATTGTATTGGATGTCCTAACAATTAAAGAGTCAATATAACCTGTTTTGAATTGTCCCCTGTCCCCCTACCAAAAAACACTAAAGTTGGGTTTGATTAAACCAACATGCTTTGTCTATCTATAAACTTATGAATTCTTAATGAATCTGTTATTGGCAGGTGCTGAACCACTGTGTTGAGCTCTTAGTGTGTCTGGGGTGAGCTAGACCAGCTCAGGAATCTTAACGTACAGATACCATTTCCCCTGCGACTTAAAGGCCATGTTTGGGCGATGAGACAGAGCGTTCAGTGTGAACGAACAAGCACTCGAGGTACAGCCGCTTAGAGGTGTTTTCAACTGACCAGTGTAATAAGGTTGTATTATGTCTTCTTTTCCGTGAGGCGGGGAGCTCTTTCAAGGCCATCGGTGTGGTAACACTTGAGTTGGCTGTATGGCATCACCAGGATTGAAATGACCTTCTCCATCCTCCCATGCAGATCATGGCACTATATGTTAATGTATGCATGTGAGAAGGCGCATCTGAGCCATTGAAGAAGGAATACTGTGGCCCCTGATCCTGCGAACGTTATTGCTTTCCTCCTCAGCTTTATGAAGAGTGCAAAGGGATTTTTTTTTTTTCTCCTCAGAGAGCCAGACCCAACAGGAAGTGGTAACCTAGACCTCTGGGTCCCCTGCTCTCTCCCACCCACAGAGCACCTGTACCTGCAGGCATTTTCTGAACAGGTGTGCCCACCTGCCAGGCACCACACTGCTAAACCAGCTGTCATTACCTGTGTCAAAACCAGAGTTCAGGGAATAACCGAAGGGAACAGAGCCATTTATAAACTGCTTGCAGACTGTTTCAAAGGGTGTGGTAGCTGTACAATGTAAATAAGCCCCCAGCAGATCCCCATCACCTGTGCTTCATGCATGTGTGAATCAAACTGGGACAAACATGTTTTATAGACCACAAATGTCAGGTAAGTAAAGTTTGAGCTACTCTTGAGATATAATTTCCATACAAATGTGCTGTATTGTTGGTATTTCTCTTCAAATGCCTATTGGAACACTTAACTAGTCAGTTGGGAATTCAGTTCCCTCAAGTAGGGCCTGTCTACATGTGATTTCTTGTGGAACGTGTCTGGGTGTATAGATTTAAAAAAATATATTGTAAAATAATTAAAAAGAGATACAGACAGAAACCTACACATTATCACAGAAACCAGGAGCATTGATCAATACATCATTTAGAAGTTTAGAATTGGTCCTCTCTGGTGTTTAGTTGAAATACAGCTGACTGTTAACAATGTGTGTGGTATTTATACCTCAGTCAGCCATGTCAAAGCCCAAAGAACTTGATTTCATTTTACTCTTTCCATTGAGGTTGTGGTATATAACAAGATGGAACCTGAATGCCTCTGTGTGTGTATAATTGATGAGGGTCTTTGTTCTAATGAGAGAAATGATGACATATATGCTTTTATTTTTTGGGTGGGGGGGTCAGGGTTCTTGTTTGTACTTTTGGGTGATGATGTTTATGTTATAGCACATATGTGCAGTAAGTGCTTGCAAACATGAACCCTTTGATTGTACAGTAGTTTCCTTCCTGTCACTGCAGGTGGTACAGCCTATCAGGACACTTGGCCTCATGGTCTTCCCTGTCCTAGTCATGAGGGAACACAGTCCTGCAACTTTTGTTTGGGTTTTATTTTGGGACTTGACAAGAGTTTATTTGTTTGAAAATAAAATATGTGACTCAGTTATGATCTTGATGTGCTTGTTATTCCACTTGAACCAGCTCAGAGACTGTGGAAAAGATGAAATGTATACAAATATACAGATTAAATCCAAATATTTATTCAACTTGAACATCTTATTTGAACATTAATAACTTCTAGCTTTAGCAACAAAAGGGAACTGAGTCAATTTAAGTCGATGTGCCGAACAGGCAATTAAAACAAAGCCGACAACAGTTGAGCTGAACTAGTCTGGTTAATGGATCACAATGTTCTTCCTGGCTTTGTCCAGTCTGTCCAGGATTTCACTGTAGAGACCAGACATCTGTTGGGACACAACACCAAAGATTCAACTTCAGAAAAAAATATTTGTTCACAAAGGCCCACAGTGATGGCTGTTCACTGCGTTTCAACATAAGGCCTGTGATTTTCTTGGGCTAAAGCCCTTTGTCACTTTTGCCTAAATAGCAGGATGATTCAGGCTCTGCTCCGTCATGCTCCACTGCTACAAACACCCCTCACTGTTTCATACCTCCCCTTCACCTGCCCAGTGGCTCAAAAGTGGCTCAGTTCTCTGTACCTGTGTCTCGTAGCTCTCCCGCAGGGAACCCAGGTGGCGAATGAAGCTCATGGCTAGGCCGCACCACTTCTCAGCCTCAGGGTACCGAGCCAGGCTGTACAGCAGTATCCCCGTGTTCCACGCTCGAGTCAGCAACCACAGGGTCTCCATCTCTGGGAAGTCATCCGGCTGCATACAAGAGCAGGAAGATGGTCAAAAGACATTTAATAGATGCAACTTGTGAGTCTACATTGAGCCAAGTGTAAGGAAGTAAATTTCAGTGGGTTAAGTCTGCAGCTAACAAATTAGCTTTCATCCAATCCTGTTCTTCATGTTGCCTTTACTAATGCTTTGCGGTTGTAAAAACTGAAGCTCTAAGATCTATCGTTTTTAAAGATTGATCATTTTTCACAACACTTTAATCTCAGGCTGTCACTTTGATCCAAAGAATTCCACGGCTTTCAAGTAATAACTCATTCTGAAAGGGGAAATATGCACTGCCTCTAAAGCAGGGTAATGTCTCATAATTTGATGCCTCTTTCAGAGCTGAAGCTCACCGGCAGTGTGATGACTTGTACAGCACATTAACATTCAAATTGGCAGGAAGGGGGTGGTGAATGGAAGCATCTGCTAATTGAAGTGGGGTTGAAAGCCCATTGATAAAAAGAGGCTTCTAGAACAGCAGGCAGGCATGGAGTGGAAGAGAGGGGGTTAATTATACAGCAGGCAGCAGTTCTTGTGGAGGGAACAGGAGGTGGGAGCCAAGGGATGGCAGTGTGTGATTGGTGCTAACTCACTGCGGCTGTGATGATGGACAGAGCCTCCTCATAGTAGTCCCACACCTCCTCAAGCACATGGGCCTCCACTTCTGAGACACCGTTTGGGAGGGACAGCTTTATCAGGCTGTGAACACACTTGCTGAGGAGAGACAAGAAACAGTTGCACAGTAAGCCTTTCAATCTAATAAGAACCCTCTGGGCATGGATCATGAATGAACTGTCATGGGTATTTTCATAAGGAGTTGTGATAGTATACCTGCACCGGGACAGGTCAGTCTGTGGTTGTTTCTTGTGCAGAGAGAGAGCAACCCTCAAGGCCTTCTTACACAGCAAAGGGAAGTGGGCAGGAGACTCCATGGCTAAGGCTGCACGTGAAAAGAAAGCAGGCATACTGCTCAGACTGGAACATTTCTGTTTCTTTAGATGTCAGTGTAAGACTAAAAATAGAGGTTTTTTTACATTTACCTGCAATGGTTTCTAGCACTTTGGTATCAACATTTTCTAGTTCCAGGACAGATTCCAGGACTCTTTCAACCTTGGGGTCATTGCACTTAGCACGAGCCTCAAACTCATACAACAGAAGCAGTGTGTCTGTTGGGTCCATTGGGAAGTTTCCTACAGATTTATGTTTAAAGGTTACATTTAACTCCAATGAAAAATTCCATCTAGAAATACCATTCCTAGAAATGTCTTTCCTTCTATGAAGAGATTTGTATAATCACTCATTGGTCTTTCATTTTGTTGTTAGAATAAAAAAGTTACCAGATGCTTTCAGAGTTTTCCAGACCTCCCAGCAGATCTGAATGTGCTCCAGAGCCTGTGTGAGTTCTTCAGTCTGAGAGCCAAAGGGACAAAAGTAAGCATTCTGGATTCATCATTGCCATCTAGTGTTCATATCCTCTTCATATGCAGAGGGATAAGAGTTTTAACACCCACGCCAGCACCAATAATGTGGTTAGTCACCTCTCCTCTCCACTGGTCTTGGTAAATTTCCATCCATGTGGATGGAGAGCGTGAAAGTGAAAGAGGTGGGCAGAGGGAGTGGGTGGCACACCTGGGTAAGGGGAGGAGACCTCCTGCAGAGCTCCAAAGAGGCAGCAGCAGCCATTAGCAGACATGTCTTCTGGCCCATGAGAATTGTGCGATCGGGAGGGCACAGCTGGGAAAGCTGAGGGTTCATGCACACACACGTGACGTAAGTTACAACAGTGCATTTCTTAAATCCAGTACACTAGCTTTTGATATCCCGAGGGTAAGAAAATGTGAACTCGAAAAAGCAAAAACTTGTGAAGGTCCGTTGTTCGGAGCAAATGATAAATTGGAAAATGTCGGTAGGGAAAGACTGCTGACGAGTCTCTCTTTGAGTCTTCCTTTCTAGACCATTTTAGATTAAGCAGTATATACTCGTTTGTCTAAAACATCTGCTTAACATTAGCAAAGGCTTCTAAGATATATATACATATATATATAAACAATATACATCCAGTACATTAGAGAAATAAAGTTTAAAAATCCTCACTATTCATAAAAGGTAGGGTCAAAAGTCAAACTTGTGATTCTAACTTATACTGGTATTTTTATATCAGTAAAGCAATGTTTAATCCCTGTTTGGGTTTCATTGATCCACACCCACCAATTCTAGATATTAATTCACCTGGCAACGCTACTAAGGGCACTTGCCTGGTAAGAGAGCACAAAGAAATCCCTCATCCTGTCAGGACTGCTCTCACACTGCAGAGCCGAGTTCCAAGCTGTAGCCGGGACACACACAAACACACGCGTTTGTCCACACGACACGCAGACCAAAAACGATGCTGCAAAATTTCAAGAGATAGCATCCCATGTCAGACTGAAGTGACAAGGACAGAAAGTGGTAAGAGTGTTCGTACCAATCTTCCTGAACCAGTTAGCTTCCTCTGTTTGTTGTTCAACAGTCATGCAAGACTGGTATGAAACTTTCTGCAGAGCTGCACGGCAAATAAAACATTTACAGCTGGTTATGATGCACAGCAGGTACTGTCGTTTGACCTTGCTTTCCCAAATACCATTTAACCCTTGATGTACTCACCCATTTTTAAATATGGAAGCAGAACATCCAGATTCACAGTCCTACAAAAGTAACGTGCAGTTGTATATTTATAAAACAGCATTAAAATGAGCATCAACAACAGTCTGTATTATATACCCATCATTTATTAACTACTCTCCCTTCCCCTCACCTCATCTCATCACTTGATTTGTCTATTGTGGAGAGCACAAGTCGAATCAAACACCTATAAAAAGATGAATGGAGAAACTGGTGTTGACCTCCTTTCTTTCACCTACTAACTGTATTATACAGAGACACACTTTCAGTGGAGAAGTAGGGGAATATAGGTCAGTGGATCATAGAGGTGTTTGGAAAACTAACAGAGTCGCTATGATTTCTCAGCATATTAGCCACCCATTCCAAATGCTGTAACTTTATGTATATAAAACATACAGTCTCGAGACATGGAAACAGAATGATTCGAAACAGATCAAAGATAGCATTTGGTGTTTCAAAGTGCTGAGTCAACATCACTGCTTTCATCAACTAAAGATAAATGTAAAGATAATTCTAACTTTGATTAGAGCCAAAGATGAAATATTTTTTTAATTCCAGTAATGTAATATTATGATTAAGTTATTATTAAAAAATACAGCGAAGAAAGAAAAGTCAGTGCGTCATTGTCTCAAATACATGCATTTTGCTGTCTTCCTATTTCTTTAATGCTCGCCAGAGATTTATGTTTAGATCGTAAATAGATGTCATTTACATGATAAATGGCAAATGGTTAATTTTTACATGAAACATTTGTATATCGCAATTCTCTGACCTGAGAGCAGTGAGAACCTGAGCCTCATCTTTTGAGTTTTCACACAGACTCTCCAGTGCCTTCATTGCGGTGTCTTGCTGTTCATTCTGTCACAGGAGAAAAAGCATCCTCATCAGCATTAATACCACCACCCACATGTCATATCCATCACAATCATGCACTAAAGATAGATTTCCCACACATTTTCTTTTTATAAAAGCCTTTTTTTCTAGATCTCATCAGCCTGGATGCCTATTAACTGGTTACTGCCCAGTATGTTTGTTGATAGTAGCACCAAGTTGTAAAGTAGATACTGCAGAACTTCCTTTTTTATTATTTAAAAATCAGTTTGGTTAATTTCCTGTAACTGACTTAACCAAGCAGTATGTATGCAGTACAAGGACAAGATCTCTTACTAGCATCCCACTCACCAAAATGTCTCTATCATCTAACAAGAGATTGAAAATATGATTAGAATTTCATTGGACTAATTAAAATCTTCTTTCCTCTTTTGCTCTGTGATGAGTCCTACCTCCAAAGCAATCTGAGCAGCCAGACTGAGGAGACTGGAAGCAGCATTCTCAGAAACCAGCAGTTTGTCCTCAGCAGCCACAGGACTCTTGGACAGAAGTCCCATCGCATTCACTGCCCCTGCAGCTGTTAAAATACACAACTTAATACAATCACCACACAGAGTACATACTAAAGTGCAGGTGTAATGAAGTTGTAATTCTACTAGCATGTGTGTTGCTGAATATGCTTTACACATCTTTTGTAGATACCTTTCTCCACATTGTTCTCCTGCACTGCAATCTTGTAAATGCTGAACTGGGTGAAAATGCTATCTGGATCACATCTCTCTGCCTCTTTTATTGCTTCCTTGGCCTGAAGAACACACACATTTTTATAAACATGTACAGTATATGCATAGAGTGCCTCCCAGTACTTTGTCACCAGCCGTTGTGAACTAAACAATGGACCTGGTGAGATAAACCAGACATTGCGATATGATTCCCTGATTTGTTGTCATGGCTCCAGTTGTCTTACCTTTTCCAGCTGCTTTAGTTGCAAGAAACAGGAAGCTCTATTCCTCTGCAGTTTGGCCAAATTGGGCTCCATTTGACCTGCCTTGAAGAAACTCAGGGAGTAGTTATACCATTGCAGAGCTTCAGAATAGTTCTTGGCCTGGAAGGGAAGATAAAGGTGTGTTTTATTCATCCCAGTGTGATCTTTTCCATTTAACCCATGCTAATGACACTGTCGGAGCCGTGAGCAGCCAGTAACCATGGACTATTACTTGTTCAGAAAGCAGTGCTATGTTCAAAGACAGTGTAGAGCTTTCGTAACATATATATTTTTTAGGTTTAAGGAAACAACAGCACGAAGCAAACTCCAAAGAGATAGGTGGGCCAACTACTATGAGGCAAGAAGCCACCGTGCTATACATGTGCACACAACAGTAATTAAGAATAAATAATGAGGCAGATGTGTTTGGCAAACCTCAAAGTGTATGGATGCTTTATCCCACAGCAGGACATGTAGTCTAGAGAGGGCCTGTGGAGTCAGCTGTTTGCCTGTATAGTGGCCTATGTTGGTGTAAAACATAATAATGGTAATAAGCAGACCTAGTTACTGAACTGATTAGACATGGATTACAATAACAGTTCCTCGTGTCATGTTTATGTAAATACCTAAACCAGGGATTGGATATTAAATACAGTACCAGTGATGATATCCTCTATCTTCTGCTTGCCCAACAGCTCCTTGCCCCTCTGCAGAAGGAGCTCAATGTGCAAAACAAGAGCAGTTCCCAAGTCAGGGGATGACTCAAAGTGCTGACACACATGTTTCATATACTCAAATGCCAGCACTTCTCTAGAAAAAGCAAAACCAGATATTATTCACATTTGAACTGTCTTGAGACATTCTACAAGGAAAATGTTTATATGAGCATTTGTTCATGTTTTGCATTTGTGTGAGCATTTCTATACTGAGTGAGTTTCTACCTGTCATCAGACATGAGTAGTTTCACGATGCTCAGATACACTTCAAGGGAAACCTCAGATTGCAGCATTTCATTAAGTCCTGAAAATATACTTTCATTATTTGCTTAAGTCACGCAAAGGCGTGTAATAACAGCTAATTGTTAATCCATAACTCTGCAGAAATGAAGCTGATATGGGATGATTTATGACTCAAAAACTGCATTTTTAAAATTAAAACTGGTAATATTTCAGTCTTGAGCCTACTTTCTAACCTCTCAGCCACCGAAGACCCCCCTCCTACTTCCTAGGTTAATCAACTCTGTATAAATAATTGAGTGAGGTCTGTTAATAACTAACCTGCACTGATATGATCATCTGGGGCCCCACATCTCAGGAGTATTCTGATCTTTAAGTACAGTCCAGAGGTGGTGACACTTTCCTGCAAATTGCACAGTGTAACTAGAGACAATGCATCTCATCTTATTTTTTTGTAAGTGCCTATGCATACGTATATTTTAGAAACATTTTTCATATCCCACCTTGTTGGCTAGGCTGACGGCATTAAGGGCCTTCTCCTGAAATCTCTGACAGTCCCACTCTAAGTAAACAGTTGCAAGAAGTCTCAAAATCTTGGCCTATTGGAAAGTTTTAAAGACTGTATTTATTTTAAGTTGTATACATACAGTATGCAGCCATTTTATACTAAACTATGTGCTGCACTTTCTTACCTGCACCTCAGATCCAGGAGAGTATTTCTCATTCATTTTCCCAATGTCATAGCTCTGGCTAAAAAGAAGGATTTGTCGCAAACCTTTACAAAATGGGCAGTTTCTGAGCAACTTTTTTTCCAGATTATATAGTATTATAATATGTACCTCAGCCAAAAAGAACTGTCCTCATACTTTTTCAGATTATAAGCATCTACTCCAAAGTTGTAGCACATAAGGGAGATATATGCAGCCTGCATGAAAACGCACAAAAACACAGAAAAAACATTGTCCAGCAGTAACAATATCTGAAATAAGACATAACATAATGCAGACAATAGCTGAGGGCTTTCTCTACTTCTTTGGGCAGCCGCGAAAGCATGTCTTTACAGCGCTGCATGTTGACCACAGCCTCATGGTTATTTCCTTGACATATAGCCTGCAAAGAAGAAGAAACTTAAGTTCCTATTTAATGTCAGCAAACTACATAAATTTTCTGTTAACAAAGAATGAGATATCCCCCTCTCATTGTTTCTCAGTTCACATTTTAGCTGTCTCACACTTCACACTGCAAGTCTGTCAGAATAGCACTTCCTCAGCTGCCAAATATCACAAGAACAAATATTCACGTTGAAGGTGTTGAACATCACATGTGCCACAGCTCACCGATTCTGCCTGGCATGAGAGGATGCGAAGTAGATCCTTCTCCACATCCCCTTTGGATGAGTTGATGTCAGCTTCTCCGTCAACTCTGGACATTAGCTGGCTATAAAGTGTTTCCAGGCTCTTGGAATATAGCATGTAGAGTCATTTGCAATCATACCAAATCATGCTTACACTGATGAATACATTTCAGCTCTCGTTTTTTTTGTACCTTGACCGCAAGTCTTAAGAAGTTATCTGCCATATTTGGATTTTTGCAGTCCAGCCAGGTTCTCCCCGTTTTACTGGCCATCTGCAAAGATTAAACACTGAAAAACACACTATGTCTTTCTGAAATGTTGAATACCCACAGAGGGTGCTTAAACTGACCAGGATCTGCTTGCGGAGAACGCCCTCTGTTGGACTGTCAGGGTCACAGCAGTAGAGCAGACTGCATGCAACATGACGTACTGGGAAGATGGTTACAAAATATAATTGTTAGACTATCTCTTGAATAGCATTACTAATGATTCAAGCATCATGACAACTAGTCAAATGATTAATCACAGCAATACTGAGTCTACCTTTGGCTTTTTGATTTTTACTTATGTTGCTGCCCACATTTTTAGTAACTGCCCAGTTCCACAGCTGCACTGCACACTCCTCCAGCTGTAAAATAAAGTCTAAATATGAGGCAACATACAACACTTATTATAGGCAACATCTACATGACATAATGCTCTAATTAGAAAATGTTTATTATTACTAGTTTTTACTCATTAATAGTGAATTGGAAGCAGTGAAGGGGAAACTTTCATCCCAAATATTTTTTATTTATTCTTCTTCTGAGAGAGAAATATTTATTCTTTTCATTTCTTGAATCCAATATACAACTTTATATCAAAGTTACAGTGGTTGTGTGAATTATAGGGGACTCATGGGCTATATTTAATCTGGTTTTCTTCATCCCTGATCAGGACTGTGATTGTGACATGCTTTCACACTTGTACCTGTGGATCCAGTATTTTAGGGAAATCCTGCATGTTAGAAATTTCTGAGAAAAGTTTCTCTATCACCTCATCACTGTCGGCCTGCTGTTTCTGCAGCAGGTTCTCTGTTAGACCTGCATACGAATAAAACAGCTTATTGAGACATGTTGACAGCACATGAACAATGCAAAAACAGTCATGACACCTCAAAAAGCCATGCGGTCAGTGATGTCGATGACCCTATAACAGATATCAGTAGTATTTTGTGGCAAATGATTAAAGATTTCCTTATCACAGCACCGCCTCCTGAATCCATTCAAAACATGAGCAGCACTATATCTAACCCGGGAAATGAGCACTTCACTTCACAAGTGTTGCTTTAGAGTGTTACTGGAACATTTACGTCAACTTTACTGACGTGAGTGGGAAAAACCTCAAATCTTTTGTGTCTCAGCAACCAATAGACCATTCACACGGAGGCCATTTTCCTCTGACGCCACTGTCAGGGTGGGAAGCTCAAAAGCTGGTATCAAAAGGATAATGTCATACTGCTGTGTTCATGTTGTGTAAAGGTAGAACATCTGACAAATCACTATCACTTCCCTGAATATTGAAAATCCGGAGGGATCCATTGTCTTTGCAGTTGCTGATCCATAGAGAAACAGTGTAATATTTGTTGATTCCATGCATTTAGACAACTTGAACAAAGCAGTATGAGGAAAGTGGCCACTGTGTGAATATGGTTTATGGTCACATCAAGTTAAAAATGTTTCATAAAAGCACATTTTCATATTTAAACCCGATTTAATGTTAGACACAGGTCAGTATCAGTACAACACAACAGGACAGCAAATCAGAGGTATAATCATTACAGTTCTCGAGTGATTAAAACACAGTTACGGGTATTTGTTCCAATGTTTCTAAAAACAAGCAAATTTAATTTGTTTCCTGTTTTCTTGTTATGTTATTACCGAGTTACTTTCAAAATGACACGCACAGACGTTCTCAGACCTAAAAAAGAAAGTAAGAAAGAACCGATGTAACGCTAGATGTTCTCAGATTAACTCATTTTCATTCCATGCTAGCTTACTTTATTAGCTAGTTCTAACTTTCATGCCGTTTTCACTAGTTAAGTGCGCTTTCCTCAATCTTAAATCTTACTGCTAACTAAATCTCATTCTACCTAGCTAACTCAACAAGCTAGTTAGCTAAGTTGCGGCAGTTTCAGCGGTAGCTATGGCTACATGTCTTAACTGATATCCAACTTTAGCTAACCGGGCTAAAAGTTGAGGACTAACTGTAGGAAAGCGACAAAAAAACCCAGAAGTGCCTAAAAACATTGACGTTACTTGGTACAACCACCAATGGTTATACTAAGTTAAACCAGAAATGTACTTACATTTAACCTTTGAAGCAAACTGCTCCATTCTTCAGGTTTTTGCTGTTTTTTCTGTCACGGCGGTCCTTTTTGATCGACACCAAACGTCCGTCAAGGATGACCATGAAGGTAAGACAACAGTCAAAGTTTTACCTGCTCTTATGACCAATTTTAATAATATGAAAACATTCAGGTAGTTAAGTTTTTGTGTTGTTACTGGTACTGACATATAGACTAACCTGCATACCTACTACAGGTTGCCACAGTGAAAGTTTGTAATGTGACTCAGAATTATCTTCAAGTAAGTTAGCATTAAATGTTTGCCCACAGTGAAAAGATACCAAAATTCAGTCTTCTTGAATCACCTTCATATTAATAATGTTAAATCCTGAGGTTGAAAGGGCCACACTGTTAAAACACTTAAAGTTGCATCTATACCATTTGTATGTGTATATTAAAGACTTCTATAATGGTGTTAACAAAAGAAGAGTGTAAATTTGATTTTTTTTCCCCTCACTTTTATGACGCTTCTCTGCGTCTCTGTCACCGCCCACTTTTCATCAGTAAACGTTCTGATTGGCTAACCTCAGATCCCTTAGCAACCGTTAGCGACCTTTAGGTGTCGACAATTATCAGTAATTAATGTGCTGTACGCATCCAAAAAGACTGAAGATAAGCCATGATATTCTACACTGTTTAACTTGCAGGTTTCCTCTTTTAACCCTTGTGTCGTCTTTACTTTTGAGATCCTCTGGTACACCTTGGGTCAAAACGGGCCGTACTGAGGGTGTTAGATCGTGTACTGTGATGTAGAGGTATTGATCTCTTTGATGTGCAGGTGCGAGGCGTATAGT
>JAPQRN010000002.1:14723822-14734449 GCA_037367275.1 Coranthus polyacanthus
TGTGTGTGTGTGTGTGTGTGTGTGTGTGTGTGGACATGTTTCTGTGTGTCCCTGTGTATGCAGGTCAAACTGACCTGAAGACCATATGGAGGATGTAAAGGTGTGGGGTTCAGAGAGGAGCTTCTCGACCACACCAGTCTCCCTGATGCCGGGCCCTGTACCGTTGGCATAAGCGGTGTGTACATTGTTATGGAGCACGTCTGGGTCAAAACTCGTCGTCGTCTTGATTCCTTTAATTGTCTCGATCACTATGCGGTTGTTACGCAGTTAGCATGTGTGCTAAGGCTCAAAGGCTAAGGCCGTTGAGTTTCAGGTAGAAAAAAAATTACACTTTTACCCCTTTTAAATTTTTGTAAAAATGTGAAACGGGTCAATTCGACCCGAATACCATACAAGGGTTAAAAGTGAACTTCATCATTAGCTCACGTTTTAGATATGTAATACAGTGTCTGTGGCAGAGAAGAATTTATGGAGTTTGAGTACATGTATTTCACTGTACCGCAGATCTACATTCATAGCATTTACTATATGCACTCCACTGCATTTTGGAAACCAATACCCCATTTTTATTCAACCATAACACCCCTGTGTAACATTAGGCCTAAGTAATATATGGGCTGGCCAAGATGACTAAATCTGAGATCTTTCCATTTTTAAGACAGCTGAGTAATCAGGTCAGGCATGAACATTTACTCTGTTAAGAGAAAGCAATCTTATTCTAAAAAAAAAAGGTTTATATTAATTTGTATATTGAGTATGAACGTTCTTCCCACTATCTTTGTACATTTTATTCTGAAATGTTTTCTGTAATAATGTTGTGTTTGACCTGTTGATCCTTGCCTAACAATGGAGGCTCCTTACACAGCGTACTTCATAACACCCTCTGTCAGCTGGTTTTATATTTCAGGTTGTTGTAGATCAGAATTGTGGGCAAGTTACATGCATGTCAGATTTGATGCATGATTGGTTTCCAGAAATCGTTAGACTTTCCAGCCAGAGTGCAGATTCCTGTCGAGCTGCTTCTCTATATTATTTTTATTTTTCAAGAAATGGTTTTGTTGGTATTGCTGACTATTAATCTTATACTGCCCAACCAACATTTATTCTATAAAATATCCCGTTCTTCCAAAGACACAGTATGAGACCTTAAGTCTGTGGCATTGTGCCCACTCAGGACCGACTGCATGCATGTGATCAACAGGACAGGCAGGCCCCTTAAAGTCTTCTGCTGAGGAAAGACTTCTTCTGACTCAAGACTTTGCTGTTGGGGGCAAAGGAAATAGTGCATGCTGTGTGTGTAGAACCAGTTAGCCCCCCCACAGTCTGTTTTGAACACCACATTCTAAATAAAACACTCTAAAGCCACCCCTCTCAGCTAGTAACTTCCAGCAATTGTTCATCAGTAGACTTATCTGCTGCCCTCTTGGCCCAGTGGGAATGTGTCCTTTACTGGAGACTTAGAAGTGAGCACGCTAAGAAAACTGCCGCACTAGACGTGACTTTTCTCATCAAACTGACCACTTCCTTGTGCCTACAGTGGGGTACAATCCTTCTAAAGTATTACTGACAATAAGTCTGTCGTCTGTGTGTCACTGTGTCCCGTTTTCTTGCCTATCATTCATTTTGCAGGTCTAATCGGTATTATATGTCATGATAGATTTATTCTCAAATTCTAAAAGGTACTGTATTCTGTAACAACAAGCTGTAAGCTATGAGTGAACGTCTGCAGACTTCCAAGTAAATCTTCCAGTCCCGTCAGTACACTATGATGTTCCTTTTATAAATGAACCGTGCAGCTAACCTTCTGTTAAGTCCTTTCTAGCTGCCCAAATATGGGCATTGCTTTTGAGTGCATTCTTGTAAAAATATACAATTATAATATGCTGCTGTATAGGAAATTGTAGGAATTCTTGACCTGTGACTGTGGGTGTCAGAATCTCAGAGCGCATCAGGACTCCCACAACTGAGGTGTTAATGACTATTTCCCATGTTCTCCGTGTCGCTGTTTTCCTGCTACAGGGCTGGAAGAGTGGCGTTCATCGCTTTTTTGCATTGTGCCGTGCCTCACCCAAGACGCGCAACTCCAGATCATGCCCCCAAAATGGTGGCCGTCCAAGTCATGACGTACGTGAAAAGGTGAGGGCAGGATGTTCTTATTTAGAGTAGCCTACCTGCTACTGTGACCTACAGCAGCAAAGCAATTGTGGTGATAAAAGAAAACAGTCTGCAGCACATCCACACACTGCAGGGCACTGGCAGACAAAGGAGGGTTATTTACATTGATATAAAAAGCAGTGTATCCTGTTTCTGAAGTTAAAAATAAATCCAGCTAATGTTTATTCTAAACACTTGAGGCAGAGAGATTCAGTCCGATATCACAGTGATTGTTTGCTTTTTATTCTTTATCCTCTTCAGAAACGATAGCTGCTCCTACCTTTAACCTCAGTGGCTGATTTTATCAAACAGCGCTTTGCACACAAAGGCCCGGTACAATACGTTAGGGTTAATGATCCGCCTCACAACCAAGCTCTATATTGACATTTAGAAATGCATTGCCTGACATCAGATTAATTGAAGTAATTGATATATTATTAGCAGTAGGAGACGACGTATTCAGATCCTTTACTTAAGTACAAGTATAAATATCACACTGTGAAAATATGCCACTACAAGTTAAATTTCTGCATTAAAAACCTTAAATAAAAGGATTTATTATCAGCAAAATGTACTAAAGTATTAAAACTTGTACGTCTTTCTTTCTTTTCGTGAGCTGAAGGAAAAATGAGCGTCCCCTAGGGATCCATAAATTTCCAATTTCCTTCCATTAATCTGAAAAGTAAGTGTAGCCATTGTGCAGTAAAATTCCTGTCAGTGTTTTACTATTATACATGATGTTTTTGGATTCATATTTCTGTTGCATTTTACTGCTGTAGATGTTTAATGCTGAGCTCATTTTATCTACTTTACGTACTGACGGTAGTTTTATTTACAGCAATGCATAATTTTCCCTAGAATTACATTAGTGAGACAATAGATAATCTATAGATGATCTGTTGAGTATGTGTTTGGAGCATCACTGTCCCGCGAGAACCATGTATCTCTGAAAACTCAACTTTTCATGAGCTCAGAGAAGCAGTCCTGTTTTCAGCTTTGTTACAATGTGTTTTCCAGATAATCCAAGAGGGTTTTCAAGGAGTTTTGAACTCAACCCATAAAGGGACATTTCAGCTCATCACAAACATTCCAAATCTACATATTTGGATACACATGGTTTTCAGTGGATGGGAAGGGTTTGACATACTGTCATCTGAAAAGTACCTATAGCTGTCGGGCAAATGCATCGGAGTTAGAAGTACAGTATTTGGAGTATAAAACTGTATAAAATGGAAACACCTAAGTACTCAGTTACATTCCACCGCTGATCATTAGTGAAACGGTGTTGTGATGAATCTCATTTAGGTTTAAAGTTTCACACTGAAAAAGGAGACACAGTAACTCTGAATGCTGTGGTATATTTTTCATTTTAAAGTACTATACTATACTACTGTACTATACTGTACTATATTCCTAGTAGATATTCCTTATCATGTCGGTCTGGGATTTTTTTGTCCATAAAATACTGTCACAGTGATCTTCAGTAGCCAGAAGGAATGAGTCTCCCCCCCCCCAAAAAAAAAAAAAAAAAAGTGACGTTGCGTCCTTCCTCTGTGTCTCCATAAAACGTGCCTCACGCATGGACTATAGTGTTGCACAGAGCTGAGAGGGAGGAGAATTTGTCCAAGGCGCGCATGAGAGATATTCATCTTGCTTTTTTTTTTTGGGTTTTCTGGGGGGGACACATTAGACAGCAATCACAGACTGAAATACCACTCACTCGACTTCTATCGCCCAATCGAATTATCGTCCAAATATCCATTCAATTGAATTCATCCAACTTTTTTTTTGTGATTGAGGGCACCTGCCCCCAGGATACAGCGGTTCAGCCGTCTCCTTGCTGCGGGGTCTGGAGCTGGACTAAAGCTGCGCAGGAGAGCTCCCCTGCGGAACGCGTCATGGGATACGGGAGAACCGGTGCCGTTCGTTGTATACACACCTGAGGATCGTGGTTTTACGCGCTTTTCTAAAGAAAAACAAGACTCGAGTTCACTAGTTTTAAGGGGAAACTTTTGTCATCCGGAATTACAGGCTTCTGCCAGGGACTGTTAACTTTATTTCTCACACACGGTTTGGATTTCAGTGAAGTGTCGGCAGAATGGTTCCATCCGACAGCTTCACATTGGCGCTGGTCCTCTTTTGCTGTTCATCACTCGCAAATGGTAAGAAGTAATTCATGCTTAAAAATCCGTTTTTACGCCCAGTATGCGGCAGAACTTGAACATCGCAGAGCTCAGCTGTTAGATTTATTTTAATACGTGCTTGAATAGGTATCGTTTTAGCTACGTTTCAGGAAAAAAATAACACGTCGTTATTAGAAGCTTCAAGCAACGAGAAAACCATTTTAAATTATTTTTGAAATTGTTATAATAATCTTTTTTTTTTTTTCACAGTGTTTCATTAAGCTGTTGTCAATGCTACGTTTTCTGGGAGGCAGCCTCTGGTTTTTGTCGTGAAGTCTGAAATGTGTCTGGATAATTCAGGAGAATACAGTTCGGAATTTCATGTTTTATGATGTGCCAACAAATTAAGAATGTCACCTGTAGTTCTCATAAATACCGCTAGAGGTAGTCTTGACCCATTCTCAGTGAGTGATTATTGAGTTAATGAATTGCGTTGACTGTGACAGGTTATTTTAATAAATGGGCAGAGTTTATATTTTGAGTGATCGTATTGAATATGGATTGGGTTTGGTTTAAAATGTATATCTGAGACGTGTTTTTCCAAGTCAGCCTATATTTTATTAAAATGTTTATTCCAGCAATTGTTATCAGTGAGGGAAGAAGATAAACATCTTGCAAAGAGAATGCACGTTTCTTAAGACAGTACAGTCATGTTCATTGTCTCAGTGTCGCTCCAGAAAAAGCTAGATAGACTATAAAAGGTGGATGTTTCTCCACCTTGTGCCAGGTCTGGTGTGCCATAGATATTCAGTAAGCCTTCCTCACCATTTTCAAATAAACAGCCCATCCAAACAAAGGAAATACTGTTCACGTCCACCCCCCTCCCCCTATCACACACACACACACACTTGTACACACTTTCAGCCTATGTAGCTTTGTCTACAATGTTTTTAAGTAGATTTCCTTCACTGTCCACACACAAAGCGTGGGAAAGACACAAGGAGGAAGCGGATGTAGGAGTAAGAGGCAGCCTGGAATTGTTCTAGCCAGTAGAGGTCACGGAAATGTGACATGTTACCTGAGCAAAGATTTCTTCCAGAGGCTTCTTGTTCTTATGTCGAGCTATGTCAAACTCCATCTGCAAGACAATGGCAGGGAACGGAGGCCATTGTTTGTCCATAAGAGCTACTGACTGGTAGAGACATTAGTAAAGGATGGAGCATCAAGCTATCTCTGCAGTATCTGTGCACAGGTGTGAAGCACATTTACCCTGGTAACATAATGAATTCACTCTAAGCCCCAAAATTTAAGATCTAGGTTGCACATGTCAGTGAGTTGCTGTAATATCGAATCAAAGGTATAAATGAGAATTACATAGAGCTGTTCATAGGGTTTTGATACCTCAAAGAATGTGCAGAAGGCGAATGTCCTGTCTATCATAGTCTGAAAATTGGTTTATTTGATCTTTTTGCCATTTATTAGTTCCTTCTAAAGTCTGTTGACACTAATCTTAATGACACTTAATGGCTCAGACTGAGCAGGAAAACATCTCTGCCAGATCTGTGTGCCGTGATGCTTTCATTTGAGATGCATTCTCTGTAGGTATTATTACTTTTATATTAGGTTTTGCTAGGTCTCCTGTATAACATGTAATAATATAATTTCAGGGTACCCATATGTGGGTAGTTTACTACAATAATAGTAGTGCTTGTACAAGTGAATCTGACCCTGAATAACAAGCAAAGAATAAGTTGTATCTGTACATTGTTTTAAGCAGCAGTGGTTTAGAGTAAAGGACCAATTCCGGAAGAACAAAGTGATGATTTAAACAAGTAATAATTGAAGATGTGGCTAAATTTGAAAGCGGAAGCTGTCTTGTTGCGTGTCTTATCATAAAATGATTTTCCTTTTACATATCATGTGATGAGTTTTACACAGTGATCTATTTCAACAGTCAGGACAGTCAGCAACAGTTGCTTGGAAGCCGTCTTTCCTGGAGAGAGATTTGATGTTGTGTCTAATTTGTTTTGGAGTCATTTTGTCATTCCTCCACGGACATTTGAGATGGAGTGGAAAATGGGAGCGATGGGAGGTCAGCCCAGTGCATTAGAGGCTCATTGCTCACTGGCAGTATGTGTGAGCCCATGCTGGCAGCAGACAAAAAAAAAACACATAAGTACACACACTTACCTGGATTGCAAGAATCATGGAAAGTCATTCCCTTACACTGGAATACTTTACAAATTGCTTTGTGTAATTGTTCATATAGGATGACTGCTGCATCTGGTCTATATGTCTCGTCCAGACATATCCACCCTGAGCCGGCAATAAATTTTCTTTGAATCCTGCATGAGATTTCAATTTCAAGGAGCTTCTCTCTGCTTACTACTCTTAATCATACGTTATGGAACAGGAATTTTCTGGGTTTACTGTTTAGGAATTTCAAGCAGGAGATTCCTGTTGTTGGTTGAACTTAACTTTACATAACCTAGTTGGCCACCCATCATGGCCAGATGTTCCTTTCTTTAGCTTTTTTTATGGGGAGTCTTGGGCATTTTGCCTCCAAAACTCCAAGGCTCATATACAACTAATAAAAAAGGCACTCTCCCTAACTGTTGTCTTAATCTTGCAGTTGCTACAATGGAGGAGTTTCAGACGGAGGCTGTGCGAGATAATATTTCAGCACAGAGTATGAAGTACAGCGACAGCACTAGTTCCTGCTTCTTATTTCAGTGGGTAGCCCCAAGTCTTTTCTGACACCTCAACATTTTGTTGTAAATCTACCCAAAGAGCGTTGAGCCTTTTGTGAACTTGTCTCAGAGCTTGTTTTGAAAATCTCAACCTTAAAGATCCTGTACTGTGAAAATGCACTTTTATTGGGTTTTTAGGTTCATATAAACTCTATGGTGTAAAATAAAAGCTGTGAAAATATGAACTTGCTCAGTGCTGTCAGTCCTCTAGCGCCTCCACCACAAGATGTCCTCCAGACAGAACAAGCCATTTCAAAAATCCCCTGCTTGTGATGTAGTAACTAGAAACAATATCCATAACCAATCATATTCAAGGTATTTTTTCTTGTTTGTTACCCTTGTCCCCATCACTTAGTAGCAACAGAGCAGTGACTGTGTCAGAAAAACTAGCCATGAAAAGTGTATTATTCCTGCTTCAGTGAATCAAAACTGCTGCACAGCCTCCAAAGGAGAGAAATGTTCCAGACCAGTGGATGGATTTTACTTGTGGAGACTTATGTTGACTTATCTTCAGTCTTTTTGGATGCGTACAGCACATTAATAACTCATAAATGTTGACACCTGTTGAGGATTCTGTTGTTGCTAACGGTTGCTAAGGGATCTGTGGTTAGCCAATCAGAACGTTTGCTGATGAAAAGTGGGCGGTGACATAATCCTCCTAGTGTAATGTGAGACACAGAGAAGCATCATAAAAGTGAAGAAAAATCAAATCTATACTCTTTTTTTTATGTCAACACCATTGCAGAAGTTTTTAATATACACATATACATGGTACATGGAACTTTAAGTGTTAAAATATGGGACCTTTAAGGTAACCTGCTATGAAGCATCACAGGCAAAAACATGTTTGCAGCACTGTGCAAAATGCAACACATATTTGTAAGAAGAGGTTACTTTTTTAATGTGAAGCATCTGCTTTCCTAGTGGAGTTGTATTTATACTCATTTTAAATGAAAATAGTATTACAGAAGCAATAATAAATTACTTAAATCAACTTCTATAAATTAGAATGCATTATTATCATTATTATTATTATTAGAAGTTGACCAATAGTGAATTTTTACAGGTTGATATATGATAGTTTATAACAGGAAAAAGACGATATAAAAAAATTCAACACAGAAATGAACTATTTTTGCCTTTATTAGAAACTGGATGACTGAATAAAAACGTAAATGATTGATAATTGATAATTAATCAATAAATCTGTAACTTAACATCAAACTAACTGCAAATACCTGGGTGATTCTAGGTGCAATTGTTTTGTTTGTTATTCGCCAGTATTGAATCCAAGTTCTGCTGAAACTGATAGTTTGTAAAATGTCCTATCTGTCTCTAAGTATTATTATACAAGCCAAATTAATGCTAGCCAGTACAGTAGAACAGGAAGCTCACTTTGGGTGGTTGCCACAGTCGGTGGACCGGTCACTACTGCAGTTGCTATGGTGACATTTTACAGAGTGACTCACCTCCAATGACCCTGCAAACTTTTGTTAAGCAGTAAGTCACTCAACACCCTTTCTATTCCTTTTGTGGTCTCAGAACTACAAGAAATAAACTGACAAAGTCAAACAAGGGAATTATGATACCGTATTGTTACTTTTGCCTTGAAAACACCAAAAAAAGATGTTCTCCCCTTGACACTCAAGACGGTTGCGTTGTTTCATGACGGACCAGGAAGTACACAGTAATGAAGTGTACGTTCTGCAAAATAGAAGGGAATTCCGCACATTATTCCCCGCACTTGAGGGTTGGGACTTGGGGTTTCCCGTTCAATTCAGTGACAGTACAGTCATCTCATACAGTAATAGCAGTTTTTATTACTCAACATCAGCTATGAGCAACTGGCAGCATGCTGCAACAGCTTGGGCATATGCTGATTATGCCAACTTCAAATGTTCTTTCTTAGGTTTTTTTCTCATTATTAGCCTCTTCTGTAATAGTTTGTTGAATCCCCAACTCTGATGCAAAATTCCTTCCTGGATTACAAAATGCTATAGGTGTTAATCATGACAGAAATATATCATAATTTTTTTCAGTTCTTTGTTGAAGTGTTGGTCAACATATCCTATCATTACAATGTGTTTTATTGTATAGTATATACCAGTACATCAGTGTAGTCTAGGATCAGCAGCATTGCTGAAAACTCTCCTGGTTTTCAGCTTGGATTCACTGAAAACCTTTTTCAGTTATTGTCATTGTTTGGCTGTACTTTCAGACTAAATATGTAAATAATTTTTTCTGGGCCACAAACATCTAGAATGGACCAGAGTGGATTCTGAAGTCTGTATTTTTAGGCTGGTAGTGAATCTACCACAGATGTTTTCCAAGAACCAAGTCCTGTACCATTTCCCTTTGTTAATGCCATGTGAGGACAAGTACATATAATCTAAGTCTGATCTAATCTTAGTTAAGATGGCCTAGTGTTAGTTTGAGGCTGTGTGAATGGCTCAAGACCCCATCTTCACTTGACTGATGGCAGTGACTCCCTCCAACGTCCCCCCAAACTCTGTTTGTTTCATGCCTGTCCTCTTCTTAATGGCTCTTAATGAGAACCAGCTTTGGGGGTCTTTGAACCAACACAATAAGCACAATTTCTGGCATTTCTCAGACAATCTGCTGGAGGAATGCAGCACACAGCTGTTACTCGGGGTTAGGGGTGTCGGGACGCTTGCTGAGGTCAGCACTGGGCAAGCACTGAGGCAGGTGGGAGTTTTGAGGGTGTGGGTGTAGAGAGACAAGGATGTTTTTTTTCTCTTTTAGTGAGTGGCTGGGGGGCCCCACTGATTTATCCATCTGCAGAGCGTTACTGAGGAAAAAAGGGGGATAAATCAAGTTTTAAGAAATGAGCTGCCTGCCCAAACAATTCCAGATCAGGAGTAATTGTTTGGGCAGGCGCCCAAACAATTACTCTCATTTGTCGTTACTCATATTACTGTATGTATGCAGATATCCACATTATGCCTGTGCTGCTTTGTATCAAATAAATAAAGTTGAGCTTGTCAAAATTAGTCTTACAGACTCATGACATGTTGTACTTTTATTGCTATTTGTATTTAACAGGTCCCAAGTGTTAAATGTTTGATTCAGTTTTCTCATTTCCACAAATTCAATAACATCAACTTTGTGCCAACTTACAGAAGTGAGGCAATTCAAATACAAATTTGGGAATTATGTTCTTAAGGAGGACTAGTGTGACATCTAAGTAAAAATCAGCAGCAACAAATCATTAACATATTACTTGCAAAGTGTAGATCTTGTTATTGTTTATTAACATCACAAACCCTGATTCTTTATTATCTAATAGTCTGCTCAAATCATATGGTATTACAACATGAAAGAGTGTGAGCCACATCCCTTCCCCTCTGTATAACCTTGGACAATAAAACAATGATGTTATAATACTTTGTGAGGAAGTCGATATTGAGTGCTACTGCCAACACTGGCACCGTCAGCTCATTCTTAGCACAGCAGCTGTTCTGAATAATAGACAAATAACAGGCAAGTGTGTGTGTGTGTGTGTGTGTGTGTGTGTGTTTGTGTGTGTGTGTGTGTGACTGTAAGTCTTTGTGGACGTGTGTATTTTTTGTGCATGTATAT
>JAPQRN010000002.1:14734549-14769368 GCA_037367275.1 Coranthus polyacanthus
GTGTGTGTGTGTGTTTGTGTGTGTGTGTGTGTGACTGTAAGTCTTTGTGGACGTGTGTATTTTTTGTGCATGTATATGCGTGTGAGTTTACTGTACAACACATCTATCTTTGTGGGAACCAATTTGGGTATTAAACCTCAGAAGTGAGGACCTGACCTACAAAGTTTGGGTTTCACTTTGGGATGGACCTTCAAAGGGCTTTTTGAAGATTGAGACTTGGACTTAGCTTTAAGGTAGGGATTTGGTTTAGGTTAGGCTTAGGGTAAGGGTAAGGGTTTAGCATTTAGTTGTGATTGTTAAGGTTAGGGGTAAGTTGCTAAGGAATAGATTATGCCGATGTCCTCACAAAGACACGTGTACAGACATGTATGTATATGTGTATTTCCATGTGTGTCCATCAGCTGCATCGTGTATCAACATGTTAGCCTGGTACAGTAGTAAGGTGTTGTGGAACTCTGTTGTCTTATGCTACAAAGAAAGGTTTCCCTGAAGACTCGTATTTTGAGGGTCAGCTTAATAAACTTGTTTTCTGTCCGCAATGACAAACTGTTCATGGACTCAGTGAAAAGAAGGAAATCACATATTGGACTCTGTCCGGGGAGAACAACCGTTTTTCCTGTGATGATTGCTATAAAAGGGAATTTTTATTGTACAGGTACAGATAAATAAAAGCCACCTTTAAATAATCTCAAGTGTACTCTAATAATGTTAAAAAAAATTGCATTTAGAGTGCAATATCAATGGTAAATGTTAAAGAATTTGAAAAGTGGCTGTTTGGAGACTTCTATGTCAAGGTGCCTATAGGGGTCTGACTCCGAATGGTTTGACCTCTCTAGGAAAGTGGCACAGCTGCTCCTCATATTGTCCGCCTCCTCTGTCTGTCCCATCTTTATTCTTTCTTTCTTTCACACACATGTCTGCCATGCCTGCCAACAAGCTACCCCCCCCCAGCACCGGAAACACCCCCAGCGCTCTCACAGCAGACAATCCCTTGCATAAGAGACAGGAGCAGATCAGCACAAAGTGAACCCACATGCACACTGTTGAAGTGATTCATGGGAAATTTCCAGCAGTGTTCCATTCTGTTGGTTAGACTCATAGTGGCTGATGAACGCCATTAAAGCAATGCAATAAATGTGTATGTGTGTGTGTGTGTTCCAACAGGACATGCGGAGGTAGAGCACGTCACAAAAATGCTGCCTTCTAAGACTCCCCTTGTTCTTCGAAGAGGGGATGCAGTAACTCTGATATGCAGGTATGTAACAAATCCATTTGTGTTGATGTCAAGTTGAAATAAAACAATTTTAAATGTAATGTCGTAAATGCTTGAAATTCCAGGCCCACGCGGAATCTGCGGCCACAGAATATCACACAAAATTTTCTGCGGAATTTTAGCAAAGGCAATTTTAACACATCTCCACCCCTAGCATGTGTGTTGCACGGTGCTGTGAGGTAACATGAACATTAATAAAGTTGAAGGAGTTGTGGAAAGTGTCAAAAATTCAATTTACACCTGAAAATCTAAGCAGGAGACAGCAGGAGATATTTTCAGTTTTCTGAAAATGGCCATTATTATGTCAAATGGATATTGTCAAATAAAACCACTGAAGCCCACAGGTTTTCACGGCTCACCGCCATAAACTGTGAAAAATCTGCAGATTCTGATTAGGATCAGTTTGAGTGACAGTGGCATTTACGATCCCCAAATTTTTCTTGCCATTCCCTCATCTGTTATCAGAGGTTCATCAGCAGGAAAGGAGTCTTGCTTTGTTTCTGAACTGTCACCACAGTCATGAGTGGGCCCCATGCAGGACATATGCTGGCTACAAAGAGGCTTGAACCATCCTTGACAGGAACAAGTGGTGCTGGTCAACACTTATCAGTCTGTTGCAGTTTCCTTATGGGGATGGTGGGACATTTGTTAAGAATTTGGAGAATCTTGCATAATTTTTTAGGCCTGCTAGGAATGTAAAGAACCCTATGTCTATCCAACGTAACGCTTCCCTACAAGGCCATATGCTAAGATGTCTGTCTTGTTTTTTTGTCACTGGATGAGAGCTGGAGGTGCTTGACCCAAAATTCTGCAGGCAAAGAGTGGTATGCAAGACATGTCCGATGTTCCTCTGGGATCTCTTTAATGAGAGTTTTAAAATGGATGTTGTGTGGAAAGAATGTGTTAGCCGAGCAGATCTTTCGAGAGTAACATGTTCCCATGTGAAACTTCAAGTTATCGGATGACTCGAGATTTACCCAAAATAAACTTAAAATGAACATCAAGCCCAAAAAAAAAGGAGCCCCAGCTACCCTGAACTAAAAAAAAACGTGGAAGTTCATTGCTAGCTGTGACACTTCTGAAAATAGATGCAAATTGTTTGATTTCATAGAACAGGCAAATGAATCTTGATCTGTCAAATATGTATAATTTACAAAATAGTAAGAAATGTAAAGGCATTTATCCAGTACACAAATTGTACTTATTCACCAAAGCATTAGCCAACTGCGCTGACTTACGAGATGTTGTCTCCTGGTTGATCTCATACGGTCCCTCTCTGTTTTCTGCCAGAGGTCACAATTATCTGCACTGGGAACTTGGAAACCCACAGCGCAGGTTTTCATCAGAGGGGGTGAGGGTGGAGCAGTGCGATTCCACACATCACACCCACTCACACTCTCACTGCAGCAAACTGACCATCACACACCTGATTGCCAACGACACTGGGATGTACAGCTGTAAATTCTCCAAAGACGGCTCGGACCACACCGCTACAACATATATCTTTGTTGAAGGTGAGAAGTACAAAGCGATCTTCACATTGGATACCAGAGGTGAACAGTACCCAGTCAATGAACCAGTAAAAATAAAAGCCTTTATTTATAGATTTATGATACTGACATTATCCCCTCCTTTCTACTGAAGTAATTTTACAGCATGAGAAAAAAGTGAATGTTGCGTTGTTTAGAAATACCAACAACCTGTCTATAAACTGGAACACTGATAAAGGTTCTTTCTGTTTGAGCTGAATTGTTTTTCTTCGATCTACCATGTAGCTGTGTTTGGTTTTGTGAAAGCAATAGAAAACCGCTGATAAAAAAAAACAGGTTTTCACAGTGTGATTGTCATCTGCTGACGCCAGTGGAGGGCTCTGAACCGAGCCCACACATACTGTAGCGTGGTACTTAATGGACAGGATGAAATGGTCAATGAGCGATGTGATATTTCCTGTAAGATAGAAGAGGTGAAAAACATTCGAGCAAAAGAAAAGACAATTAGTCAGTGAGAACAAAAAAAAAGGATTCATTTCAAATAAAAACTAAAAAAAAGGAAGAAAATTGTGAAAAAGACTGAATTTTGCAACGGTATGCTTTACTTCTCACATGTAAGAAGCTGACTAATTTACAGGCATTCAGACTGAAGTGACGCAACTCTGCTTCTCAGAGAGAGACACACAGAGGAAGTAGTTACTTTGGTACTTTGGTTTCTTCTGAGCATGGAAGGGAGAACTTGATTGCACGGGAAGCCCTTGTCATTGACTGTGATTTCCTGCTCCGGCTTCTGTTTTCCTTAGTCTACCCTGAAATGTCACATTGCACCAGCTACAGTTACAGTACTATTCAAATGGAAATTTTGCTAGGCAGCATAATAAGGAAAGCAAATGTGAGTGTCAGGTCAGCTTCAGTAATTTTACCTTCATGGGTACCACTTCAGAACAGCTTCTGCGTAAAAAAAAAAAAAAAAAAATAGACATCTGTTGTAGTGGTGTGACATAGATATGGACATGTGGACTAAACTAAAAGCAAGTCACATTTCTCCCGCTGTCATGTGAATGTGGTCCCCAGTTGGCCTGGCTAGCAAGGAGCCTGCTGTGCCTGTTTAGTCTAACTCTCTCTTTTCAAAGCACTTAGGCTGTTTATTAGATCATTTTCCATGCTTATTTTTCAAATTCCTTTATCACACCACTGCTGCTTGACCTCACATCAATCGCAGACTATTTGTGCAGACATGAAGTTCCCACAGCAGTTGCAATGCCTGGGTGCCCAGTGGGAACACTCCATTAGCTTTCTATGCGCTCTACCACCTTATCAGTTTTGAATGAACGGACCTGAAAGGCCTTTGGATGTTGGATTCCCTGACATCACTCTAATTCAATTGCACTTCCCAGTACAGTCCCGGTGTAACTAATCCCCCCCCCTTTAAACAACAGATGTAAATTTGCTACAAAACATGGTTATCCCAAAGGACAAACTGTAAGGGGCCACATCTGCTTTGAAATGCAGTTTCTGTCTGACCTGTTGTTGATCTCACTGTTTTTGTATCTTAGATCCTCAGCAACCGTTTGTGGAGCCCCATGATCAGATTTTTGGCGTCCTGTGGCTCTACAGACATGAGACTAGCCTTGTAATCCCATGTCGGACATCATCTCCAGATACCGTTGTAACATTATCATCGGTAAGGCCTCACGGTGACTATCATTCCACACCTTCAGCTCATTTCACCATCTTGTAGGTTAGTTGTTTAATTGCACTTTATTCTATTCAGTAAAACACTGTCCATGATGTCTATAAACCTTGTTGGACAAATCTGTACATCATACAGTATGTAAACAGAGTATAGAGAGACCGCCATTAATACCAGAGGGGAATATTTGTTGTCACTAAAAAAGTGCTTCCACTTTGTGCTTAAGGCACCTTACTAGTTCTCACACCCTTTGTGTGTTAAATCACTTTAGTACACAGAAAGAGACCACAGACAGTGGCTTTGTCTGGAGGAAGCTCAGGGGCGGCGGAGGGAGTCATCCTGTCGCCTTCCTGTAAGAGCAGGAAGGTGCTCCAAGAGTCCTTTTCTCTGAATAGATTCTCAGACTAAATATAGTCTTACAAACATCAGGAAATGCTGTACAAAAAAACAGTACACACTGTGTCCAGCTATAGGAAACAACAGATAACTGATCTTGAAGATTATGGCATTGGATACCTGAATGCAATAAAAGATGTCAGTGGAGGGGAGCTACCTCTGTGAAGTGGTTTACACAATCCCTTTCACAGTTGAGTACAATGTAAGAAGCTAATTGTGGTCAATGAGGACTGGTGCATGCTTTTTCTCTTATTTGTGGCTTTAATATATGGCAAATCCATGTGACAAATTGCACGCTGTGGACAAATATATCAGACTCGGATGGCACAGATAGTTGTTGTGCGACCTTCCTGCAAGTTGTAAATATATGGCACTCCTCTTTCCTGCTCCCTTTCCTTCCTTCCCTTTCCTTGTCTCTTTTCCTAGCCAAACTTCTGGCTTGAGAACAAACAGCAGCAGGCACGTACATCCTTTTCCAGAGTCCTCAATGTTTTGTGCCCCTTTGCATAAATGATTGCGGAGGTTCCTCCCCCAGAAAACAATTAAAACTAATTAGACCTTTACTTTTAGCAGATGTTTGGCCCCAGCTGAGCCCAGCGGAGCATGAGTTATATGTTAAATGAAGTGCGTTACAGTTCAGTCTGTCTCACTCACTAGCCTTTAGTGACACCAGATATGAATGGGTAATAACATGTCTGATATTTTTGTCATTGCAGACATCAGAACAAATTAAGGAAATGAAATGGGATCCAAAGGTGGGGTTCAAGATCCCCTATCCTTCTGACACTGGCTACTCCATGCTCACCTGTGAGACCACGGTTAACAATCAAGTGTTCAAGTCAGCCTACATGCCTCATAGACATAGTAAGTCTATTATTCACCTAGACAAAACATGCTGATTGAGAAACAACGATCACTGCTATTGAAGAGGCTCCTCGGTGTCTTGAGCATTTCCCCAGACTCCTCATACACCGTTTGTCTCCATTTTTCAGCTCTTGTTCTTAATAATGTGAAGATCACCCCAGACCATAAGAAAGTGGTGGTTGGAGACCGCCTCATCCTCAACTGTACTGGAGAGACCACCTTTAACGGAAGGATCAACTTCACCTGGGATTTTCCAAAGAAAGAAGTATGTTCGGGATTTGCTCAACACCGCGCTGTGTGTAAAAATGATCCATAGATTGTAGCACTGAGGTTTAACATATTTATTTTCTATCCAGGAAAATCGCCATCAACTGAATAAGACTAGGCCAACACCTGAAAAAGTTCTTGTGATGAGCAATTCTTTAATTTTGCCCAACATTACAATGGAAGATAATGGGATTTACCACTGCAGAGCTGAGATTGAACCGACAAAATACAAGAATGCAACAGCAAAAGTCATTGTGTATGGTGAGTACACTTTGGGTGGATTAAAAACCAGGTAGTTTCTTAAAAACTGGACTTCTACTAAGTTTATTTTAAAGTATAAAAATTTCACTAAATTATCACACACTGGATTTTTAAGTGAGTGATTTTTCACTCAAAATATTGGTATGGATTCCAACGTCTCATCTCATGTCTTTTTTTTTTTTTTGTAGAGCATCCATTTCTCAATCTCTCCTATAAGCATGACAAGCCTAGTACTGTGATTGTCACAGAAGGAATAAAGAGGATTGCGTTCGGGCCAAAGGTCAAAGCTGTGCCTCCACCAGACAGGTTAACATGGTAAGTGACGATGTCCAGAGAAAACTGCCGATGATGTGTTGAGTGCAGGCGCCCTTCTTTTTATATGAGGAGATAATGCTGCAGTATTTTTACTTGTGTAAGACGATTTTACTCAACCTAAAACCTGTTTTTTATGTGTTTTTGTTTGTCTTGCAATTTTCTCGTAATTTTCTATTTCCTATTTTATTGGAAAATGGTAATATTTTAGGCTTAATCTAAGTAATGTAAGCCAAGCTAACATTTGTTCGATCACCAGGTTTACACAAACACAAAACATTACAATTTGCTACCAATGTCCTGTGAACATCAGCAAAGCTACTGGCTGTTACCACGGATAAATTAGAAATTTTCTTTGTTAAGGTTGGATGTAGCTACTTCATTACAGTAGAAAGAGTACTTGTAATTTGTTATTCCCATCCCCCATTAAAACTTTCTTAATCAACTGTTTTCGTTCAACATGATTATTAATGGGTGTTTGTGCCGTGTAATTTCCAGGTATAAAGATGGCGTCCCTATCAAGAACAATTCCAGTTGTTACAAGATGATTAGTAACAACTTAATCATCACTGATGTGCAGCAGAAGCATGCCGGGGTCTTTACCATAAGTCTGAGCAACCAAGAGAAGGGGCTGCACAAGAATCTGAGCTACACTCTGGTTGTGAATGGTAAGCCACTGCCATAAAACTGATAATGACCGCTGATCCTAAGGAAATGAAACAGTGCCTTGGCTGTGGGCTGAGGCTTCTCTAGCGCTGCAGCCTGTAGTTGCTTCAGCCCAGTTCACTGGACGGCAGGTAGCAGCTTAGTATGAGAGGAATTTGGGGGCTTGTTGATTCCAGGGCTGGATTGACGTAGCAGTGGCAGCTGTTGTTGATTATTGGGGCTCTTTTGAAGGGGCTTGGCGCAGTGTGTAAATGGCCTGGGCTCTATTCTGCACACAGACTCCAGCCGCTCCAGACCCCTCCAGTCCCCTCCATTTATTTGCATCCTCACCATGTGTATATACAGTGCAACTCATATGAACAGTATGTCCTGTACAGTATGTATACAGCTTGAGGAAAACACAAAGACTGAGCATCTAAGACATCACTCGGATAATTGTAAAGAATACTAATAACATTTAACACTAGAGCTCATACATATTAGGGGTTACTGTGTTTGATAAAAAGGAAGTGGGGGTGCTATCCTCATTACATTCTTTACACATTATTGAGGAATCCCAATAGCGTGCCAAAAACTGGAAAAATCACCCCCCTCTTGCTTGTATAAGTTTTATTTATGGTCCTTGACTGTTCTGCCTCACAAAATTTAAATTCATTGGAATGACAAACATAAAACAGTCACACAAACAAAGTAAAGAGAGATTCCTGGCATCAATTAGGGAACTATCTTAAACTTTGTTCATCAGTTTTTTAAAGCTGTCACAGTGGTCCAGATTATGAGTAGGTTCTACATGACGTTGGTGTGTGTTTGTGGTGAGCTGCAAGTTTTGTGGTTTCCCAAGCTATGTTACTGCACAGCTTTGACTATTACAGCTGTTGAGAACAAAACAAATGGCGAAGTGATATGGGACCCCTCCTGAGGTGGCACGGGGACCTTTGCCTGTTGTTGATTACAGAACACATGGTTTATTTACTGACCTGGACACTGGGCACGGGCCACAGCGGCTCTTTTTTTGGCCTACAGCCCCAGGCTAGCCAATCATCCTGCCACCCCTCTCCTACACAGTATCTAAAGGACAATTAGTGTCAATGGCACCTTTTCATAGCCAGTAATCATGACTGCCATCCCTCATTATAAAGACATTATGAGATTCCACAGTGGGTTGTGAAGGTTGGTCTAACATGTGGTCTCTCTCACCATTTATCACCACTATCTCCTGTTTTGTGTGTGTGTGTGTATATTTATGTGCATCTCTCTTTCACAGTACCGCCAGCAATTTCAGAGGCGCAGCTTTCCGCTGTGGACATTCAGCCCTTCATGTTTGACAAACAGTATCAGCTAACCTGCACCGCTTACGGGTTGCCATTGCCAAACATCACTTGGTTCTGGCAACCATGTCACACAGATCCCACCTTTAAAAAGTGAGTCTCCATCTTACCTTCAAAGCAATGAAATGTTTAAATGAGATTATATGAATTTCATTGGCTCACCTAATTCTAATTTGTACACTAGTGAGCTATTTTTATATACATTACTGTACTGTAATATAGTGTATTTGAATTATACACAGTACAGTAATTTGAAAAGCATTAAAGTAAATAAAGTAAATAATTAAAGTAAATAATTTGAGTAAATAATGACGCTTTCTGTTTCATGACTATATATACGTATATATATTCATGTTCTAAATGTAGAAATGTCAGTTACAGTAGATGAACTATAATAAAAAATATAATAATCATAATTATAAACTTATAGTGATCAGTTTTATCCAGACAGATTTGATCACTTGAACCTGTTTCCACCGTATTTGTTCAGGTTACATGAAGTTTCTCTTTGTCCAGTTTCAGCCATGAAACAGTACTGTTGTTGTTTTTAATGTTTTTAAAACATAGAACTTGCACAGCTGTGTTGGAGGACAAAAATACATTTTGCCACAATATTGGAGTTGTATTAACAAATGCACAGGGCAAGCATCACAGACCCAACACTAGATAAGTATCAGGCCCAGACCCACCAGTCCAGCCTTGGGATCCCACTATAAAACAGATCTGCTTTGCCATATTTTGGGTCAGATCTGACTCTGGCCAAGAACGTGGCACATTAATCACAGAAATGCAGCCCTTGAGAACTGCCCTCTCCTTTGTGGTCAGTGGTTGTGTAGGCTGAAGGGGAAACAAGGGAGAGATATATTAATCTCCAATTCCCGGAGCTGTTACAGAGCTGAACAGATCTTAGTGTATGAGTGACTGTGCATGAATACCGGCCTGGTAATGAACCCACAAACAAGATGAACATTCTCTGACATCCAGGCTTGTCAATGACAGCAGGAGACATGTGAGTTGTAAGATCAGGAAAACAATGGGCCATTACCCTCAGGTTATCAGGCCCAAACACCGGTAACAAAAACAACATTGTGGACAGTTGTCTCCAAGAAAGACACTCAAAATGTTCACAAGTGCTTCACTCACATTATTATTAACTCAACAAGCAGTTTGTGTTGAGTTAATGCCAGATTCATGATAAAAATAGTGTAAGATTAGTTGGCTCAAAGCACCCCTTTCTGTGGGCCTAAAGATAATCAGAGTTGGCACTAGGAAAAGTGGCTGGACTGAAGCAGACAACTAATGAGACAGAGGAACAGCTATAGCCTGGTGGGAGGCCAATTGTGCAGAATGTTTGTTTTATACAGCCCTGACCCTGAAAAGTACCTGTCATTGTAAATCTAACACGTTGCCCTTCAAGATCATATCTGATCTGAATCTTTGGGAGTTTGGAGAGGGTAAACACACAATCTGGAGAAGGTTTAGAGGTGAGAGTAGCTCGCTTCCCTGGGTGTGGAGAGAGGCTCTTATTTTATGCCTTCTAATAAAGGTGGAAATATGGTGGTGTCTTTATCACCATGGCAGGTTGAGAAGTTATCAGCTATCTCTTGTTGACCGCCAAGGTCTAAGGATCAACCTTATCTCCTCTGGCCAGAGCGTTGGGGGCTTCCTGTACGAGGTGACGCATAGCACAGCCCTTCCTGTCGCTGTTGCCATTTCCTTCTCTGCCTCTCCTCTCATCAGGCTGATTGTTCCCCACCACAGGCAGCGAGGGGTTTGGGGGTGGGGGTCAAATCAAGGATTTCTCTTGGTTTTCTAACCCAGACAGGCTGATCTAAACCTACACTATGCACACATCAGTCTTAGAGTTCTTTTAAAACTGTAAAAACAATAAACAATATATTTTAATCACATGATCTAAACAGAGTCACATCAAGGTTCTCGGTTCAAAATTTAAATCTGTTTTTACACAAAGTGACAACATTAGCATATTTTCAGTTTTAAAGCGTTTTTGTCCCTCCTGCAGATGCATTGACAGTCCGAGTCAGCACAGCGAGCCCCTCCCAGTCAACATTGATGACAGGGGAAATTACTCCCACAACTGGATCAAGAGCATAAACTTAAAGCCTGAACTAGTCAAAGGAAAAAACAAGGTATGTGATATATGTGCAGTGTTTTAAATGTTTTTTTAAACAGCTGATATATGTCTACAATAGTTTGCTCACTGTGAAATGTTGACTGAAGAAATGTGTAGTGAATAACTGAACAGCACAATTTAAATGTGAACTGGATAAAACAAGATGTCTAGAGATCTGCCTGTAGCAAGGCCAAATTCAAGTAGAAATCTTCAATGATAAAGTCATTAAGTCATAAATCCTCACAGTACACTACAGTTTTTATTCATCTAACTGTGACTAAAACCTTTAAAATGGCCCTCATCATTATCTTTTGAAGAAATCGGCTTTGTCATTTATTGCTGCACTTAAAAAGATATGATTTATTCTTCATTATCAGGAAAATATGGGGAAAGGACTTCACATAGGATTTGCTAAAATAAAGTTGTAATATCGTATATTAAATACAGTACATGGAAGCATACAGTACCTACATAAATGCACTGGTTTTCATTTGGTAAAAAAAACAAAAAAACAACAAAAAACATTCCTATAAGTAGCAAGGTTTTGATGAAAGCAGCCCTGTCCTAAGAGGCCTTCACTTTTAAAAACCCATACCTGACAGACAGTTCATTTGTTCCTTCTCAAGTATAATACCCCCTCATTTTATAGTCTTTATGAAGCAGGTCTGCAAAATGAAGCCACTGCAGCTTCATCTTTTATTCTGATATCAATCTTTTTGGCTCTCTTAGTTCTAAAACCATGTAGACGGTATAAAAGCTATATGGCTTAAGCCATAAATAATCTAAAAGTCTGTTGTCACCTCTTGAGAAGAGTCTTCCCTCCACCGGTAACCTGTGAAAATCAGCCTCAGCGCTTATTTGATTGTTTGTTTACGTCTGGTTCTATTTAAGCGTATATTGCTGAAATAGTGCCTCATTTTTGACTTTGATGACGATCTATTCATTCGGTGATTTGAGCCGATAGATTGTCTTTCCATCTATGACTTTTTAAGAAACATCGAACACCATTTTCACATGCGAACAAAACGCCGTTTAAAGGGGAAACTGTAGACATTGCTGCAAATGTCCTTTGGGAGCTTGTTACTAAAACTGTTCACTCCAAGCATAATTTAGAGCAGGCCTCCACTGCCACGACAGAGTCAGTCTATAGGATTAGGTTAAAGAAACCCATTACAGCAGGCTGGGTCAAATTAGGGCACAAATTCATTGGCATACAGGTTTTCTACACAAAAGAATGTTATATTTTTGTTCAGTGCTTTCACTGCTTTTTTCCAGGTTTTTGGGTGATTAGTTACAGCCTTGATAGTATTCGAAATCCTATCACTTCTTTGCTCACCAAGTAATTGTCAGTTTGACGGTTTTCACAGGGCATCAGGTCTAATATGTGTCTGACATAAATAGGGAGCCGCTGCTTATTTACAAGTTCTCGTGGCCAAACGTTAGTGCTTTATGAGGGTTAAGACTAAGGGTCAATGATAACAAGCAGCAGTTTAAAAGAAGAGGGATTTGTTGGAAGTGAATTCCTCTCTGTCACCCCACATAAATCGTGTTGGCCCATGAATAAGAACGTAGTCGGGGCCGGACCTCTTGAGTGGCTCCCCTAAAGGCCTGGTAGAGAGGCAGTCTGGCCCGGGTCAAAATAGAAGGAAAACATTGGGAGAAGACATGGGCACAGAGGTCACAGTGTGTCTGGTCAGGTCACCTCTTAGGGACTCTGCACAGTCGTTTAAATGACTGTTTTGGAGCTCGAGTTACATTATGGTTTGTAAGAGGTGAAACATAATACCACAAGGCCACTCCATCAGCGTTTTGACAAATGTCATCGCACCATGACTTCGACAGTATGATATAATGTTATGGCACCTATTCTTTTTCATCAAGATATGTGTTTGTATGGTGGTCTTTGTAAGTGCTGTAACCTTGAAATTGTTTCATGGCTACAACTGTTTCTGTGAGAGTCAACACAATAGCTCCTACAACCCCAGGAAGTTTAGGCCATGCATACAACGCAGACAATACACCCACATCATTCACTCTCTTTGATGTAGGCTGACTGCCCCCAAAAAACAGATGTCACCACGAACACTAAACAGAACCCCATGGAGTCTGGCCCTCCCCCAAGTTGCACTTATTATTTTGTCTATTTAAGCTGTTAAAATGTTGTATTTGTGTGATGACAGAATTGAGTATGGCATTAGAACTGCTTTCCAGGAAATGACATGGAACCATGGATATAGATCTATAGCACAGGTCTCAAGGAGAGTCAGCAGGTTTTTATACTCCAGATGTATCCTTTCGTTAATGTAAAACAGACCAGACTCGGACCAGACTTCTTTCTTGCCTCTTACCAGCAAATTAATTCTGTGATGGTGATTGAAATCCCAAAAATAAATCACACTGAAATCTTAATTATGATCTTAAACATTTGTTGTTTATGTCAGCATTAATAATTGCCCTGTTGTTCCCAATTAGACTGCGAGTAAGCTGGTGATAGGAAAGGCTACTGTGTCAGGACACTACTCCTGTGTGTCCAAGAACGAGGCTGGCACCTCCACAATGACAATTCCTTTCTATGTCAATGGTAAGTACAAAGAGATCTCTAGACGACAGCTTGAATATCAATTATTGGAACTTTACAGTTGAGCTAAAAGTGCATGCAGAAATACTGTTTTACTGTAATTGCAATGTTCACTCTCCCGTGCCCTGGATTTCTCCTCATACATGTACAGTTCACACTGTAATGAATTGCAAGAAAAGGCAAGGAATGTGCAGATTGTATTGTGCAATAAAGAGACCAGAGGGGGGCATTAATTGAAACCATCTTTCACTGAAGCTGAACAGCTTCAGGGAGGAAGAGAGGCAAACATGTCCTGAGCCATATGGAGTACCATAATGGCACACTTTCAAAAAACAGCTACAAATAACTGCATTCCAGCTCCGGTGCGAGCAGGTCATTCTTCTTTCTCTGTTAGCCTACTGCTATGAGATTTTCCTTTGTTATGTACTGTATATCTGAGCATTTCCAAATGTTCCCAAAATGAATATCCACTGAGACAGTTATGTAATAATAGTCTGGATGAGGTGTCACTGCACTCGTTCACAGTTCATTCTGCAACACAGTGAATCACATTTCCTTAAAAGTTGAGTGAATCACATCGCCTGAAATCAAAAAATCAAAGGCTTAAGGATTTCATTTGGTAAGGGATGGAAGTAGGTGAAACAGTTTTTGATAAGAAGCCAGCTATGCAAAAATCATCTCTCACAGAATACTCAAGAGAAATCCTGCTCTTCCAGAGGTGGGGAAGATGAAGAATGATGGAATGCTGCTAAAAAAGAGGAAGAATTGTAATAACAGCTGTCTTCTCTTATGGAACACAGAATGCTTTCCAGCGATCTGAATAAACAAGCACAGTCTGGTCCCCCTGGGGCCCAAACTCAGCTTTACTCCAATTGGATGACTGCAGGAGCGCCATCAGCAATGCTGTCCACCGGCAACATGCTTCCAATTAACAGTGATGAAACAGGAAATAACTGCAAATTTGACATTCCTGGCTTTGCGACAAGCAGCTCTGTGACCAAAGAAAATAGTTTAAAATGGGATCTCCTGCCAGCAGGATGCATGTCTTTGTTTAATTCATGTAAAACAGATCACACAGGCCCCTCTTTATTTATATATGGTACCTGTACTTGACTCAGAGATAATTTTAAATGTATGTGGAGCTGAAGATGTTGTAGCATCTTCCTGATTGACCACATTCCTCTTCCTTGTCACAATAGATAAGCCTGAGGAAATTGCCATCTACCCTCGGACGGTCATTGAAGGGGATGATGTTACTCTGACCTGTTGGGCGCCTCGCTACCTCTACACAGACCTGCAGTGGCTTGATTCCAGGAATCAAACCATCACTTCCAACGTGTCCAGTCTGCAGCTCAGCAACTACTCCATTTCCCTTTCTCTCCACCTGCACAACGTGTCCCAGAACAACACTAAAGGTTACAAGTGCCAGGGGTATAAGATGCACAAGAAGGTTGTGCTCAAACCTGCTGCATTAACTGTGGATGGTAAGATGATATAAGAAACTGGTATTTATCATGACACCACTTTTATGAGTTGAAAATGAAGCTATACAATATGTTCCATGCTGCATAGTCACATAATATTAGTCATATCATGCAGCTATAGCTTGTAGTAACTGAACATGCTAGCTAACATCTACAGCTTAGCATGTCATTGTTTATGTTAGACTCTTAAAAAGCAACTGCACTTCTGATGAACCTCTTTTTTCCAGTGAGAAAACACCCGTGGCTGAGTCAAAATCTGACTAATCAGGATGTGAACAGTAGCAGCACCCTGATCCTGGCTTGCTTTGCCCTTGGGGTTCCACGTCCCTACATCATGTGGTACAAAAATGGGATTCCAGTAGAAAAAGGCCCAGGTAATCTTACAATATTAATGCACCAATGGGAAGAGAATGAATACAATATTAGTAGCAGCCTTACACTATGTGTAGCTCCTCTTATTTTAGTTTAAAGCGTCAATTTGCTGATGGAGCAAAGTCTTTTACATGATCTCATAACCTAAAAATGCCTTTTATTTGTAAAATGGCAAAAAAAAAAGGTTTTAACAATTTATTTAGCTTAAGTTTTGCTTCAGTGAAAAATAGGCAGATCTATAAAAATACGCTGTGCCACCTGATCTGCATAAACACAACCTCAGCTGCTCAATTCCTTCTACTTTTACATAACTTTGTTTTCAGCCACGAATTTACGAGCTCAAGCGCCAGATGAAAATAGCAGCTTTTGCACTATTCTCAGGCTGGACTTGCAAAATATGAAGCCCAAAGGTTTAAATGTCATGCTTTTTTTAACTTTATGATATCGTGTTAACTGAGGGTGTGTGTTGCAGGTATCACACTGGGAGAGGACGGCCTTCTGACCATTGAGAGGGTGAAGAAAGACGATGAGGGTCTGTATGAGTGCATTGCCAGCAATGTTTTGGGTGTCGCAAAGACAAGTGCAGTTGTCACTGTGCTCGGTAAGTCAGTCAGTCACCTTGAGCTAACACTTGACCATCTCAGTCAAGATTGGCATTAACCTTTCACATTTAGAGTAGTGTATACCAGTGTGCACTATTTTGTGCTAGCAGTCAGTCTGGTTTTGGATCAAATACCACACTGAGCTGCAGAGCCTCAGTATGTACTGTCTGTTCAGTCAGAACGTCTCAGAGGCCCTTTTAGACATGTTTTTCTGTCACCACTACAAATAGCTCTGACTTCAGTATGAAAAGTCTCCCTTAGCAGAAAATCTGTGGCTGCCAGGAATGCCAAATGAATTCTTTCTTGGGTTTTATGATCAAGCCTCTGGCTGAGGGTCCTTACATAGAGGACACGACCTCAGTGGACTGTTAAGAAGTCCACTAATTGACTGCTTCAACAGCCAGAGGACTTCAAACACAAAATAATTATACTGTATTAGAAGAGATCTACCATTGCATGTTAATTGACGTGCATGCACACGTGTAATGATGCTCATAAAAGTTTAATCGTCATGCAAACATTTTGTTCTTGATGTTGAACTTCACATCAATGGACGTTATCTATTCCAACACCATAAATCAAGAGATGGAAGCTACAAACGATACATATTTTGCTTCAGCAAAATAGTTAATCATTGCATGGAATAAAGCTTGCGAAAAGCTTTTGCAGATTCACGGGAAATGAATTTACAAAGTGTCGACATGGATGGTTGCGAAGACAGTGTTTGGAAGAAAACACTGTACAAAAAAATGTGGTATGCATGTCCCAAACAAACCAGTAATAAACACCAAAGTGTGTTTCCACTTGTTTTTTGTATACAATCTCTCAGAGAAAATTTAAAGAAAAAATAAATAAACATAAGAATGATGTGAAATAAAGCTCTCAGCTCGAGAACTCTCTGTTTGCAAATTTTCAACAGGCTGTTTTTTTCACATTCGCAGTTCTCCACAAATCCATGTCAATGTAATATGACAGTTTATGAGATCACAAGAAGTAGACTGTGATTTTTTTTACTAAAGAGGTCTGGTACCTGATGACGGTTCTTCTCTTCCCAGGGGACGAAGGGAAGCCAAACATTGAGGTAATCATTCTGGTGTGTACGGGAGCTGCAGCCACGTTCCTCTGGCTCATGCTTATCCTCTTTATCCGCAAGCTAAGGAAGGTAAGGAGTTATATTACTTGTTTTTCCTTAGAATCTGCATGGGATTAGTATTAGTATGTTGGAAGTTCAAACAGTCAAACAAGTGACATTGTGAATTTTTCATGAACTACATACCATTTAAATTGGCTCCAGCGACTTTATGGAAGCAACTGACTCATTGACTCATGCCTGTTGTGAAATAGGGTTTAATAGAAGGCTAAATTTAGCTAGTGTTTATCATTTCCACATTTCCGGATAATTGGGAAGTGCTGAGTACATTTTTGTATGTACCCTCAAAGGAGAACATAATGTGCTCATGCAAAGTTAAAACACGGAGGAATCGTTTCCGTGCCTTCAGCCCAGTGAAGCATGTGTTACGGGAAAAAACAGCAATAGTCGCCTTAACATTGTCACTGTTTACTGATCACTTGACGAATGAGATGTAAGTTTATAATTCTTATTATATTTTAATTCATATTCATCCTCTATCCCCTTTAGCAACCAGCTCACTACAAAATGGGACCATCCATTATCATTGATCCGGACGAGTGTCCCCTTGAGGAGCAAAACGACCTTCTTCAGTATGACAGCAGCAAATGGGAGTTTCCCCGCGACCGCCTTCGGCTCGGTGAGTGTCCGTCAGTGTGAATCTGTTTAATATTATCAGGTTTTCTGAAATCACACGCCCCATCTATAGGGGCAGATACACACTGTTTCTTACTACAAATGCGAATAATGTTTACGTTTATGATATTCGTAATCTTTTCTGCAGAGCTCAGGCTTCCCTTAGAACTTAAATCGCACACTAAAAATGCCCCAGATAGAATTTTCGATCGGTCATTGGTCACATTGAATAGGATGAGGCAGACCTTACAGAGTAAAAAAAATACTAATAATAATTTGTTTGCATTAAACCAAAACAAGACGGACCAGGAGCCCATACATAGAAACATATTTAGAACCACAGGTGACACTTGTTAAGTACATGTTTATAAGCCGGTGATTTCGGCTTAAAGGTCGCTCATGGTAAGGACACATACAAAGCCACGTTAGAAATAGGTGTCACGCTTCTCAGCAGCCGGTGAGTAGGGTTATTAATTATCTGTGACCTGCGCTGTCATCCCGTCTTAAGTGAACAATACATTTTCTAAAAACATTGCCTGGTGATCCGAGACCCAGCATGTTGTTTTAATTACAGGGCCATAGCTTGACTGACAGAAAACCCAGTCTGATATTGGTGCCCCAGGGACAGGACGCTTTAATGTTGGCCCCCTCACCAAATACCTTTTTCTTTTGCCAGGGAAAACTCTTGGCCACGGAGCTTTTGGAAAAGTAGTGGAGGCTTCTGCTTTTGGAATTGACAAGCTCTCAACCTGCAAGACCGTTGCTGTTAAAATGCTTAAAGGTACAGTGCATACATTTATCTATGCATACATTTTTACTCTGCAATAAACTCCAACATTATTACAAGAGAATTTTATTGTGCGTAAAACCTCTGGCTCTTTTTTTTTACGCAACTGTTTTTTTTGCCCACGTTGTCCCCGTGGGGGTTCATACTGGAAGAGTCCGCTGCTCCAGATAGACAGGCCAGCGTTAACGTCACACCATTTATATTGTTGTATGGGGAGCAGATGAATAACTGCTATGTGTAACCTTAGTGGGAGATTTATTTCTTGTGCAGAGCTCCAGAACCACATGTGACTGCAATTAATGTTTGTATGGAGTATCTGTTCAAAGCAACGCATGCAATGTCTGTTCCTCACAAAGTGCATTTAGAGGTAAAGGATAAGACCTCTAACCCCGTCCTTGATAAAGTAAAGGAGTGTATGCAGATCTGACAGCTCAGATCTGACTGTCCACGATGTAGCAGGTGATGAAGGGTTCAAAAGTGTAAGGCACAAGTACAAATTGAGCTTTAAAATATAGTTTGTATTCCCACTTTTTAGCGATTCTGACATTTGGAAACAATCTCTTGCGTTCAGCCTTGATTTTAAAAAGGACGTATTTATCATCCAGTTTCAGCATCTTTCCAGAAATTCACAACAAGCTATAAATGTTGAACCAAAACGAAAACAGGAAAATGAGGAAAGGGTAGACTCATAATTATATAATTCAATGCAGCTTTATGTGTGAATCAGATTTTTGAACAAAAACAAAAAATCTGCAGTGCTGAAGAAGCAAAGCGCTGTCCTACCAGTGATGGGTGATACGAAGGTAATGCATCAGTGAGGATGGAAAATACGGCAGTTGGTAAGATATAGTGGTTACTGCGATTGCATTAATCATGCCTCAGCATAAATCACAAGCTCTCTGAGAGGAGCAGACTCTCTGGCTCTTGTTAGTCTTAGGTCAAATTTAATAGAAAGCAGCAGGTCTCCTCAAATTGACCGTGGTTCAGTTAAGAGGCTCCCTGACTACGTTCACTTTTATCTCATAAATATCTATTTGGACAGAACATCATAAACCCAAAACTCTAAATCTTGATTTCCATAATTCAAGCTATTACATCATTACATCAGACATGTCATTCGACCACTTCACAATTTGTTTCTATAATTTTGTTGGGATTTATCTTTGAGGATGTCCTCCATCAAAAGCAGGTTCATGTCACTGGACATAAAGCACCATGTTTCCATCATAAGAAATGAACTGGATGTTATTCTCCAGTAAACCAGATACAGATTCAGACGTTGATTATAGTATTATATATCAATGTACAAATACTTTATTAAAATATATGTTTCTGTTAACAGTTAACATACTTAACTCTAAGTCTAACTAATCATTTTCATTTTTAAATTGGTTTAAGGGATTTTCACTTAATTTCTGAGGTGGACACAGCAGCAGCAGGAACACACTAACCGTAATTATGACCACTGTACTTTGAGAATATGTTTCCAGTAATGAAAAGAAAAAGAAAAAAGAAGAAAATGCTTATAAAATGTCCCTTTAAGTCAAAACAGCAATTTAAAATTAAAGTACCTTTTAGGAAATTTCCGATTGTGTGGTGTTTCACCTCGAAAAATGTACATTTTTGTGAAATTTTGCATTATTGTAAAATCATGAGCCCTACACAAATGGCAAACTAATATTAAAAGACATAAATTAATCTTCGGTTAAATATTTATTTCATTGCAGCTTTGCAGATTTATTAAGCAGGCGTTCACACATGAAAACACCACATGATCACAGACCTATTTTAGTCCAGGAGAATGGATGTGCATGTGTTTATCCTTAAACATGAGCACAGATTGGAACTTCTTCTTTTTACATAAATCTAGAATGAATTGTCCTGAGAAACAAACTCATTTTGATTAATGTCCTCCATCTTTGCTTTATAAAAGTGGAAGTGCTTTTTAAACACATGTGATTAAAAGAAATCATATTTTCTTGTGTAATGTATATTCTTCCTGTCAGGATGTTTAATGATACACCAAACCAATACTAAACAAGTTCTGTATGTGTTTATTTTATTATAGGAGGTGCTACATCAAATGAGCGTAAAGCTCTTATGTCAGAGTTAAAGATCCTGATCCACATTGGCCACCACCTGAATGTGGTCAACCTGCTCGGAGCCTGCACAAAGCCTGGAGGTGAGCTTGTTGCACAATGTACTCGTAATGTTTGGATATTAATTTATCGAAAATTGAACAAACTCTTTAAGGAAATGACTATTAAATTACTGCTAGATAACTTGTTGAAGTGTCAGTTTAAGTTTAAAATGTCATCTGTATCTTTCAGCCCTTTCTTTTATCATAAGATATAGTATTGATTGTAAAAAATATACGCTCTGAACAGGCCCACTGATGATGATTGTCGAGTTCTGCAAGTACGGCAACTTGTCCAACTATCTGAGAGGCAAAAGGGACGACTTTATTGTCTACAAGGTGAGTCACAGGTTTCAAGATTTAGACTTTCCGATACTCTTGTTTTCTTATCAGTGTAGCTGTGAACTTGTTCGCTCAGTGAGCAAGGAGTGACTGTTTTGACAGCCACGTAGAAAAGTCGTATCAGCAGCATTATTTAACCTCGTCTGTTTTAACATGATAAATGTGTGCTGGTCAGAGCCAGGATGGTAAAGTGGTGTCATCGGGATCAGGCTGCGAGCTGAGCGAGCTGATGAAACGCCGCCTGGAGAGCGTGGCCAGCACCGGAAGCTCAGCCAGCTCCGGCTTCATCGAAGATAAGAGCTACTGCGACTCAGAGGAAGAGGAAGAAGGTAAAGGCCAAGCAAGTCTTACTTCCCTTCCACCCTTTTGCTCCTTCCCCCTCTGTTTGTCCCCACTGGGGTCCCCCTCCTCCTCCATCTCACCTCTGCTCCACCCGTCCTGCACTGAAATGAAAGCTCTCCTCAGATTGTTTTCTATCCCAACTCTGACGGGACATTTCCTCCCCCTGTTCAGCAGTACAATCACCTCAGCAGCAGCCACTGTCACCCCACTGAGCGTAGGGAGGCGTCTGTTTATTTCCTGTCCTGACCCGACTGATGCTTTACTCCAAGGCTCCAGCTTTGGCCCTGCACGTCGACCATGTTGATAATGTGTTATTTCTGGTTTGATTAGATGTTTACTCAGGTGGGCCAGTGGAAGGACTCCTCATGAGTTCCTCCCTGAGACCCCCAACCAGCATATTAGGCCACACGTTTCACCCAACATCTGAAAAATAGGTGGAATTGTAATTTGTTTTTATCTTTCATCCGTAAAGGATGTTTTAAAGACAGAGTGTGTAGGAGGAGATTCTACGTGACAGGATGGATGGTGAAAATGACGTGTTACAGTCTAAAACTTTCCCCATGGGAGTCATTACTGCTTCGTTTTATCTGATTTATCTGACTGGTTCTGCAAGCTGCTGATCACACTAGACTGCATTTCAAAGCACACCTAAGCTTGTTTGTGTAAAGGCCATATAAGTAGTGAATAAAAAAGCATCTCACTGGATTTTCTTTATGTGTTGTTGTGTCTCACAGAAGCTGAGGATTTATATAAGAGGGTCTTGACACTGGAAGATTTAATTTGCTACAGTTTCCAAGTTGCAAAAGGCATGGAGTTCTTGGCTTCACGCAAGGTATTCTCTTCTTCATATCAGTCACTTAAAGGGTATTAAATCTGACTATGGAAAGCAGTTTACTTCATCAGTTTCATTTGGTTTTCTGCGGAAGTGTAATCTTTAAAAATAAAAAGTCACTTTTATTTAGATCAGGACAGTTTAATTAGATACGGTGACGAACACTGTGCTCAGTCTTGTTAAACTGGTGCATTAAACCAACCAAGTCAGTAATGTCCAAACGGAAGCAAACTGATTCACACTCGAAGACTTTCTTTTAAAACTGCTGCGCATACAGTTAATGTGGAAATATTCTGCATTGTACATGGATAGACATCAAATGGCATCTTTAAGAGATTTGGTTGTTATTAAGGTTAACTTGTTTCAACTTCAAACATCTGTTTCTTGTAGGTCAAGTCTTATATGGAATTTTAATCTAGAACTCGTTCATTTTTTTAAGTCATTCATACATTTGAGAGAGCGGATGGAACTGATTAGAGAATGAAGCCATTGTTCCACGTAACCTGTTAGAGACCATTTCTTAGCTCGGATATGGAACACATCATTTCCTATTTTAATATCTCTGATGACTTGACCATGTGTTGCTCTGCAAGAGGCCATGCATCATGCATTATATTATAGCACACAGAGCACTAATTATGGACTTGGTTACATGCAATAAACCTGAACTTGTACATATCAGTGTCGTGTTGGATAATATTTCTTTTCTTCCCTCATTTCATTAGTGCATCCATCGTGATTTGGCTGCAAGAAACATCTTACTTTCTGAGAATAACGTTGTCAAGATTTGTGATTTTGGACTTGCGAGAGACATCTACAAAGACCCGGACTATGTGCGCAAGGGAGATGTAAGTTTCATTTCATCTCATAGTAATTTCTGTAAATGGATGGGGAGTTTTTTTCAAGCAAATAAGAAAACATTTAACTCAATTTCTTTGTGTTTTCATTAAGAGAAATCATGCACAAATGATTATCTACCACTGAACTGACAGAAAAAACAGGACAGTGTTTCTCCTAATAGTAGATAAACTGTTCCTCCAAGAATTTTACTGTATAATTAATGATGTTTCTGGTAAGTGAAAGTTCTACACAGATGACAAAATGGAGTCATGATTTTCATCCTGTTAACCTGTTTGTAGGCTCGACTGCCGCTCAAGTGGATGGCACCCGAAGCCATTTTCGACAAGATCTACACGACTCAGAGTGACGTTTGGTCCTTCGGTGTTCTCATGTGGGAGATCTTCTCTCTGGGTAAGTTCCATTTGTCCATGTTGAGATGTAGATTCAGATGAAGTTCACAAGAAGTAATTATCTCTCACACAGGAGAGAAGAGGATCTTACGTAAAAAGCAGACATCCAAATTAACCCAACGACCCATGTCGACATAAGAAACCTTGCATACAGTTAATACAGTGAGATGAAATGAACATTAATGAACAGTTGTAAGAGGAATAACACAGAGAAGCAATCTTGACAACATTAACACCACTGGTATAGTAAAAGGAAATGTCAGATACAAGTCGAAATAATCCAAACATTGACATTCAGTTCACATTTTATACTTTCTGTTTTTTTTATATTGGATTTTGTTATAAGAGCTGTTCAGTGAGAGAACAGCACTAGCTTAAGGGACTCATTCTGTGTCTCTGCTATAAAACCTCACAAGACGCACTGGGTAATAACTGTCTTCTTGCACAGTGTAATTGTTTCTTTGGGACAAAAAGCTTGGGCTTGCATTATTAGCCTGTGAAAACTATTTTCATGCCCACTTGTGTAAAAACACTCAGTCGGACTGTGATTTTTAGTACAAGCGTGAGGCATTAAAATGACACAACACCTCCTATTTAAGCTGTCCGTCTGTTCCCAGCTGGTAACAAAAACTCACTGTAGCCAAGCACCCAGATCAGCGTAAATGTGTGGCCCTGCTGTGAAACCACTGCAGCCTTTAAGACAGCATTGTGTGTCGGTCCATGGCTGCCTATGCACCATGACGCAGAGCTCACCGCATGTTTCTATAGCTGGACTCAACATGACATACTGTATGTTCAAACACCACTATGGGACGTGAGAGACAGAAAGGACCTTGAATGGATGTGTGGCTATACTCGACTTTCTGACTGTGCTGCCTTTGAGCCTCTGTTAGTGAAAAGAAAAGTGTGTCAAATTGTATAACCTTTAAAATGTAAAGCTGACGTCACTATCGTACTTCCCCCTCTTTCTTTTCTCTGTGTCTCTTTATGTCTCTTGGCACTTTCTCACCATATGTTTCATTAAAGAAACACTTATACATCTGGGTAGTGTTAGCAGAAAATAAATCTGGAAGTGACGATGCAAGCTGAACCAGAAAGGTGGCTAAGATGTGGTTTTTGCAACCTGATCATATTTGGAGGTCAAAAGTTTCAGGGTAACCCAAGTGTGTTTTGCAGAGTGAATGTGACATCATTTATGAAAACAATGGACGATTATATAGAATCGGAGTGAGAGAAGTGTTAACTCATCACAAACACTTTTGTGATGTGTGACACTATTTATGCAAACATGTCATACATTACTTTATGACACAATACAAGTTTACACATTTGACAGAATATACTATAGAAATAACACCAGACAGTATACATAAAAAAACATGTAGAAAAAATGAAAACTGAAATTACAAGATCTCAGCATGTCGTAATCTGTCAGCTTAGATGAAAATGGAGCATCATCGCTGCATGTTTTCCATCATGGTGACGTAATAAAGTCACGACTGGTCTTTTTATGTACACCCAGTAACTCTTTGATGACTCCTCTGTCTTTCCTCACTTAGGTGCATCGCCATACCCTGGTGTCCAAATTGATGAGGAATTTTGCTGCAGGCTGAAAGAGGGGACCAGGATGAGAGCACCAGAATACTCTTCCTCTGAAATGTGAGAATTGTTACTTGCACTTAAAGGTTTTTTAAAAAAACAATGGTACTTATAAAGTAAAGGGAACAGAGAGTCTTACATGTAGTGAGCGGTTTCCTCTCAGAAAACAGAGATAACCAGTAAACTCCTCTCATGTGTGCAGCTCAGAGGATACTTTGTTTCGTCCCTCTCTTTGTGGTTGTACCAAAAGATCAGGGGTACTTGATAAGAATCAGGGGTAATTCTACTCTTAATGCTGCAAATGGAAACATTAGCCCCTGATTAACTCTGCGGCGGTGAGCTTGAAGCTATGAATGTTTTCTGATTGACAGCCGTGCAGCTGTAACTGGGCACCACATTTGAAGGAAGTATCTGGGAACAAAGCGGATGTTCCCCCAGACAAGAGAGCCAGAGAATAGATCAGTTTTGACTCGTGAATGGTGCCTGAAGAAATATCTGTGGGAGAACAGGCGGTCTTCTTCTTTGGTATCAGTGCTGTCATTCAGTGATTCCTCTGAACAGACCAATGTTGTTTTTGTAATAAGATTACTGCAGCTCTTCTGTCCAGTGCATGAGCTCTTAAGAAGCCAATCCAGACATTGCAATCACACTCCGGGATCTGCAAGATCGGGGTCTCCCTCCAACAAGGCTGCATACATCGAGTCTGGCTTTAATTTAAAATGACTCATATCATCAAACTTTACAAATCGCATTTGTTTTAAATGTATAATACTGTCCTCCTGCTTAGTAATGATGTGGTATCAAAAGGTCCAGACTTTTAAAGTATCTTGTGCCAAGTAAAGCTAACTGAATGAATTTATCAGCTTTGCAAAGGAGACACTGATTGGAAATGATACACAAAATGTAATCCAGATTGGAGTGTTCAGTCAGACCAATGGATCTGTTGACACAGACCTACTGGTGCCAAGAATCTCGTGTACTTTTCATTGTGGTTCAAGCACATTATATATTTTGCATGCGTATGACTGTGAGGTCTGCCTCTAATTTAAAGCCAAGATAAAACCTGCTGATACCATCTTAAATGGGCGGCACAGTAATGCACTTGGAGTCAGCGGGGTGAATCCCTCTGATTCCCTTCAGAGGCCTGCAGTTGATCACGTCACGTGTAGGCCACAAGGAATAACACCTTGACTCTGGAATTTGGCAATTTAGCGGATGCTGCTCAGAGAGTAGGAGGACAATAAATAGGATGCTCACTTCCCGTCCTACTACGGTTGCACAACGCACAACAACAAAGTAGTTCATTTCTACAGAAGCCCTCCACTCCCCTACACACACACTCAGAAACGCCACACTCCCTCAAGACCCAATACATGCAGAAGCCGGCTATTTATTGTCATTACAAACTTGGCAGGAAATGTGGATTAAATTGTGCAGTCATACAATGTGTCTACTTCCCCCCTCGATAATATGAATGAAGGCTCTGATCATGCTCCCCACATCCTGTCACATTACGAGGACTACCACCTGGCCGAGTATAGTCTACATTCATTAATGTGGGACTCACAACCACTCTGCTTTTTTCAGTCAGGCCTGACAACACTGAGCGGAGTGGAGGAGGTGCCCTGTGCAGAAACAGAGAGAGAGAGATGGGAGTTACATACAGCGGCAACAGGCCAGCTGCTCTTTACAGTTGTTTTCTTAAAACTTGGGATTGGCCAAAAATGATGCCAAAAGGGAATCGCGAAGACTGTGTTTGCACAAAACCTTAGAGGCATCCCTCACTCCCACATGCTGCGAACACAGTTTCAGCAGCAGTCGTGGTGCTTGGTTTCTAAATTCCTCTACAAAATGAGACAAGGCATGAAAACTCACATAAAGGTTCTGAATCTTCCCACATGCACATAGATGCTGACAACTTGTCAGAGAGCTGAAAGGGGCTGTGTGCGCTCCAGGTTTTTACACCAAGACCAAAGGGGAATCAGATACAGTCCAAGAGGTTTAGGATCTATGAAAACAGAGAACGGTATGTACAGAACGTCAGAATATTTAGATGACAGTCAATTTAGAGGTGGACCAGATGTGGTCGTTCATGTGCCAGTCTTGAAATATGAAAGAATGCCAACTCTCTGGCAGTCATTTTTTCCAAGAAACCAAATGTGGATGACTTTTCTGAATTTATAATACATAAATATATACGTTACTCTTGTTGTCAGCATTATGAACGGCCTTTCCAGTATGCTGAAGGTTTGTGTGTATCGTTTTTGTTTTTTTTTTCATTGCTTTATTTCTTCTTTGTTCCTAGCTATCAGACCATGTTGGACTGCTGGCAGGGGGAGCCACAGGAGCGACCGACCTTTACTGAGCTGGTGGAAAGACTGGGAGATCTGCTTCAGGCCAGTGTGCAACAGGTATGATACACACACACAATAAGTCAACAAATAGAAAGCTTCTGGATTTGCAAAATGCATCACTATCAACAATAGTGTGACAACGATTTTATTTTAAACAGCTGCTGAGTTTTAGTTTGAGCGTAAAAGGTGATTATTCCATACGAAACACATTATAAAGGAACACATTTTCTCAGTGACATTCTCAGAGAAAACAAAAACATCATATTTTAATTCCAGTAAAACATGTTTAGAGTATTAGTTCACTAGTAACCTGGATGAGTCAACTATACAGGAAGCAGCAACCATAAGAAGATGCAGAGCAGCCTTTAACCCAGGGGAGGGTTTAGAGTCACAGAGAGGGGAAGTAACACTCAACACAAACACTTGGCTCACTTTGAAATGGCACCATCACCCTCGTAAGAGGAACTGCACTCGAAAACAAATGGAAAATTATGCCATTATTGGTGCGACGCAAGATAAGGTTTTCTGACATGACTGGCAAACTGTTTGAAGTTTTTAGATTTTATAAGAAAGTATGAAAGCTTTACATCTGTTTTCGGAAAAGCAGAAAATCCACGGTGCTCAGACGTTCAACCAAGTGTGAAAGTGTGTGTGTGAAGGTGCTCTGCGGTGAGGAACTCAAAACGTTCAAAAAACAGGGTCCAAGGGTCCAAGGCTCTCCTCTGACAAAAGTTAGAAAGCCTACTTTATAGTGAAATTTTAAAAACACAGATTATGCTTATGTATATTAAAATGGAGCTCATGCCATTATTTTGTTCAGATTGTACTTAATAAAAGGAAAAAGGAGCTCTATGTAACTTTTCTGCAAAGTCTACACAGGATATAAAGGAGATTAAAACAAAGTTACACATCACATAACATGATGAACACAAATGCACATGTGGATGCTATCCTCGTGTAAACAGTTGACTGGACTGGACAGAGAGAACAGTGGAGGGACCGGACTCATTAATATAGATGTTATTACAGTGCGGAAAGGCTGGTTTCAGACTCTGCCGACTCCACCAACATCATGAACATTGTATAGGATTTATTACCCATGACCTTAGTTTCTCTGGCCGCTCGCCATGACCTGTGGATGTGTGTGTTTGTTTAACATACACACAGCTTCAGCCATGAATCTACTTAAGCCTCTCTCCTCTCGTAATCTGCATCACGAAGGCGACGAGGCTCTTCACTTACATGTTCTGTCTTTCTTTGATTGATTCAGGAGGGGAAACACTACATACCCATCAACACAGCGCTGTTGGCTAAAGTAGGAGACCCGTCCGCCACAGTGCCGTCAGAGGAGACGCCCACGCGGCCCGTCTCCCACCGCGACTCAGGGAGCACCTGGTGAGACCAAGGCTCCTTGTTCATGTGCTGCTTTACGTAAAACAGACATATGAAACTTTAATGCACTTGGATAGATGATTGATTTTTTTTTACTGTGTTGAGTTTTTGTTTTGTTACCCTCCCCTATGATCATTGCAAGACATTCAGAGGACATAAATCACCTTATCTTAAAGACATGTAAACCTATTCTCACTTTGTTAAAGATCAACAGTCTGAGTCTGTTTTGCAAAGGAAATTAATAAATCATTTTCCTGATTCGCGCTGAATAATATCCAAAACAATCATTGTTGCTGTAGCACCGAGACTAAACTCCACCAGGAGAACATTTAGGTCTGACCTGAGGACAATAAGAGGCCCAATTGGCACATGATAAGAAATAAACACATGGACGCATGATGGCCAGACAGTTTTCAGTACTGGAATTTCCTCCAAAACCATAGAGCCTGCTTCTAGATTCATGTCCACTTAAAATAATATTTGTTGAGCTCTTGGGTTTTCACAGGTCCTCCAAGTGTGTTTATTGAAAAGGTGCTGAAAAGCAGTAATGACAGTTACCCCTTGAGCTAAATTAAGCTGCTGTTTTAGCCACTCCGTTGAAATGTAAAGTAAACAAGGTGTGTTTTCAAAGGACATTGTCATAGATGTTACACATTGTTGATCCAAGTGATTATGTTCCTGCGGTTTTGTTGCTGAACTTTGCCTTTTTGACTCCAGTGTAATCAAAGGATTCTTCAAACTGAAACTGAACGTTTTAAGGTGCTTAAGAGTCTTACTCTGGAAATATTTTTCCTTGCTAGGAACATTAAAATCCGTCCGGCCAGTGTGAAAACCTTTGATGAGGTCACTATGGACATTGGGACCCATGAAAACCACGAGGTGAGTTATTCACGACACTAAACCATCATCAATACTCAATCTTTTTTAATCGAGCAGTAGGAGGTGACATGGCATTAAAGAAGAAACTCCATCTAGAAACCTGATTGAACTTGTAATATGCATTAGTTAATAGTAAACTTCTTACAAGTCCTAATAAGCTGCTTATTAACATTTCTATATTAATAATATTAAACTGTTTATAGCATCCAAAACCATGTATTGTTAGATATAGATCGTAAGACATTAAAACAACCTTGTTAACAGTTAATAGAATGTTAATAAAATAATACATCCCTGTGTTCTTCATGCTAAAAACCTTTTATGTGTATAGAATTTTTTTTATTCACATTTTGTCAACCTTGACAACATGTAGAGCTCATCCAAGGTAATAAAGTACCGTATAAATGGAGTCCATGTAATAAAGGATTTATTTACCTTAATAAGGCATTGTTCATGCGTTACAACCAGTTCCTGCAAAAAGCATAGTTACCTGTTACTAAGTACATAGTTAATTGTTAATAAGTGCATAGTTAACTGCTAGTAAATGCATAATAAAGTATGTATTAATATTAATAAGGAAACATTTTAACAACATAATAGGTACTGTATATGTTTAGGCTTTTATTAATGTTTTATTAATGTTCTTAACAGTCAAACTGTGTCTTCTAAGTGTTTGTTAAGGTCTTATAATCTAATAATAAACGTGTTTACGATGCTATTATTAACACTTATATTGTCTTATGAGCACACAATAATGATAATAAGCACCTTATAAAGGCTTTATTACCTATTAACCCTTATTACAAGGACATTCATTTAAAGAGTTACCATTTTTGTATATACAGTAGTCACTTCAGATGATGGCATCATAATTAATCCCCGTCTGTCGATGTCTCCATCATTGACAGGGCGGTCAGTCCGACAGCGGAATGGGCCTGTCCTCTGACAACATGAAGACTCTGAAACGCTTAGAATCGTTGGCAGGCCGACCTCTGAGCATCATGGCTCTGGCGTAAGTACACTGCACCACACAGCACCCACTTAAACATGGCCTGGAAGTGACACATCAATACACAAGTACGCCGAAAAGACCACAAAATACCTGCTTAGAAACCTTCCCGCCGTGCTGGAATGTAGACGCTATAACTGTCGTACAACACACACAAAGTTCCTTCTGCCTTGAAAAGAAACCAGCAGCTAGTTTTCCCTTTGTCTGGAGAAAGCCTGCATGAGGGAGAGTGGCACAAAGGAGATGTGGCTGAGATAAAGCTTGAAGGTGACAAACTGAGCACAAAAGCAAAGTGGGTGCATTACTAGAGGTTCAACTGTTTTAAGACCGCACACTAAAACCCCTTTGTTTTCACACAGTTTGTCCTGAATGAGACACCTCCCAGTGTGATTCAACTTATGACTCACGGCTCCCCGCTATAATCCACAAAATACACACAATAAGTGCACAGAGTGACGTCAGGCTGCAGTATATATATTCCAAAATCCTGTGGATCCTTTGATGACTTTAAGGTGTGGATCCTTCCAGGGCAAACCTGTCATAAAACAAAAACACGGCGACAATATGTTCTCACTTTAGAGGTTCTTTAAGGTTAGAGACAAATCTGAGTCAAATCTCTGTAAATCTTTTTCTCTGTAGGTGTCTCAAGGCTTACGTATTAAGTTCTCAGCAGCCAGTGGCAGGGTTAATTTGCAGGGTCATACCCTCGAACTCAGTAATTACACTTAAACTTCATGGCATTGCTTGGCTTTTGTCTGCACAGTGGCAACTATTAATACACCTTTAAAGTATTTTTGGCTTTCACTGAAGAGATTTAAAGGAGGAAAATGGCAATAAACTGCTCCAAAGCAGATCTTCATATGCCCCAAATCTGTTAAACTTGAAAATAGGACATATAAATCATTAACAGGGAACACGTAACCCACTGCCGTGGAAGTAACTCATTAAACACATTCAGCACATTTAATGTCACCCTCTGAAGCACTGTAATTAATTAACTGTTCGCACCCAGTCGCAGTTCTTTTTCTGCTCAAAACTCAAAACTCGGACAAAGAGCCAAAGCAGTGGAGCGTTGATACAGGCCTCGTCGCGTTATCAGGGCCTCTGCCATGGCTAAAAGAATCAGCCCAGGCATGCAGAGAATGATTTATATTTGGAGGGGAGGACTTCCTTGTTGTGCAGCCACTCCATCACTGCCACCTTTGAACTCAGGAGGGTTTACAAGGGCCTCCGTCCCCTGTTAGCGAGAGCTCTGCCCTCCTTTTGTTCAGCAGAGCTCCACCTGTTGCTCCCACAGTCTTCATCCCTGCCTTCTCACAGTCACTATCAAACAAGTCCGTTTGTAGCAGGAGCTGAACAATATCATCAACGTTGTTACCTCAAAAAAAAAAAAACCATCATTACTCGGTACCTGACTCGGTTTGTTTCCTGTCGCCACATGTACAGTACGACCCCCCCCCCCCCTCCGTGTTCACCACTAGCACGGCAACGCTGCACTACTGTTAAGTGTTTTTTAATGCCCGCTTTAATTGGTATTAAAAAACAGTTAACAGTGTACTTTAACAGGTACTTATCCATCAAGACAGCATTCCAGTACAGAGGCGTCACTTACCCCCACCGGGCGCTGACCCTTTAGCCTCGAGAGAGGAGCCCTGGCAACCCCTAGCAACCGCCAAAGACAATAGTTGGCAATTACTCATATTCTGAGCATCAAATGAAGCAGAAACGCTCAGGATGATTGATTACATCATTTGTGAAAGAGGAAACGTTTGCCCGATTGTACAGCTTCACAAAGGGTATTTCTTATATTGGGTTCATTATGAGAACATTTAACTTTATCAAATTAAGACAAGTGCCACATTTCATTTACAATAAGTCGTATTGAGCAGTTTTTTTGTTCCCCGCTGACTGAACTCATTTTCACCCTGACTGTTTCATTTCAAGTTAATAGTTAAACCATCAGAACAGGATGTCACAGCGCTGCCGAGTTTAGTCTTGTTTTAGGAGTATTTTTTATTAAAAAGTGTTTTAGTGCTTTAATGTTCATGTTATCGTATCATATATAGAATAATATTAACGTATTCATTGTTATCCAGCGAAGTGAGTGATTGGAACACCGCAGAACATTTTCATTAGGGGTAAAATATGGTAATATATATGGTATATAATAAACATAAAGCTGGAAATAATTCAGACACTATCGGTTTTGTGTATGTGTTGTGTAAAATAAACATGTTTTGTTTTTCTGGAAGCTATTGACTGCATTTATACCAAATTACAAAATACAAAATAACAATATCATTATTAAATGACAATTAAAACCTTGAATAATGCAAAGAAAACGTCCATATCCTTTTTTTTAAACAACACAAAAGTAGTGTGTTAACTTAGGAAGTGTTCACTAATCAGTATTAGGTGGAATGATCCTGATTTTCCATCGTAGTTTCATTGCTGTTGGTGTTTTATGCCACTTCTGAGGCAAAAACACAAGCAGCAGCTCAGCTTTGTTTGTGACCATCCGTCTTCCTCTTGATCACATTCCAGAGGTTTTCAAAGAGGTTCTGGTCTGGAAATTTGCAGTGGTCTCTTAATTTTTTCCAGAGCCGTATATTGTGTACTGAAGTTTGCGTATTGACAAAAGCCCCGACACGTCGATTGATCACCGCGTCGGCCGCAATGATTGTGTTGTATCTGTTGTGTTTTCCTTTGGGTTTTTTGGGTTTTTTTGTTTTTTTTTATAGAAGGTCGATTTTGTGCTTCCATTACCTATACTTTTCACGGCTGCGTCTCTTCTGTTGCGACGCTAAGAGAACAGGAGCTCATTCTTGTGCGTGGACGTTTAGTGACAGATTAGTCTGGGAGCAGCTTTAAGCGCGTTGACGCTTACATTGTTTGGCTTTGTGTTTTTCAGGATGAAGGCGGTGAGTAAGAGTAAAGAGTCTGTGCTGACTGACACAGAGAAGGAGAAGTTCCCTCCGACCGTTCCCTCTCTGGACTTCAGCCTGGATGACTCAGCCCTGGATGCTGGTCTGGAATGTCACAGCCCTCCGCCAGACTACAACTACGTGGTGCGCTACTCCACTCCTCCTGTGTAACCTCCTGCCACACCGCCTGGACACTGACTGACAGCCTCCAGGCCTTCGTTCTCCTCTGTTTATCTGTGGACTGAACTATAGCAAAGTTTTGAGAGGAAAACACACGAGATGGCCTCTTAATGTGTGTTAGAAAGGATGCTCTGAATCGACTCGTGAACCTCCAGGGCGCCTGCTGTTCAACAAAGGGAAACCTGTAGACTTGTTGATTCTTTTCCAGTTTTCAGACGTTAATGCTGCTGGTCCCGTCAACACCCACTGTGATTTGTCAAACAGCTGAAAACAGGCTCAGGTATTTCTTTAATCTACTGTGAAAACAAACCACATTCATTCAAACTTCACCACAGATTTGAACGCAATCCAACCGTGTGTTAATGAAGATCAGAAAAAAAAAAAGCCGATAGCTGACACTTTTTAAAATTTATGCTGAGACTATTTTATACCCGTCGAGGCTCTTTTTGTAACGTAGCTACATCCGTCCACGTGAAGGCCGGCTTCGTGGAACAAATACCATTGATTACTAGTTACGACGTTGTTTTTTTGTTTGTTTTTTTTAATTATTGGAGGTGCCACTGCTCCTGTACTTTGATCAAAGCTCATCTAACTCAGGTTGACCCGTAGTGACAGAGAACACGGGTCCTCTGTCATCGAGTGGTGGATCTTTTTTAAGCTCTCCCAGTTATGAAAAAATAAATAAATCACAGGTTAATGGAGGAAACAGGGTCGAGCTGAAAGTAAGACCAGACGGCTTCAGATTTAACATTACTGCTCGAGCGTGAAGAGGCATTTTTTGATGGTTCCTCCTCCTGTTTCAGTCTGGTATTAAAGAAACTCAAACACTGTATATATTAAGTCAAATCAAGAAGGGAGTGAGGCGAGAACCAGAGAGTTAAATCGTTTTGGTTTCTTTTCTTTTTTTTCCTTGTGTACAAATTGAGATAGAAACATTAGATTTAGAACAAGACTTAATAGGAACCGTTTTTTTTTTGTTTTTTTTTTCACAAGCACTAATAAAAATAAATTCTGTATTTATTTAGACTGTAAACACTGTCTCGTAATCACCCGGTCCTGTTGTTCATTTAGATTCATATTTAAAAGTTTAACCAGTGGACTTTTAAGCTCGGTCTTCCCAATAGCGACATGTACTATTCCCAGCGTCTGGTTTCAGATTTCTATGCTGTTTGTGCTGCTGTAGTCACCGATAGTGAAGCTGAGGGAGTCTGAATGTGCAGAACCGTGTATCCTTTTCTCGTGTTAGTGAAGCTTGCGGTGCAGGCGACACAAACGCGACATGTGTATGAAGTTATGTGTATGTGTTG
>JAPQRN010000002.1:14770661-14784542 GCA_037367275.1 Coranthus polyacanthus
CCTTTTCTCGTGTTAGTGAAGCTTGCGGTGCAGGCGACACAAACGCGACATGTGTATGAAGTTATGTGTATGTGTTGACATGTAACGTCATTGTTCTAACAGAAATTTTATTTGTAAAACAGGCTGTTTTGAAAGCATTGAGGACCAACCGTTTATTCATGCTCGCGTGATCCTGTAAAACATTCTGCAGTTCATCCAGTTCAGCCTCCTGACCACTAAGGAAACAGTGTTTGTCACTATGTAAACAGTACTTTAAACCCCTGTGATTCCAAATGATGCTTTGTTTGTGGACCAATTTGTTTTGTTTTTGAGGAGAAGACGTAATTATGCACTGATACTTTATATCAACTATAATATTTTGTATTCTAAAGGTATATTGTGTTATTATCAAGCAGTGTTGAGGGTCAAATGTTTAAAAAAAAAAAGTTACAAACATGTTACAAACTTTGATTTTTGCATTTTTATTTATCTCTTAACTCCAATACTTTACATAGTTAAACTTACACTCACAGTATTTTTGTCTTATTGTTTCTTACCAACCTCGTGATCATCGAGCTCATGCTTTCATTTAATGGATTATGTTCACATTTTGTTATTTTATCCTGCGTTGGAAGCTTTTTTTTAAATAATTTGTGCTATTATTTTACACATGATAGTGATCCATAATGCAGCAGTTTAAACCCTCCTCATAGTTTTATCTTTATTTTGTTCATGTAGTGTAACAGGTTTTAGTCCCCCAACACTGTAAACTGAGCATATGAAGTAAATAAATGAATAAAGATCTATATATTTATACAATAATTACAGTCTTGACTCGTTAATAACCCTGCGAGGAAATAACCCTCTTCTTTCTCTCTCTCACTTTGATCAGCAGCTGCTGTTTTATGATATGTAAGAAGTTCATTTGACTTCATGACTTTGAATAGTGAGCTGTGCTGAAGTCTGTATGTTTGTCATTTACTGGCCTTCAGTGTCTGATTCACTTCCTGGAAACACCCAGAAAAGCAGGATATCGACCTGATTAATTCCCAGATCGCTAATTCATTTAATCAAGTGTAGTGTTCTGGAAAATAACTGAAACGTACTAATGGTTTTGAGATCTGCAGACATGTGTTGTATGCTTTGCATCAGTTTTGCAATGAAGAAGAAAAAAAAAAGCAAACGTATTTAAGCAAAAAATATGGAAATGAATGAACTGCAGCAGCGGTCAGTGGTTCACCGTTTTCACTGTCTTTCTGGTGTTTCTTTTCATAGGTTACATTAAACCCTCTGATTGTATATCATTGATATTATTCATTTAAATTCTTTCTTTCTTTTTCTTTCTTTTCTTTCTATATCATCCTGTTGAATCACAGATGAATGTGCTTCTTGATTATTCCCATTTGAATGGACGGAGCTTTCATGAAACGCGTGTTTGGGTTGGAATGCGCATCAGTGCGGAGCCCGTGCTGCTCCTTGGCCCGTCAGAGACTCACTTCCCGATGCAGGACAAGGTGTCGGCAGCCTGTCTGTTAACCGGGACAATGCCCCTCCAAAAGGGAAAGGAAGGAACTCTTAATCATCCTGGTCACGACCGGAGGACGCCACGCACAGGGCTTCCTATGGGACCACAGTGCCCCCCCCCCTCCTCCTCCTCCTCCTCCGGTTTACCGGCACTGGGTGTGTCCGAGGAACCACACGACACGGCACAGGTCCAACCCTCGACTGTCCCCACTCGTCCCCACAGGATTTACTGTGTTTATGGTAAGGTGAATGGCCAATGTTACCCGTGCACACGTCAACAAAGTTCACCTCCAATGTGAACTATTTGCAGAGTATTAGATGCAAACAAACAAGGGAAGGATGTCGGAGGGGGAGGCCGCTCTTTACTGTCATGACTGTTTTTTTTCAATTGGTAACAAACACGCTGCTGTTTCTACACCTACACGTGGTATTTTTCCACTCAGGAACAAGCATGGGGTCTTCGTGTCGTGTGGGGGGGTGGGGGGCGGGGGAGGACAGGACTTTGTGCTGGGATTAATCTCAGATAAAAATGTAAAGTTTGTGAATTTGCTTTAAATGACAATTCGGTTGCAGTTCAGACAGCAATATTTATACCATTTATGGCAGAGGATAGAGGTAAACAAAACAACAAACAACAACATTCCACCACATGCATTGTCCTTTTCATGTGTGCACACGGTTCTCGCATCAGAGCATCAAGTATTTATTAATAAGCTTTGTAATTACATGTCTTATTACTAAACTTATGCTCTAGAAAAAGGGCACAGTTGACCCGTTACTTGTCAAATTATGACATTTATCTTCACTGTTAAACTTCAGATCTCGCCGGTTACTGAGAAATGGGTTTCTTACATACTTTCAGGATTAAAGGTTTTAAAATATTAGTTCTTTTGATGGAAATGTATCTACAAAGCAACAAATCAGATGGAAAACACGTCACAGCGCAGTGAACTGTTATTGTTTTCCCATCAGGTCTATTACTAAGGAAACAAAAGAGCATAAATCTATCACCAGAAAAAACAAACGGAGGATATAAGTCGAGATGAAAAATGTTGAGAAGCAAATTGGACGGTTTCAGGTTCGTGTTGTGATTCATATTGTGTCTTGATTTGCTACACTCGGAGCCTGATGTCTCACTTTTGCATGACTCTTTTCACTATTCCCGACCTAATTCAGCGCTCCCCGTTTTTACTTTAATGCCCTGAAACAATTGAACTCCAACAGGAGATCTTAATGAATCCAGAATCACCTAAAACTCCCCCAAAAACCAAGCGGAATTCGTGCAGCTTGAAATCCTATTATGAAATAATAAGGAGCCAACAGTGCAATGATGCCAAAAAAAAAAGAGGGGGAAAAAAAAAAGGGTTCCCCCACATAAACGGCCTCACAATGCTTTTCCCAGACCCCTGCCCAAGAAGGTGAATGGTGGGTAGGATACATCCGCACCTCTCACCTAAATGCAGAACAATGAGCCGGATGCTGTGGCTTTAAAAGACTTCACTTCACCTTTAACAGCCAACGCAGAACAACAAGTAAACAACCCGTAGAGCTAAATTAAGACCCGTTTGGGTCAAAGGACAAGAAGAGAGAGCGAACGTCCGATCAACAACTGCACATTTTTATGACCTTAATATGTTATGGAGACGTTATGTGAGCGCCTTTGATGATGAAAAGCAGTTTAAAAAAAACACCTCTTGAGCAGATGCTACATCAAACACAAAATGAAATATCACACAGGGCTGCGACTGTTTCCATCGTTGATTAATCTGCTCATTGTTTTCTTGATAAATTGATTCATTTTTGTGACGTATAAAATGTCGGTCTGTGTTTCCTAAAGCATAAAATATGGCCCGAAATGCCTTGTTTGGTCCACAACCCCTAAGATCTGTGTTTCCCAAACTTGGGGCCGTTTTTATTGGATCGCCAGCTGAGAGAGGGAAATGTACAGCAATTATATATGTGAATTCATTTGAACAGAAGACAAGCTTTCTCTGGAAGAGTTTAGAAACGTTGACTTCACCAACGGCAAGAGAAACGTGGAGAAGAGAAAGAAAGGAAGACAATGATGTAAAAGATGCAACAAGATAAAAACATTACAAAAAAAAAGAGACTTCCAGAGTCAGCGTTTGACATTAGAAGAGTCAGTAAAAATGTATTTCTGTAAGTTTGGGTTCGGAGGAGACATTCAGTCGAAAGAAACGGGAAAAGACTCAAATTTAAGAAGCTGGAATCAGAGGAATTTGATGTTTTTTTTTCGTCTTAGAAAAGCACAGATCAAAATATTCGGTCAAATATCAAAGCAATACTAGTAATAGTTTCTTTCACAGAGTAAGGTCACAAAGTTCTTCACAAGAATAAAATGATTAACGGATTAAAAAAAAATAAATAAATACACAATAAAACAGGAACAGACCTTAAAAAAAACAACAAGAAATACCAAAAGGGTCACATGGTGCTTCACTAGAACGTAACTGTTCAGTTATGACCATGAATGTTGTAAAATAATAATAATAAAAACAGAAACACAGACCCTGAAAATGGACAAGATTGTAATACTAGACAGACAAAGACGTCTGGAGCTGCTTTGTAAAGACGTCCACAGAGACTGTAAAACATTTCAAATAAACACCAAACTCCACATGTTCAATCGTGAACGTTGCTACGTGATGGTACTGAACGTGTCTGGATCAGAGCGTGATGATCGGCTCAGGTGGGACCAGACCGTCACTTACTGGACTCGTATCGGCAATAAAAACATCCACACACTCACGGATCAGAGATTAAAACAAAAACATCTGATCCCCAAAATAACCCCACCACGTTCACTTATTAAGCCGCTGTGGTCTCGACATTTTTCCCATGCCCTCCTCGTGCGTGGAGCCCCCCCACCACCACCACCTCCCCACCCCCACCTCCACAGAGGTAAACAATGGGGGCAAGTGGGTGAGCTGGCTTTGACTTTGCCTTAGATTGGGCACTGATGAATCTGAAGGCCCCTGGGGGTTCGGCGCTTCTCTCGAAAAACCATTTAAAGTCCTAAAATTTACCATCAGGCGTAAGTGTGACTGGTGTGTTTTACATGTGTTTTCCATTTACACATGACCAAACTAAGGATTGCAGCCTGTGCGTAAATCCATGCAGACAGTTTCTCCAAAAATAGTAACAGATGGTCGTGTTTTACCTCCTTCCCCGCAGAGAAACGCCGCAGCCACTTCAATAACATCGATGAAGTTACGCAACAAACTGAATTCTTGGGCTGCTTCACCACCGGCTGTCACGGATGTTCAATCTGCTGAGCTCAGGGAAATAACTTTGCATTTGTGACAGATTCTATTCTGCTCTATATGCAGTGAGCACTTTTGAGTGTGGAGCTGCAAAAAAAAAAACCTAGAACGACCCCCACGGTAACCTTTCACATTTGTTTATCCGTCTACAGCCGATGCATCAAACTTGCGTTTCTTGGAATTCGTAAATGACAGCAGTGAGTCGGGGAAAAGGTTGGAGCCGCATTTTGCTGTGCGTGGGCACAGTTCAGAGATGCTCGGCAGATAAATAGGTAAGAAATTTGCTTGTGCACATCAGTGAGACGACCCGAGGCCAGCGTATAACTGACTCAATTGCGCCACCTAGCGAATCCACGCGCAGTTACGTGCCTGAAATGACTGTCCAGACTCAGATGGCTCAAAGTTTCCACTGAACGCCATCGGTCGCAGTTTTTCTCATTTGCTTTGGCACAGCTCTCAGTATTTTCAAAAACAACATGTGCAGACCTCCGGACCGCTGGGCTCTTCTTCACCACATGTTTTAATTTCTCATTCTTTTAAACTGAGATGCAGCGATTGTGAAATTCTTTTTGATGCTATTTTCAGTTTGTTTAATTAGTTTATGTTGTTTTGTTTTTTGGGGTTTTTTTGTGCCAAGCAAATGAACAAATCGTTATTAAAGTAAAAGTAACTGATCTGGATTCAATAGCCTCCAATATTGAACCAGTATTTAAGGAATTCATCACAATATCTTTGACAGCAAATGAAATCATACAAATGTGTGAAAGAACCATGAATACAACGGGTAAACACCGACCGCTGCAGTCGGTGAAATGTCGTCTTACTGCGTTGTGTATAGTGATGTTCGACTGTTGTAAACATTTCCATTTGAGTTTTTACATTTTGCACAATTACTGATCAAAACTGATTATGTTGCTTCAATAGTTACACTCAACAAAACATGACTTCTATCATCGTGTAAGTCATCACATGCACAGTGGTCACAATGTGCCGGTAGGTGTGAATATCACTACAGTCATGTGGATTTTCTGTAACATCGGCTAAGCTACGGGAAGATGTGCGACAAATGAACCCAGAGCTTTGAGGATGTTCACCGTGTTCCGAGAAATGAGTCAAAACATTTGAAGGAAAAACTGTGAGCCCGTGGTTCAGTTACTGAGAACTGAGGCCCTCCGCCACGCCTCTGTTACCTGGAACAAGTCTGATCTCATGAAACGTGAAACACTTGTGATGGTGTCGTTTGGAAACTAAAAGTGAAACTGTTTGAACGACTCACAAAGTCCAACATTGTTACAGTGGTCACGGTGTTGCACATTTTCAGAGTCACAGACGAACGCGCGCTGCTTTTATAAACAGCTCATCTGGATGTAATAGCAAAAAGTCTGACAATTGTGTCATTGTGTCGTGCGGTGGTGGAATGTACGTTTCATTCGAGGCCTGAAGTACAAATCTGAGGTGCTGAGTATTTCCATTTTATGTCTCTTTATACGTCTCCTCCACTACATCTCGGAAGCAAATATTGTACTTTTTGCTCAGTTACATTTGACAGTTTTAGTTACTTTTCAGGGGATGAAATATCCCTTCATGGCAGGCTTGTTAAGCTGAACAAACTCTTTAAAAACCCTCGTGGATTGTGTGAAAAACACATCGTCACAAAGCTGAAAACGGGCCTGTTTTTCCGAGCTCGTGAAAAGTTGACTTTTTGGAGACACGCGGTTCTGACAGGACAACGTCTCTACAAATACGTGAATGAGAACATGATGCGTTAGTGCAGATTAAATGACACAGTAGTATGTAAAGCAGCCAAAGTGAGTTTAACCTTAAAGTCGGTAAGACCTTCACGAGGCTGCGACCGTGCGTAACCCTGCTCTTCCCCTCTAATAAATACCCATGTACACTGCTTCAACTTCAGACAACTTCTGTACCTTGGTGCTGACTTGTCTCCTTGCTGCAAGAATTAAAACTACCTTCATCTGACTCCAGCGACTCTGTGCATGTCCTGAGTAATACTTCTGACAGTTGCATTAAAGGTTTTCTTATTAATTAGACTCATGAGACGAATAAGACACCGGTTTATAAAAAAGTAGGTGTGTACCACTAATAAGATGTGAGCAGAATGTAGCATAAACACGTGACCGGAAGATAAAGTTGTTTTTTTTCTTTTCTTTTCTCTTTTTTGCACACTGTATTTCTTACGCTAAGCCCAACTAAAGGGCCCCCTTCCGACACCGAAGATAAAACTTATTTCGTCCAATTTGCAGATGTTTCCAGATGGTTTCATTTAGAGTAAGATGTGCGCAGCTCTGCGTTTGCTATAACACAGTATCTTAAATACTGAAAATAGCTATCTTGAACTGTCTGCTTTACTGTTGCTGAAAGAATGATTGCATTTGCTGGCTCTACTTCGTGCTCTTTGTCGAAACGCAGATTAGGGACATTTTACAGTAACTTCTCAATAGCTGATACAGTGTGGTTTGGGTTATTAATTCATTCACTTCAATACATTTTTATTTATATCGTCCAATATCCAAGATTCACCTCAAAGGGCAACGACCTCAGTCCTCAGACCCTCGGTTCGAGTTAGGAAAAACTGCCCCCCCCCCAAAAAAAACCTTTCCCGGAAAAAAGAAAAAAAAAGGTAGATGGTGTTATATTGCGTCTGTAGGTGGAGGCTGCCCTCCTGTGGTAAAACCTGGTGGGACAGGTTTCATTAGTCAGCGGTTTTATTTCTGTGCAGATCCACAAGAGGACAGCAGCGAGTCTGGATTCACCTCCAGGACGCAGCGCAGATACAGTGAAGAGAAGAGGTTTAAACAGCCCAAAGGACGACTGAAAGAGAAAGGATATGCGACAAAATGGATTGGATCGATTACTGGAAGTGTGTCGTTATAAATCACCAAATAAAACGCTGTCCTGTGCATTGATTCAAGGTTAATTCTTCTCAGAACGCATGAATTGACTTATCTGGATGCGTCTCTGCGTGTTTGTCTGTGATGTTTCAGATAAAGAATCTGCCGAGAGAAACATTCCTCTGGGATAAATCAGTGTTTGAAATATAACCTCCACAGAGTTTCCACCTGAGTGTGAGGGTGACTTATCTTATGTCTTATCCTGTAATTATTTCAGATAGGAAAAGCACGAGTTCAAGGCTTTCGCGTTTATTTTAGTGATCGATATTTGGACTAACATCTGCTGTAATGATGATGATGGTGATGTTGATGATGATGATGATGATGGTGATGATAGATTTTTTTGCTGAAAAACACCATGATACCAGGAAAACAAATGAAAACCTGTCTCTCAGACCTAAAGCGGTTCGTCGTCGGGACGCAGAAATGAAATGTACAAATCAGCGAAGTGGACTGGCAGAGGCCAACTCGATCAGACTGTCTCATAAATATTTTTGTGGTCAATAGACAGATGCTTCAGAGACATCCATCAGCATTTATGACTTCGCGTAGGACTTTTAGACAAACCAATTAGTGAGCTCTGTTTAATAGACGCCAACGAGAAGAGACAGCTGTCAAAATGTTCAGAAGGATTTCAACAAATGGCATGAAACGTACAAATACAAATGATCCCATCATGCAACCTAGAAAATGATCGTTGCCTTCAGCGTTACAGACACTCAACTTCAACTAACTTATTTTTAATCCCACTCAGGCGTGGTATTATTCTTATATCTTCACATTTATGCTCATTAAAAGTGTTCATCTGATGTAAAGCTTAGGCATTTAGTCCACAGAAAAACCGGACGAGGATAAGTGACTGAATATAACAAAAATTCTCTGTATTTTTACGGCAGAGGGGTGAATGATGTGTCGAAGGCCGCTATTTGTCACAGGGGGGGTTGCTGGGAGTTTCCTTTTAACCGGAATTAGCTGTGAAGTGCGACCTTGAGGTGTGAACGCGGAATACGAAAAGGTCCGGCTTGTTTCAAGAAAAAGTCTCTCATACTTTGCACCTCGTTTGCAAGTGAATATCTCAACAAATAAAACGAGGATTTGCGCGTGAAAAGTTGCTGGAAACCGAATGAATTCCCAGCAGCTGATTAAAAAACTCAGTCGAAACAGTCGAGTAACGGACTTATTATGCTGCGGGTTGATAACAATCTTTAATTATATTATGCTTAAATCATGAAAACTTAAATAGAAGTTTAATAGTTGCAACAACAAAAAAAATGAACTGCAACAAATTGCCTTACTGGGGTTAAATTAAATTAAATAGAAACTGTGCGCAATTACGCACAGGTTTTATGGCTTTGTGGACGTGATCCCTGGTTTCTTTGAAGGATGGTGCAGCTTGTGCAGCTGATAGGTCGTGGTGTTAATGTATTCATGCCGTTTTAAACTCATGTTCAGGATAGGCCCACTGTCAGCTGATGACGCGTTACAGAAACAGGCGCAAAGGGACAGGCGAGCCGCAGCACCGACCCCTCTCATTTGGATGCAAATCACCAAGACTTGAGGAGCGGGCTGACGTCAGGCAGGCCTTAGTATACCTTTAGCATCTTGTCAACAGAGCCACATCATGTGAGACTGGAGAAAGGCTGGAAATACGTCGCATTTCACTTTGGGAATCGCTTTGGACTATTTCAAACAGCAGAAGGATTGTTTTAACCATGTTGCCTTGAAATAGGCCACAACACTCCTTTCGCTGTTTTTTATTATCTTTCAGTTTTTTTGTACAAATCATGTATGTTGGATACCTACTGGATAAAGAAAGCGGCATGTATCACCAAGGGCCAGTTAGAAGACCAAGCATCAATCTGCCTCCACAGAACTTTGTTTCTACCCCACAATATCCCGACTTTACCGGATACCATCATGTGCCAAACATGGATACGCACACACAGTCTGCGGGGAGTTGGGGACCTACATATGGTGCGCCAAGGGAGGACTGGGGCGCATATAGTCTGGGACCACCTAATACTATTCCTACGCCCATGAACAACTCGTCTCCTGGACAGGTTCCTTACTGCTCATCTGAGTACAGTCATATGCACCCTCCAGGATCCGCGGTGTTACAGCCGCCACCTGAAAACGTTACAGTTGCACAACTTTCTCCTGATAGAGAAAGACGCAATTCATACCAGTGGATGAGTAAAACTGCGCAGTCGTCTTCCACAGGTGAGAACAACGTCTTAAATAAAGAATCTAAAGTCATTTTCATTCATTCATATTTCCCGAGGAGACGAAAGGCTCGGATGTGGCCTCCTCGGTTTTTTTGGGGGGTTTTTTTGCGGCGTAAAGAGTTTTAAATGTTGGAAGTGTTGTCAATCAGCTCCGTGTCATTTAAAACGCATTTATTTACTTACTTTCTATATGTGAAAAACACAGCGTCTCGTTGCATAAATTAGACACTCGTTGTTGGAAAAGGTTTCTTACGTAGGAAGCATGAAAATGCTGTAAAACAACTGGAGTCTCGCTCTGTGGAATTTGCGGTGCCTGTTGCGTGAAAGTTAGGCCGTAGCCTATAAAACGCGAACAGAAAACGCTGCTTGTTCATCCGTGTTACGCGTTTATCACAAAGGTCAGACAAGTGCGTCTAAAATGCGTTATGCAGCTCGTCATCTGGACATTGGAGCAGTGGCTCGGTCCACTTCGTTGGGTTCTTTTGGTGGAAATAAAACAGTAAGGTGTGAGGAACCGGCGCCAGGCCAGTTGTCATGTTAATGCTATTATTCTTGTAGATGTGAGGCCGACTTCACTGTCACATTGTTTCGTGTTTTGAGTGTTATCCGTCATATCCAGGCGGTGGCCTTTGCTTTCAACACCTCTTCACTTTGATATGCACCAGCCTCTCTTCCTCTCCAAGAGTTATATTGCCGGAAAGAGTGCGGGTTTTCACAGCTGATCCCTCAGTCGTGGGTCATACAGGCCTTTAGATTAGAAATCCACTCAGATGAGTGTTTTTAATTGTATTGTTTAAGTACAAAACGAGGAGGACTGTAGCAAAGAGTATGGCTGTCGTTGTTTTTTCTTTTAAATTATTTCATTTCAAACTTACTTAAAGTTTCACGTGGACTCTTTAAATAGAAAGTATTAAAAACGATTCGATGCCGTGACCGAGACACATATGATGTTTTGGGGGGTTTTTTTGGGGTTTTTTTTTTTAATCTGCCGTGTCACGTTTCTTTTTAACATGTCAATTGAGGATCTGTTTGAAACTCGCTGTGTTAATTTGTCGTCAAAGAAAGATCACAGGCTCGATTTGCGTGTGTTTAGACAGAGATGCGCACTGGAGATGCTCTGCGCAGATAGGCCGGTTTTGGCATGCGGCCACTTGTGTGTAAATCATCCAGTTTAGCCACTTGTGTGATAAAAGGCGATCATTGTACTTTAACCCCCCCCCCCCCAAAAAAAAAAGAAAAGAAAAGAAAAAAAAGAACTAACATCCATGCTGGTGGTTTGTTTATTGTCGCGTTCACAGGTAAAACAAGAACGAAGGAGAAATACAGGGTAGTGTACACAGACCACCAGAGACTGGAGCTGGAGAAAGAGTTTCATTTCAACAGATACATCACTATCAGGAGGAAATCTGAACTGGCTGTCAACCTGGGACTGTCGGAGAGACAGGTACGTCTATCACGCCGTCTGCACATTTCAATGCTTACACAGGAGCACGAATGGACGCAACGCAGGGATTTAGAGACGAAAAATGACACCAGGATGCTTCTTTTTTATTTATTTATTTATTTTTTTTACATTCGCGTGACTTTTCCCTCTAAATATTGTTTAAAAATATCTTAAATCAGAATACGTCTGTGCTATTTTGACTAAATAATTGGATGCTTAATAGGTAAGGAATATAAACGTGTGTCTAAAGTGTTTCCTAATACAGTATGTCGTTAAAAAAAAAGATTTAAAAAAGTACTCAGGATGCATACGGATATATGTATATGTATATATGTGTGTAAATCTTATTCTTAGTTATTGTGAGGCCTTTATTTATGTAGCACTTACTATTCATTTTATTTTAAGGCATGGAGATTACAGAGGGCATCCCACACACAAATATATCTAAGTGCTTCTTTTTTTTTTTTCTTTTTTTTTTTGTTTCTTCCTCTGTCGTTTTCCAGGTTAAAATCTGGTTCCAGAACCGCAGAGCCAAAGAGAGGAAACTGATCAAGAAAAAGCTGGGTCAGTCTGACGGCAGCGGGGGGTCTGTGCACAGTGACCCGGGTTCCGTGAGCCCCCTGCCCGTGCCGGGCTCCCTCAGCCCCTCGGACATCCACAGCTCTCTGTACCCTCCTCAGGGAATGAACACCTTGCCGTCGATCAGGAATATACAGCAGGTGACAGTGACTCAGTGATACAGCTCACCTGTCTGGACCATCGCACATAACTGAGCACTCCGACCCGCTGACAGGACACTTGGAGAGGCAGCCAGAGGATGAACTCACGTCCCGAAGCACAAAGCTGCGGATAGAGATTTGATTTATAGCGACGAAATGCTGGAGGCTCTTGAAATATTGCTTTTTATAGAATAGTTCTAATAAAGTGGGAGGGAGGGAGGGATGGAGGGATAAAAATGGGGAAAAAAATCAACGTGTTTCAAACTTTAAAAAAAAAACCTTTTGTTTGTGTCTCGAGTTAATAAGATATAAATATCCTTTTTTTTTTTTTTTTTGGTATGTGATGAAGTGTATGTGTTTGTGAATAAAATGTGAATTCAGGGACATTTTAATGAAGTTTTAAACTGGATTGTGTTGAACAAATGCCTATAAAACGCGACAAATCCTTTAGGCCTCATACGAGCTGTTTCAGCACAATTTATCCGCTTTAGTAAAGCTGGGAAGAGTGAGCAGTTCTACGGGTCGTTTGTTGGCAATGTTCAAAATGTAAATAAATTGCTTTTTTTGCAGTACACATTTCTCATTTCTGAATTATTTTTTTTTAAACGCACGTTTCCTTTACAGTAATGTAGGCCTGTTTGTTTTGTTTTTTTTTGGTTTTTTTTACAGGAGTCCTAACTTGATGCCTATACACTTTATTTCTCCATTTGGCGGCTGTGTGTCTATACACCCGAGGCCTCAATACACTCAGATTTCTAAAAGAAGCAGTAATAATAGTAGAAAGCAGGATTCATTTGGACCCGTGCTTGTGCATCTCTTTCCATCGTCAGAAAACGTTTCCAAATGTTAGGCCCATAACCTTTGGGGATGTTACAAGATACTAGGAGGACTTTAGACATTTCCAAAGTCAAAACAAACGAAATAATCATAGTCTACGGTGTTTTGGAGCAAATAAGAGGCTTATTGTTGACACTGTGAGGTGGCATCCTGCGACTTTTAACAGTATGTATCTACAAATAATGGCATTTATAGACTATTTTTCCTGCATAATATATCGCATGTAAAATAGACTACGGCGTGTTTTATTTATTGTGGAGAGGCTATGCAACCTTCTGTCCACTGGTGCATCTGTAAAGACTACTAATAACAATCATAATAACAGCGAAACCGATCTGTTGGGTTGAGACGCGTTTTATTTGAAATTTTGAAAAGGTTTAGTGATTTATGAATCGAAACATGAAAGAAGCAGAGGACTTTGGTTTAAAACGGTATAATGCCTCTGCTCTAGACATGACATTGGGTCATTTTTCTTCAGCGCTGGGTATTTCTATGCTTCCAAAATATGAATAGGCTATGAATTATGAGCTCACACAAACACAACATCTGTTGCGTCAAGCATCATTAGTCTACCTATGCGTGGCTAAAAAAAAAAGAGGCAATTTATCAAGGAAAGCTCAGACTTCTGGGTTCAAAGTGAAGCCCAATTAGTTTAAGCGATAGCTACTAATTGTCAAGCGACTCTTTGGAAAAATGACTTTTCCAAAATTTGACCCAGTGTACACGACCGAAGGCCGCCTCTTGATAAAGTCAACGTGTCAGTAATCCACTTAATTCTGCTTGTCCACGCGTGTCACGTCTCTGTCAGGTCATTTGCTGATGATGGACATTCCCAACGCGCGGCGCGGCGCGGGACGCGGCACGACGCGGCGGCGGCGCGGCCCGCGTTTACTTTTATCAATACACCAATCAAGCCTAGAAACGTTTTTGTGATATTTTGAGGTCGTTGCGGATTTTTGT